>OY756211.1:48100940-48700940 GCA_963576795.1 Metopia argyrocephala | reverse complement strand
CGTATACTAAATTTATAAAAAAAATGTGTTTAGCAGAAATTACCTTCGTTTTTCTCACAATTTTGTGAAATTTATGAACAAAAAAACAAATATTATTTCGTACAACTTGCTTGTAATATTACTTAAAAATTTTAATTACTTTATATGACACTTTACACTTTATTTAATGTAATGTTCACGGCTTCGCTGCTCGATAGAAAAGACTTTTTCAAGGTATCGTAGCAACTTTTATACCTCGGTTTGACTGATATTAAGTAAAAAAATGAAGGATTAAAGGAAACAAAATAAAATTTGTTTAATTAATTCCGTTTGTCTGTCAAAACTGACAACTTTCATATTTGCAGCCATAGGGTTAAAACTTAAACCAATTAAACACAGATTAAAAATTTTTTTTTTCTTTCCTTTTTTTTTCTATCTCTTTTCCTTAAAAAAAAATTGAAAATAATTGACAAGAATCCCCTTGTTCTAACTTCCTAAAGTTATCAATCGGATTAACATAAAATCTAAACAATCCTTTACCATCAATTATCGTTGAATAAATATTAGTGTTACGAGCATATTCAAGACATCAACCAACATTTATAACTTTACATTTTGTAGATGCTAAATATTCTGTTAACATAAATTTATAAAAAAGGAAGGTTACCATCCTACAGTAAGTGACTCAATTTAATAACACTCATTTTTTCTGCTATCTCATCTTAAATATAATATATGTTTATAAGATACGAAATATACAAATAAAATATTTAAACTGTAAATAAACTAATAATTAATAAATAAATCCAGTACTTTAAGATTAGTAATATTCAAATAATAAAAAAATAAATTACAATAATATGAATAAAATAGAAATGTCTAAGAAAATACAAACAAAAAGTCGTTCATGATTGCGCATTACAATGTGCAGATTCTAAGATAAGGCGAAGGAGTCATCAGAGCACATAGGAGGCAATTGTTCAGCATTGACACATATTAGGAAGAGGAATCTTGTTGATTAACAGTTATTAGATAGAGAATTCTCGGGGTTGGCACCGGCCGACATTTTAAAATTCATCAGAGTAACTAGACTAAGGGAAATATTGTAGGAATTCCGGTCAAGTTAAGGGCTGTACAAGAGATCACACAGGTCGAAGTACTCTAGTTCGTCGTTTATGAATGAATGAATGAAGACGTAAACTGTCTCTATTACCTCCATTCTTTTCGTACAGATTAGAAATATGTCAAAAATTAATGTTTCCATGAACATTTAAAGATATTTTACTTTTTTATATTAAGAAGACACACACTAAATTAACAACTAAAAACGATGTTCAAATTGATCGCCCATGGTTGTCTTGGTCCTTTTTTAGTTTTTGTTCAGCTCTGCTATTTGCTACTTAATTGTTCTTTTATTTTAGTGCTGATCTCTTTATTAATTATTATTTTATTCTTAAGTACACAGTTATTGGAGTGTTTGGTTTAAAAAAATTAAAAACCAAGACAACGAATCTTTAAAGTGAAGGATAACTTCATTTTTGCAACTCCTCAAAATTATGTTTATGCATAATATCTTCATTTCACCAAAGTTGTGAAATATATTTTTACTTAAAATTTTGCATTTAAAGAGAAAATATTTCCAAAACATAAACTTCCATGATTATTTTGTTATGTGGCAACTTTCTTTTTATCAATTCTTTTGTTTGTTGTTTTACAAAATCATATTAAACCACTTCTTATAGCCTTTCTTTGTCTAACAACAAATCTTCCCTACATTAATATGTTAAATCACTTGGTCGCATAAAGATCTCAATGTTAAAAGCAAATAAAATTATTTAAAAAAGCTTTTTGTTTAATTTTAGTACGAGTATATATTTTTTTTTTTGTTGCTGTTGTTTCTTACTAAGGGTTACACAAAAGGTCCTTTCGATTTATATTGTTTGTTAACAAATTTATCCATAATCTGTGACAATTTGGTAACTTATGGTTCATCATTTTAAGGTTAATATATATTTGATTATAATACATTTAGACAATAAATATAAAAAAGAAAGAAACACACAAAACAACAACAGTTACAGTCATATTTACTATATGGTACACGAGTTCGGTACATATTTTTAAATCAATATCAATACAAGAAAATACAAAAAACAACGAATGAAAATATAAGAGTATTTAAGGGATTCAAAGGACATAAGAAGTGGGGAAAAATATTATTGTTGTAACATATAGAAAAAAAAAAAAAATTCGAGATACAAATAAATGGAACATATTGTTGAATATAAATTTCAGCATTTACATGTTTACTCATGTGTTGTAGAAAACTATATTGAAGCCTAACATAAGGCCTTTAGATGTTTTTATATGCGTGACTAAACTGCCCAGATCAAGACAGATATTTGTCCAAGATTTTGTTAAAATAGGTATAATGTGGTTTTGTCGTAGACTGAGGTCACTCAAATGTGTCCAGGGTCTACTTACGGATATACAAACCTTAAGTAAATAAAAGAAATTACAATTTTGTTTCCTTTCGTGGTCAATAGTAAATTCAATCATTTATGAAACAATAATAATTAAAAATTACAACCTTTAGAACAACGGCAGGCGGTTATGGTTGGTATTATTGTACCTACAATTCTTTCTGTTCGGCAGCTGGTATCTCAACTAGAAGCATTTGTAGTATTACCATTCGACTCGGTAGAATATCATCTTCGGCTCGGCATAGTAAGACTTTCGGTTGATTTGGTAGAATATCTTCTTCGGTTCTTCACGATTCTGAAAAAGTACTAGCGCTAGCTTAGTGTTTTTTAGCATTTATAATGGTGCCTTTAGTACTTTATAGAAATTTTTATATTCTTACGTTTTTTAATAAAAACTTTTTGTAACTGTCTTACTTCTTCTATTGGTAAATGTTGTTTTAGTTACTCATTGTAGACTTCAGAAAGAAATATGAAAAAATTATTTCTTTCGGCGACTACCTCTCAGTAGTCTTCTGGCAAAAGCTCTGGAAGTAATTGATTGCCATGAAAAAGCTTCTCAAATCTGTCGTTCGGAGTCGACTTTAAACTGTAGGTTCCGGTACTCATGGATAAAAATTAAGACACACAACAGGAGTGCTGCGAGGATCTAGGCCGTAACCCTGACACTGGGTTGTAATGGCCAATGATGTATGTCATGGTAAACTGATAATAAAAAATAGCTTTTGCTTTCATCTTCATAAGTCAAGGTTTATTGATTGCCTGAAAAGGAAACTCGAAATTATAACGAAAAAGTCGTAGAAAGAAAAAAGTCAGAAAAGATTATATTTTTCAAAGTAAAAGTGATTATATCAAAAGAATCTTATAAATCTTAATAATATTAAATCTAAGTACATACTTATGTAAAGGATGTTTTTAATAGAGTGTCACATCTTTGAGTTGGCATCACTGCTTTATTGAACCTCCCACTTAACAGCTGTTAGTTGCTTTTTGTTAAGTTTGCTCGGAAATTCCAATATGGATCGACTTACACCAGAGCACCGCTTGTAAATTATTGACATTATTTTTTCAAAATAATCGTTCTATTCTATTGGCGTCGATTTTAAATTTCCATTTAACATTTATTTTCCCATGGAGCCCATTTCTGGTTAAATTGGTATCTAAATAAGCAGAATTGTCGCATTTGGAACGAGGTGAATCCACAACCTTTTCCGTGTGGAGTTCTCCCAGCCTTCCATCGGACGCGTCCCCAGGTGGCGGATAGGGGAAATCTCGGCAGGTCTTTTTAGATCTGCAGGGAAGGTGGGAAATAAAATACCACCCGTGGACCAAAAGCTGGGCAGACTCATCACACCTGATGAGGCTGACGATGATAGACGGCTTTTATTTATTGCACGAGGCTGATGATACTTGATGGACGTTTTGATCCTGACGCTACGAGCTGACGGGTGCAGTATTCTGGCACCTCAGTAAGCATAGGGACCCACGGGGATCGTTTGAGGCAACTGTATAATCCGCGGAAGGATAGCGGCTCGGAGCGGGGACCCGAATTACAAAGATGATGAGAACACCCCCAAATGTGAATGTAAATAAAATTACAAATGAGGAAAGAAGAATGTTGTCGCAAAATTCTCCAGAGACGGTGTGCGGGAAAGCGGGCGAAATGCTCAAAACTTCCCAAGGATGTGTGACCGGAACAGATATCCGTGATTGGTTGAGAAGCACGCAGTCAGCGACGAATACTCCACCCTTTAATAAGGGAAGGGAGACTAGAGGATCACCCCAAACCGAACAAGCTGGGACAGTCGGTAGAAGCCCCAAAGTCATGCTTGATAATCCCACCGGAGAAAACGAGACTACTCGCGTGGACTGTGGAAAACCCGAAACTCGTGCACTTTCTCCGATGGCATTGGAAGAGGAGCTCATTTTCAGGGCAAGAACGGCCGAGGAACAGAGCCTGCAAAAATGCAAAGCAGTTTTAAACAAGATGAGGCTAGCCCTCATGAAACAGAAGAACATCAGCATGGACATCAAGAATGGCGTATCGGAACTTGATGAACTTTTAGATGTAATAGAGGATCACAGGAAAAGATGGAAGTTAGCCGAGGAAGCACAGAGAACGCGTAAAAGAACTCTAGGCCTGTCTGGAAAAGCGGAACAGACTACCAGCGATGAGAAATGCGACGTACTCATGTCAAGCAAAAGACCTGCGTCCAGCCCAGCCAAGAATCACATTGGTAAGAAACATAAGGTCGGTGGACAGGAAAATAGCTTGCTAGCTACTAACACAGCTGAATCAAAGAAGCGAAACGAGAAGACTCCTAAAAGGGACATCTCCCAAAGGGCAACCGGCGGAAAGACGGAAGGCATACGAAAGGAAACCGGCAGTAAGCAGCCGGTGAAGTCCCAAGGAGAAAAATTGGCAGCTAAGAAGAAAACCCGAAAAAGGATGCCCAAACAGAGATCAAACGCAGTGGTTGTTAAACCAGCTGAAGGTCATAGCTACGCAGATGTTCTGAGGACACTGAAGGCCACCGTGAAACCCGAAGAAGCGGACGTAACAGTACGCTCGATTCGCAAAACCAGAACCGGCGCGTTACTTTTGGAAGTGGCGCAGGGTGGCAAAGTGGGAAAGTTTTCAGAGGCCATAAGAAAATCCCTGAAGGAAACCGCGGAAGTAAAGGACCTAAAACCGAAGATAACCATCGAGATTCGAGATATAGACTGCACCTCCACCGAAGAAGACGTTATTGCCGCTGTGTGCAAGATGACTGGAACAACAGATCCGAACATAACGGCTCGACTCACAAAATTAAGTACATGGGACCAAAGAAGAGCATTTGTGCAACTACCAACAAGCGATGCGAGAAAACTGTTGAAGGCGGAGCGCATAAAAATCGGATGGACAAACTGCAGACTGAAATACCGCGAGGAAGACAAACGCTGCTTCAAGTGCTTTGGACTCGGGCATGAACAAAGAGAATGCCGAGGACCCGACAGGAAGGCAAGGGGAATATGTATCCGGTGCGGCGAAGAAGGCCACATGTTGAAACAGTGTACAAACCCGGTCAGGTGCTGTATCTGCGCGTAACAGGGTAAGACATTGACGGATCATCTTCCGGGATCGAGAAGTTGCAAAGCTGACAGACAATCATGAAGATCCTCCAACTGAATATGCACAGGGGTAGAGTGGCAGACGCGCTGCTACCACAGATCATGATAGAGGAAACAGCAGACATCGCCATTATAAGCGAGCAATACAGCAGGAAAAGCGGGCTATGGATTGAGGACGATACCGCTATGGCAGCAGTATGGATTCCAGCAACAAACTATTGCACTCCCGCTAAAAGCGGGAAGGGAAACTGTTTCGCATGGGTGCGAATCAAAGATGTTACCCTTGTTAGCTGCTACCTTACACCGAGCGACAACATCGAAGATTTTGAAAGAAAACTGAGCGGTATCGAGGACTTTATTCGCACTATACGAGGCCATTTCATAGTAGCCGGAGATCTGAATGCCCGAGCTGTCGACTGGGGAATGCAGATTACTGATGCAAGAGGCAGGAGAATCGTCGAAATGATGGCCAGAACTGGCTTGGTTGCAGTAAACAATGGAAACACTCCCACTTTTAGGCGACCCGAATGCCAAGGCACTATACCTGATGTTACCCTTGCATCAGAAAGGACATTGCGCCAGATAACGGACTGGAGAGTACTGGAGAATTACACAGGCAGCGACCACCAGTACATATCGTACAACTTCGGCATACATGCTGTAAGAGGCGAAGCCACGAGGCGAGAGAATACGACGACACGCAAATGGAACGCTGGAAAGTTAAACACAGAGATACTTTTAATGGAAGTGGAACAAAGGAAAGACGCGGTCCCGGAAATGCTAAGCGTCTCCAGAACTGCAGAGGTTCTGACGGAAATAATACAACAAAGCTGTGACAAAGCGATGCCCAGAATCAGAACGGCGAGACAGAAGAGAAAAGTGGTACACTGGTGGAATGAAGACATCGCAAGGGCAAGACGCGAGTGCTTAAAATGTAGGAGGAAACTAACAAGAGCTAGGCGGCGAGGAAACGCTGAAAATGAGATGAACACCTACAAAGCGGCAAAGAGGAACCTGAAGCATGAAATTTTTAATAGCAAGAAGATACTATGGGAGTCGTTGCGTGAGGACATTAACTCTAATCCCTGGGGAACTGGCTATAAACTTGTCATGGGAAAACTCTGCGCCAAAGACTCCACCCCAATAATGAATGATGACCAAATGACTAGGATTATTAGATCACTTTTCCCATCGCATGAAAGCTCAATAGAGGAAATGGCAACCACGGAAGATATGGCCATCCCGTTATTCACAACGGAGGAACTAATCGCAGCTGCCTCGAACCTACAGCCTGGAAAGGCGCCAGGTCCCGATGGTATACCATCAGAAGTGCTAAAGGAGATTGCACATAAATGCCCCGAAATACTTCTGGGCGCTTTTAATAAGTGCTTAATAGAGGGCACATTCCCTAGAATCTGGAAGGTCCAGCAACTAGTGCTTATACGTAAGGGAAAAGGTGACCCAGATTCTCCATCAGCTTACAGACCACTGTGCATGCTGGATACGGCTGGAAAGCTACTGGAAAGGCTCATCAAACCCAGACTGATGGAGGCCGTAGACGCAAAGGGAGGTTTATCGGAAAGGCAACACGGTTTCCGACCGGGTAAGTCCACCGTAGGAGCCTTAATGGATGTCGCTCACGCATTTGAAGACGCGCAACGAAGGAACCATTTCAGTAGACCACTAATACTACTAGCTACTCTGGACGTGAAAAATGCCTTTAATAGCCTTAGGTGGAAGGATGTCTTTCAAGCACTGGAGGCCCGCTTTCAGGTGCCAGTATACTTGAGGCGGCTAATAAGAGACTACCTTAGCGAAAGAGAACTAATCTACAACACAAGTGATGGCAAACGGAATATTCAGGTCACATCTGGTGCGGCACAGGGCTCTATTCTCGGACCGGATCTGTGGAATATTAGTTACGACGACATACTGCGTATGGAAATGCCACAGGATACTTTCCTCGTCGGTTACGCGGATGATTTAGCAGCAATTATTAGCGCCAGAGACACGGAGGAGGCACAACGAAAGCTGAGACAGGTGATGATCAGAACCCGGACATGGATGGACTCACGTGGGCTTAGTTTGGCCACTCAGAAAACTGAACTGATCCTACTCACCAGGCGATGTATTCCCACTGAGATTGGCTTCAACGTTGGAGAACTCACGCTACGTACCAAACAATGTATCACCTACCTGGGCATAAGGATGGATCCAAAGATGACGTATTCAAACCAGATAAAATACGCAGCCATGAAAGCGACGGCAATAACAGCGCAGCTAAGTCGGCTAATGGCAAATATAGGTGGCCCTACTCAGAACAAACGCAGGCTCTTGATGGAGACGAGCAATAGTATCCTTCTCTACGGATGTGAAGTGTGGGGAGAAGCAATAAGGTGGCAAAAGAGAGCAAATGCTAGCAGTTCAACGAACATCCGCGCTGAGGACACCGCATACCGCACAGTTTCGGGAGCCGCGGTACTTGTCATAGCCGGAACAGACCCCATTGATCTTATAATACAAGAGAGGAGGAGGATATGGCTCAGAAAGCAGGAAAGCACTCTAGCACAAGGCGAAGTAGAGCAAATCAAGCGCAGCACTATGCAAGCTTGGCAAAGGAGGTGGGCAGCCGAAACTAAAGGCAGAGGGACAGCCAGACTTATTCCAAATCAGGAAACCTGGATTAAAAGGACAGCGGGAGAGGTGAACTACTATCTGACTCAAATGCTTTCGGGACACGGATACTTCCGAAAGTATCTACACACAGTAGGCAAATGCAGCACTCCTTACTGCCTATACGAAGAGGATGATCAGATCGATGACGCAGAACACACTTTTTTCAAGTGTGTCAGATGGACACGAAAGCGAGAGGAACTAGAAACTAAAATAGGATGCATCACTGTGGAAAATCTAGTTCCTAAGATGATAAGAAACGAAGCAAACTGGAAAGCTGTGTGTAAGTACTGCGAAGAACTACTGCGGCTGAAAAAGATTGACCTGGATCATGCAAACATAATCGAAATGGAGACAAACGATCCAACTGGCAATGCGGGCGATGGCTAAGGCGGCCGATCAGGGAACCACCCCGAAGTAATGCTAGACGCGGTCCCGGGGTGGATCGATTCCCAGGGGAGGAAGAAAAGGAGGTTTTTTAGTCGGTATGCCGCAAGGAGAATCCGACATAACACCTTGAGTGTATGTGTAACCACATTTTTACCCCCTTATCCCAAAAAAAAAAAAAAAAAATCCACAACCTTTTGTCGAATCACAATAACATCCACAGAAAATAACTGTTTGGTGCGCTTTATGGGCCGACATAGTCATTGTTGCAAAAAGTTGTTGAAAATTGGTGTTACGCTTTCTACGCCCCAGCCGTGGCGGCCACATGGCAGAAATTATATTTAAATATTAATTTCATAAAATTTTCTTTTAAATGAAGCTTGTTATATTGACATTAAAAATATATTTCATTGCTTTATTATGATTTAAACTTGGGTCACTCTATAAAAAACACGCATTATATTGTTTATTATTTTATTTTAAATCACTGTTTTTAATGTAGATGCACACTCAGAAGTATAGAACACTCTTGCAATGTGTTCACGCCTTAAAAAATGGCTGCGGCCCCACTATAGATAATAAAAAAACACATTAAACTTGATATCGATGTATATCGTTTTCTTGCACCCTTAAGTAATATAATTATACTATACGAAGAAAATTTTAATTATTTTGAAGGTAATTTAGACAATTTATTAGAAGAATTTTGTTATTCGGCACATAATTTTGAAAAGGCATTTAAGGACATTTTGAGATAAATAACAATTGTGTACGCTTAACAAAAAATGTTATACAGGAAATTTTGCCTATTTATTGTTGTTGCTTTCTTACACATATAATAACTTCACTATGATTAAATAAAATATACCTGATGCTTTTTTACGCTTTTTAGTACTTTTTATTAATTTGGATATGCTTTTCGTTGTAAAAAGTTTGACATCACTATTCACCACTTCAACATAATTCGGATTGGTATAATTTGACAGTTACCATGTCCTCGGATCGGTGTATAATCTGAAAGAATAAGATGAGAGAGAAGTAGGTTACGAAGACAACTTTGAGAGAAGTAGGTTATGAGCACCCACTTCGGGAGAAGTAGGTTTCAAATACCAGAATTATGTTTATTGCATTGAATTTATAATGCATTATCGCTTCCACTATTAATGCAGCAATTTTGCAGCCACTACTAAATAAGAATGGAAATAATTAACCACAAAATAAAACCATTTAAGTGCTAGTGGCAATTTAGTGCAGTAAATAATACGAATTTAGTGGTAGTGGAAATTTAGTGCACAAATTCTGAATGACTAGTGGCTGGTAATATTAACAGTACGCGCCATTAAAATCTGACCTATGGTGAATTTAATAATTTATTACATTTGAAAGTATTAAAATTTTTTATGAAAACAATAACAATATTTATTTACTTTATACAGGCGGACGCAGTAAATTAAGAAAATAACATTCACTACAATTTATTTGGACATTGACTTAAGCTATGTATGCATATAATAATATTATATTCATATATGAAAGTATATTACAACTATAGTGGAACTGAAGTAGTGGAACTAAATTTCCATTCCAATATAGTGCCAATTAAATTCTATTCTGTAGAGTACTCTATATTCTGGTACATAAGTATGTACGTATATTAGTATTAAGCAAAAGGACTCAATTGTAAACACATATATTATTAATATAAAAACTCAAAAACATATATTTAACTCATTTCCTCTCTGATTGGAATATTGTTTGGAAATATTAAATTTTAAGAATACCGTTAACTTTGTTTATAAGAAACGAAATTTGTAATAAAATTCTAATTGATGTTACAGCCTTCAAACCGGCACTTGTTTCATTTTTAGGCATTCATCTGCCTTTAGTTTCCACAGGCATATAAAACTGCCTTTACAATTTTTAGCCAGTGGCGTTTTTAAGCGCCGGCTCTTTCATTTTTATAAGGTTGCTCTTTAATCTTACCCTAAATCATTACATGGCGATCCTGCCAAACTGCAGCGAAGAAAATAAAATCCCTGTAGAAGGATATAAAGTGGCGCAGGAAAAAACAAACCCAACAACAGCCGGACCCAAGCTATTAAGGAGTCGACAGGCTAAAAAACTAAACGAAATACTCACCAAAATTCCTCAAGCAGAGAAAACACGTCACAAAAGAGGTGGTAAGCTGGTGCGGATGCGTAGAAAACTGGCTGCGCTACGAGGAATTTTAAACTCAGATCCTCCTCCATCTTGGCAACAATCAACTAAAATTTGGGCAGAGATTGATACTATTGAAAAGGAGATGGCCAAACGCCGCAAACAACAATAAAAATTCATTTATATCATTTGTAGTTATTCAAAAATTTTTTTTATTAAAATAAAAAAAAAAAAAAAACAAAAACAAAAAAAAAAAAAAGAAAACTTTGCTTTATTAATGAAAATAGGAAAGATTGCAAACCACGTTGTGTTACAAAAGTACGAAAGTGGAAATCAAAACAAACGAAACAAATTGATAAAAATATATATATGTATATATATACATATATCTAAGAATATTTCTTCCACAGAAAACAAAACAAAACAAATTATGTAGAAAATAAGATTGCCATATCACATAAATTACAAAAAAAAGTAATAGATAAAATGTATGAATAATTTTGTTGAGTATTGCCAGTAGGACTTGAATAATTTAACGGAAAATTAAATTTAAATTTTAAAAAGATTTGTTTAAATTTGAATACATAATTTAAATGTTATAAAAAAAAAAGAATTTTGAATTTATTAATTATAAATAGATTTAAGTTATATGGAGGATATAAGGATTTATTTTAATGATTTGGAAAATTTAGAGAAAAACTTAAAGAAAAGCAAAGATAGAATTTATACTTTTAGTTTCAGGAAAGAAAAATTAGACAGATTAAATTTTGTAAGAGAAGAGGTTGATAAATTACATGACAAATTAGGGGAAGACGGGAACGAAGCCAAGTCTTTGGTATTTGAATTTAATACTCTATTTGAGAGATTATTTTGTAGAATTACTAATTTAGCTACAAAGGAGGCTGAAAAGCAAAAAATATATTTAGGCGATAAATCTGAGAATAATAGACTTGAGAACATGGCGGCATTTGACATATCAGTTGTGGTTAAAAATCTTCAGATTTTTAAGGGTTCATTTGAGGCGTTGGAAGATTTTATAACCCAAACAGAATTACTTCATGATATGCTAAGAGTAGAAGACAGGGAAATTTTTATTAAATATATTTATAATTTTAAACTAACAACACATGTACGAAGTGTAGTGGGACGTGCTAATAGACCAACTACATTCATTGAATTGAAGAATTTGCTGATTGAAGCAAGCAGAATTGCACTGAATTTGGGGACTGCATTCCTAATAGAAAGCCTGATCAACTTTTTATGTGGGATTGCACGTCAATTTCAGATATTAGAGGCAAGAGAAAACTTAGATTCGAGATAGATAGAAAAGTGAAGGTCCCACAGTTCACGGTGGATGAGTCGGAGATAGTAGTTGGATCCAGCGATAATCCAAAGGACACATTGTTGTCTTTGGAGAAACTGTCATATGAAATGCTATCGATGGGCATAGGTGAACTTGCGTTGAGAGAGAATGACAATATATTTAGAAGTATAAGAAAAGAAGATTTAAAGAAAATGTTTAACGGGCTAAGGAGAAAGAATGACGAGAATTTAAGAATATTAATATATAGGGAACCGGAAAGAATAGTTGATAAGGAGGTCATCTAGGTGTGAGAGCTGATAGAAAGAACTCATAGAGTGCTAAACGAATTTATTTTAAATTTTTGTAAAAATGATGACTGGGACGCTTGGATCCCATATTTCTGTTTTGCTTATAACACAACGCCTCACATAGATACCAATTATACGCCTTATGAACTGATATTTGGGAGATTAGCAAATTTACCTGATAATAACATAGGGAAGCTCGAACCTATCTATGATATAGATAACTACTCTAATGAACTGAAAGCTAGATTACAATTTTCCTTGGGAAAAGCCAGAAAATTACTTGAAATTGCAAAGGAAAACCGTGTTGACCGATGTAAAAAGTCAATCCATTAAAGTTAAAGGTAGGAGATTTGGTTTTAGTCAGAAATTGTAACAGAAAGAAAAATCAATCTCCGTATCATGGACCTTATAAAATTATAAAAACTAAAGGTGTGAATTCTATTCTAGAAATAGGTAATAATCTTAAGGAATTTCATAATAATAATTTAAGAAAATATTGAAATAAGTATGTATAAACTATAAAAAAAAAAAAAAAAAAAAATAAATAAATAAAATAAAAGAATAAAAAATTTTTTATTGTAAAATTTTTCTTAAGGGATAGGGTGTAGAGTACTCTATATTCTGGTACATAAGTATGTACGTATATTAGTATTAAGCAAAAGGACTCAATTGTAAACACATATATTATTAATATAAAATCTCAAAAACATATATTTAACTCATTTCCTCTCTGATTGGAATATTGTTTGGAAATATTAAATTTTAAGAATACCGTTAACTTTGTTTATAAGAAACGAAATTTGTAATAAAATTCTAATTGATGTTACAGCCTTCAAACCGGCACTTGTTTCATTTTTAGGCATTCATCTGCCTTTAGTTTCCACAGGCATATAAAACTGCCTTTACAATTTTTAGCCAGTGGCATTTTTAAGCGCCGGCTCTTTCATTTTTATAAGGTTGCTCTTTAATCTTACCCTAAATCATTACAATTCCATTACCACTAATCAATCAAAAATAGTGCACTAAATTTCCACCACCACAGAATTTGTTTTATTTAATGCATTAAATTTCTACTACCACTAAATGTCAGAGGTGATAATGCACTATTTTTTCTACTACCACTAAATTTAGTGGAAAATTAAATCTAATGCAATAAACTCAACTCTGACAAATACCCCTTCAGGAGAAGTTGTCCACGACCCCCTTCGTAGAGTGTTACGAGTCGGCACAGTCGAGTCAAACTCACACACGAGTTGCTTCGTATATACTTAGCGAAACCCGCTGTCTGTACAAGTGCTAGAGCTGTGTCAGTCATAAACGAACGGGTTAAATTGAACGAATTAATCAATTGAACGAAGCGACTGACTCAGTTTTGCCGGTCTTTTTGGATCAGTCATTCGTTCACTCAATCTTTAATTTGTTTTGTTTTATTTGCTTCGTTCGTTCAATTTTGTATTTGCTTTATTTTCTTTGCGTTGTTTGTTTGGTCGTTCAATCTTTCATTTGTTTTCTGTTGTTTATGTTGGTTTTTTTTTTTTTTTGATTAATAAATAATTATTTTATAATTACTGATATATTCATAAACAATATGTATGTTTAGAAAGGGTTTATTTAAAATTTTTTTTGCAATATTTGTCACATAATTCTTTAATAAATTTAAAACATTTTTTATAAATACAGAAGTTGTGATTATTATAATTAGTTTGAATTTTATTAAAATACAATTTAATTAAAATTTTATAAAAATTTCTTAAACTAAACAGCGGAAAAAGCAAAACACTCGATTGAATAAAAAAATGAAAACACATGAATGATGAAACGAAACGAAACGAACGAAGTTAAAAATGGACTGAAGTGAACGACTGAAATAAACGGTCCGGGTCACTTTTAATGACCGAACGAAATTGACCGATCTCTCAATTGAACGATTTGGCACAGCTCTAATGAGTGCTGGCTGCTGTTGCCTAAAAATTCTTAAATTTATATGTAATTTTAATTATTAACTTAATGGGAATTATTATTATTTAAAATAAATTTATATTATAAAAATTAGGTAAAGTATTAATGTTGTACCGTGTATGGTTGATACATTCATTCGCCATAAAATAAAATTACAATTCAATATTAAAATTATTTATTATTACATAGGTCACATATAATAATCAGAAAAAACAAAAAGAAAACTGTTCATTATATTCGTTGCTGTGAGTAAACTTTGTATTCAAAAACCCAAAAAGGTGATAATTATTTCGCATTAAAACTAAAATATCCGTTATAAACTTTTCACGAATATGTTCATTTCAACTGATTTTAAGTTTAATGTAAATATTGCAATGAAAAACAAAACAATTTTTCGACGAAAGTTAAACATTTAGTGGTAAAATGCTATATTTATTGATTTTTTCCAGAATTTTATGAGAAAGATTTTATAAAATAATTTTATTGAGCGTTTATGTTTTAATTAAATTCGGTATTAAGAGGGCATACATATCAATGCCATTTACTTGACAAATAATATTTTAATTAAAATATCTTTCATTATGTGGCAGAAGTTTTCCAAATAAATTATTATTTTTTGTTTAAATTCAAAATGAAATAAAATAATATTTTATACTTCAACATATGTAAATATTAATAACAATTAGCCTTGTAACAGTTTAAATAAAATATGAAACAAATAAACAAAAAAAAAAAAAAATAAAAACATAAAATGTTAATTAAAAAATACATGACTGGCATACACATATTTTTTTTTTCGCTTCATATTTATGTACAAATAAAATTTTAAGGGAGTAAATGGAAATTAAAACAAAAAACAAAAACAAAAAATTCAACAAAAACTCATTAAAGTTGGACATACACGCCCTTGATAATGACCAGCATAATTAATTTTATTTTTAAAAATTGACAAATAGTAACTGGTGAATTCTTTTATTATATAAAATAAATTCTCATCCCCCAATAGTGCAAAATGAAGTAACAACAAGTCATGTGACCAATTTAAATTTAATGCAATCCTGTTTAGTTGATTCGGTTCACAAAATATGTGTTCTTCAGCAGGCCATTACTTTTTATACACAATGAAGTATTTCATTAAAATTCGAAGCCATAGCAGAGATACGAGTATTTTATGTTCAAAATACGGCGGAATTTTAAGCATTATTTGTGCGTAAAAACAAGAAAAGAAGCTGATAAGGCTGTGATTTTTATACTTAGCTATACGCTGCTAATATATACTACAACCACTTTGAAGAGACTGCATGAATGTTTTCAAACCCTTTTTAAGAAACCATTAAAATGCGTAATAAGGAGGCGAAAAACTGCATTCGTTCCATGTCGTAAAGAGGTTGTTAGTTGTTATTTAGCAATTGGTAAAAATTAAATTTCAATTTTTTTTATTAATGTATGTTAATGAGTAGACGGTTGTGCGTTCCATTTTCATCACAGACTCTGGTCTGAGACATAACACTCCTTCACAAATCTTAATCACTAAACTAGTAATTAGTATAAAATATTATTAATATTGTATTGTAAATTAATAAATAAATAAAATAATAAAAATTGTAAGCGAAACAGAAAATCTAAAACCGATGTCTATTCGTCAGGTACCTCTAAATCGGATACAAGCATAGAACATTACTCAAAAGCATTAAGGCTAAACATAGTAGCACTGTGACAATTCCAGGCAAAATGTTCTTCAGAGGCACCTGTGCATTAGGGTGTCAAAAAAAAAAATTAAAAATTGGAATTCATAGGAAGATCATTCTTAATTTGGATACTCATAAAGTAAAGTATTTTTGGGATTTTTTTCAGATTTTTCGGAAGTTATTTAGTGCGACCTGTAAATTGATTTTTAATCAAAAATCGAGCTTTTTGAGCTCCATTTAATTTTTGGTTATGAATTGGTAAAAAAGCGATATTTTCTCCACTTCTGAGTCAATATTGTTAAAGAAAATATTCCGATCTTTAATTTTATGTGCATAAATAATAAGTTTCGGTAATGATTTTGCACATTTTGATACATTATATAACAGTTTTTCCAAAATTTTCAACAAATATCGAAAGCAATGGTTTATAACATTTAAAAATTATATAAAGACTAAAAAAACTAATGATGCAGTTTAAAAGATTATTAAGTTTTTAATAATTTAGCAGAAAAAATATGAGTTTTCTTTTACCGTTCTCGAGTTATACATTTTTAAAGTTTTGTACCCATTTTTAAAACTATATATAAAGTATGAACTAGGTTGGCATCGATTTTAAATATATACCACAAATTTTATAAACAACAACAAGAAAATTAGATTTCTTATAAATCATATATTGGGGTTCTTGCGATGCTGCTCTATGCCCTGCAGTAAATTCTGAAAGTCTATTTCAGAAGTTATGATATTAAAACAACTACTAGCCAAAGCCACACCACGTTCTGCGACATCATTTACAACTTGCAATTATTGAACTTTGTGTTTTGCTTCCTGGAATGCCTTAAAAAGAGATAAGTGCAGGACGTTTAAATAGCGGTTTTTGATTAGTGCTTGAGATTAATTTTATGGCTTGAGATAAAATGTTTTATGGTAGAATCTAACTGAAAATGTCCAATTTATATGTGCGGACACGACAAGCTCCAATAAAGAACGGCGGTTTGGGGCATGCGTTTTACTTCTCCAAAAATTAAAAAATGACGTAATATTTTTGGCATGCCGCCACCATATGTTGGAACTAATTGCTGGATCAGCGTTTAACGCCCTCTATATTGAGGATCAAATTACAACCCCACAAATTAAAATTTTCGTCACTCTTCAGCGAAGGATGGGCAAAAAACAATTTTTCGGATTGTTCGAACCACGACGAACAAGCAACGACTGACATATCTATTTGTTGAGCCATTTGATCTAGGGTATCAATCCCGTCCTTGGTCTTTTTATAGTCAGTGATAATTTCTGGCTTGTTTTTGTCGTCAGGATGTGCCTTTGCGTCGAGATGTTACAATGATTGTAACAAAACCACACTATTTTTCTTTTCAACGTAACTTAAAAGTATCATATTGTATCAGAATCCAAATAATGAACACACTATTAATACATATTTTTATTGAAGCGATAATGTTTCCATATGTGCCTGTCAGGTACACTGTTGTAGGATTAGATCCAATTTTGAAATAAAAATGAAATTGTAATTAAAAATTCAATATTTCTAAACCAAAAAACTTTAAGTAGGAATTCAAGAGTATCAGGAGCTTAAAAATTAAGTTACTAAAGTTATAGTGCTTTAAAAGTGAATATGTGCCTGAGATGTACATGGGAACAAGATTAGGGTTAAGGTCGATTTTCTTTCAGTAGACGCCAGTTCTAATAGTCTCTACATCTTGGTATTGTGCTCCTACGACCTAAAAATATCTCAGGAATACAAAAAATTCACAGTTGGAAAGATGTTATCTGATCCTTTAGCCTGTGCAAAATAACACCTAGTCATGCATTATAGTAGTATTATGAAAAAGAGAGAGATAGTAATGTATGTAGGTATAGAACAGAAGTAGAAACTTAGTGTTGCCAGGCCAGAAATATATATAGCAGCCTTCGTATGCATTTTAACATTTAATACTTTTCCTTAAATAAAAATCTTTTTTTAAACTACACACATACATTTATTTTACCAATGTTTTTGGATATGCATACCACAGTTACAACATACAATCCATGCCTTTAGTTCTCGTAAATTTTCTAAATTGCAAAAAAAAATGAAAATAACCATCTTCTCAATTCACAAAAGTCTGTTTAGAGCAGTGATGGCCAAAATTCTCTTTCCCTATAACGCGTGATAGGAAAACAAATTCTGCTTACGTCAAAGTCAAACACGTACATAATAAAAAGAAATATTGTTACTCTTGCTCTATTAAGATTTTAGCTTCTCTCCAACATTGTGCAGGGATGGATAGTGCATGTTTTTTGTATCATTTTTATTTAACTGAAATAATTATTCATTATTTCCTCTAAATCTATGTGACCCTCGGTACTCCTTTATTCTTAATAGATCGGTCACATGTCTATCGAACAATCGATTACGTACTTTACTCAGAATTATGAAGAAATATTTATGAAGTTATAAACAGAAAGTAATTTGAACATTCCCATTTCTTGTAGAAGTAAACAGAGTCTTTTCTCTGCTTCATACACAAGCGCAAGTGTGTTTATATAGTAGTGGACATCACTGGTTTAGAGAGAAAAGCCAATTGCCATGGAATTTGGTAACTCATGAATCTTTCAAAATAATTATTACTTGGGTGGCCAAAGAACTAAAAATTAAAAAAGAATGTTTTTAAATTAAGAAAAAAAAGGAATAGTCTCTAAAGCTAGTTTCCTTACTGAGAAAATTACCAAAAAATTAAAAAAAAAATACCAGAATGAATCAGTTGATTTATAACCAACGTTACAGCTAATTTGAGAACATTAAAGTATGCATTCAGTTTATGTTACAATGCCTTTGTGAGCGCTATTATTGGTTTCATTAAGAAAGCCACGAGAAGGTGTAATAATTAAATAGTGATGTTGTCTACCATTAGTATTCTGCAATTAGAATTGTTCATCTTCATTTCTCAAAATCTTTTTTGTGGCTTAATAGACATATTTATGTGATGCATTTGTGTTCAGTTAACAACTGGATTATCCGTCCATTTTTTCATCGTTATTTTTTATTTTTTTTTTGTTTTCTTCTAAGCCTATTTATTGCGCAATAAGTTTAACCAACTTCCATCAGCACAACTACCTTTTCCTTCTTTGGAGCCCCCAAATTTGCCATTATTCGCACAAATGTGCAATTTATTCACGCACACTTCTCAGTTATATAATTCAGACGTCCAATGCACCTCAGACTGTTTTGCAACGCTAACCGTCCAGAGATCTTTCTACTACTAATAAGTAGGACCTCAATTTTTATGCCTATGCTTCTTATTCAGTTTTTGAGATTTTTGAAATTCTTGTTAGCTTGTCGAGGTGTTTGTATGTTATGATTACATCTGCCAATTCAATAATCTTCACATCACGTGGGTGCTTAAATCGTCATACATTGTGCTCAATAGAATAGTATTCAACACCGAGCTTTGCAAAACTTGTGTTGATGGTGCATACGACTTTCTGCTATCATGAGTGTTGTATAAGAACACTGCGCTCCTAAAATAGCTTGTATGCTGCCATACGTGCATTCCGCAGATTGCAGTTAGCGTGAGGTATTTATCTGCCAGATTTATTGCGTCTTTTACATGGCGAAGTAATCTTTATCGACTTGAAGAAACCTGCGTCCACCTTTGCTGACATCTTCTGCCATAGTATGACTGCCCCTATGGCGTCTAAAATAAAATGTGCTTTTCTAAAGCCACACTGGTGGTTCAAAAACTATGTCAATCGTACAGAACGGATGATATCACATTGCAGCGTATATGTTATTGAGTTTCTGAAAGAATACCAGTTCTTGCCTTTTTCATAATCTAGGATATGTTCTCACCTTGATACAAGTACCAAATCCTTCTCTAAATACTTAAAGAGTGTCTATTGACACTATTAGTGTAATATTTGGAATTACGTCAAACAATCTGCTTTGTTCGACTTTATTTTCTTATAAATTATTTAAATTTCCTGACTACTGACTTCTGGTAATGCGTTGTAGTTTTCACAGTTTTGTACAGTACATGTTATTTTAACCTTCTACCAGAAAAGTGTTTCGACGATGACTTCAGCTTTGCTTTACATTTTGGGGATATTGCGTGTAAGCATGTAAGCTGCTCAGAATCTTCGTTACTATTTTACATCTTATGCTATACTTCCGCGAGTGCTTTGTGCAGTGGCATTTTTACGATTCCACTTCCGCGTTAGTTATACCTTTTCGTACTTCCTGCCGTAATAGTGGATGTTGTAGAGCATTCGCGTAATTTTGTCTATTTAATCATACACTTAGAAACAGTGAGTTCCTTAACTTTTCTTACGCCATTTAATAAAAACATACATAAATTCATATACACAAACTGGACTAAATACATATATGCTCGCTTACAATAACTTCAAAATATTTACACAATTAAACACGCGGATTTTGCCACATTTTCACACACAGAACAATTACGCACGTAAACCCACAGCCTTTTGTATGTGTGTTTTGCGTATGAATGCAAGTGATTGAATTTGTGTATGTTTTTGTGTATGTCCGTTAAGTGTAATATCGTATCTTTATAACTGAAGGAATGCATATTGGCTTGTGGCTTTATGCTCCGTTTACTTCTTTATATTGCTTTAACTTATAGTGGTTGTTAGCAGGTTATTTCGTTGGATTGTATAGCTGCATGCGTGATATGGTTTTATTCCTTCTTATTATTGTTGTTATTTATTTTTACTTTAGTCATTGCACAGTTATGCATATCTTGGCCAACGCAATTCATTTTAACGTATTTGTTTTTCTGTTTTTTTCTGCTTTTGTGTGGAAATAAGAGGTCAAAATGTAATTGCTGTTCTTTACTTTTTATGCCATTCCTGGCGATATTTTTGTACTTGCACATATACTCGTACATTGTGAGAAGCAAAATTAAAATTTCTTGCCCTTAATTTGTCAGGTAGTTGTTACTTTGGCTTTTTTCGTGTGTATTAAAAATTGTTTTTCAGATTTTCAACTGTTATTCCAGTGTGTGTATACTATATATAAAATTGGTTTTTATGAAAAGAGAACTTGAATGAACAGTTTTAGCAAAAGAACTGAAGATAATAACTACGTGGTATTAGAATATAATTCGAAATATACAAAAGATAGTAAATCATCACTCTGAATATGTATACTATGCCTCCTATTTTGGGGTCGGTCTAAATAATTTAAATGAATCACTATATTCTCTTCATTCACTAATGAAAAAAAGAACTAAAAATCTAGTCATATCGTCTTTGAGCTATGAGTTATTAGTTCAGAACTGAACAAAAATTGTACCAAATTAAACAAAATTTCAAATTCAGGTTCTATAGGAAGCTTTTATATATCGCAAAATATAAGTCAAGCTCGCGTATGTTTTTTTTAGTTTAATTCTACCCTATAAATGGCGAAGTTAACAAGTTTCGAGTGTTACACCGCCCCTAAAAATATCAAACTCAAAAACTACTGTAGTTTTATTCATTGATCTTTAGATGAGTAGTGTGCAATAATGTGAATTCTAAAACTGTTACAATTTCAAAAACTATTGCAAAAACGTGTTTTACTCTTTTTACTGCTATTAAGTAGTTAGGTTTTATAATATATTGGCATTATGACAGAATTACTTAACTGCCCTTGTTGTCTATTAAAATTGCTAATTGGAAAAGAACTTGTAAATTTCGTCAAGCAAAATAATTGGTTGGATTACTTACATCCAAACAGGAACTTATAACTGAGGGTGGCTTTTGTCTTCTCTTTTTAAGTCCATTACTGCAAGAAATATAAAAAAGTAACAGATCTCATATTGTGCAACTTTAAATATCCGACTAAAACTAGACTGCACATTATCAATTGAAATTTATTGGAATTCTGAGAATATGAAATCTTTGTTTTGATCCGAGATTTACTCAATACATATATTACTTACAAAGTGGAGAAGAGAATTTAGTTATAAACCTCTTTTGTTAATTGAATACAATTTAGAAAATAAGAGCCACCAAATTAAATAATTCATTGACATCATGTAGGAAAGCAGACGTAAGTCGCATAAGTATTCTAATAGGTATGCATGTCACACATATGTATTAGCATATCTATCCAATGCCACCTAACCAAAGCCAACCGAGAAATTTCCGGCCGAGAAAAATCAGAAAAAAGGCTACAGCTACAACTTCAGCTACTGGTGGCAAAAAGGAAGGCCTAGCTTAACCTGACAAACATATAAAACAATAGGCACCTCTGTTGCAATTTTCTAACACTTGCGGCAGATATAAATTAAGTTGCTGATAAAAATTGAAAGGAGTTAAAATTGCTACTTTTACTCTGAAGTAAAACTAGCTTTAAAGCAACAACAAAAAAATCTTTATGATAAGTTATGAAAATTGAACATTTTTATTGTTTTTGTGCGCAATACAGTTGCTTATAAAAACAAAACTTTCGATATTTTGTAAGATATACAGAATTTCCGCGTGAGAGGTATATACTACTTTGTTTGTATATAATTAATTATTAAATGAAAAGGAATGGATCTTGTATTGATAAATGGGGGGTTGTGGTATAGTGCGTAGAGCGCTGGCACAGAAACTCAAATAAGAGGTCCCCTCCCCTCTCCAAAAAACTGCCTACTGATTTTTTCAGTCTATTCCGACAAAAACGAATGATAAGGATGGCGCCGCCACCTTCTGGAAAGATAACAGCTAACCTACTAAAGACGCTCGCCACTAACATTTAACATCCACTGACAGATGGGGCAACTGCTGGTGATCACTCATGAGTAGAGGTATAAAACTGGCCTTTAAGTGGTCAAATTGACTGCAATTTCTCTCATCAACAATAAAGACGCATAATAACAAAATTAAATAAAAATCTATCTATGTATGTATCTGCAAACTTCAATGCAATGCACTGAATGAGTATTTCTGAGTATGGGTCTTAAATAAAAAAAAAATAATGTCGGCAGTTAGGTATGGAATACAATATCAAATAAATGTCCGCCTATATTAAGGCCCAACCATAATGTGCTTAGGCTAGCTTAAACAACTATGCGAATGCTGTACGCATCAAATGTGTGTAACCATACTGTACATAACAAACCTTTTCGTTGAGTTTCATTCAATTTCATTTGTTTACGTTTGGAGCGAAGCCGATCGCACCAAACGTAAGTAAACAGCTGTTTTTGTGTTTGTGTAAACAATAATAAACAATAGACCGCAGTGTGCAATGGAACCCGAGGATAACTTTATTGAAAATTTCATTGAAAATATATATAAAAACGATTTCTCTGTGACAAATGTATATCTTATTCGTTTTAAACCATTTAAATATTTTTCTTTTTTGTTCATTTTGTAGCACATTAATAACAAAATTTAAACAAATATGCAAGTGTTTACAATAGGAATGAACGCACGGTTGTATTTTTTAGTTCTACATTTTATTTATGATTTATATTTTTTTTATTAACAAAAACAAATATAATTAACGTATTTTTGGTAAAATATTTAACCGTTGTATATATTAAATAACATTTTGTGATATAATCTATATACATATTTATGAAATATAGAGAGAAATCAAGTTTTACATAAGTATTAATGTTTGCAACTAAGAACAGCTTCCATTTATGTTCAAAAAGTACATTATAGTCAATTAAAAGCTTCGTTAGACTTTTGACAGACGTTTCGTTGATTGACATTAGCATACGTCTACAAAAATAAATTATACTTAGGCCTTTAGCCTCACAAATGCGACCACTTTGAGCACATTTATCATTACATTTTCACACATTTCAAGCGATATTTCATTTATTTCATCACGAATTTTTCGTTTGAGTTCCTCCAGCGTTTCTGGTTTGTTTGCATAAACCTTGCTTTTCAGGCAAGCCAAAAGTATGCAGTTGTGGCGATATCGCTCCCCATTGAATGTTACCGTTACGCCGTTTTCAGTTTCAAGAAGTAGGGTGCAATGATTAGTCCTGACCAGAATGCATATCAGACTGTCACTTTTAATGGATGCAAAGATGACTGATAAAGAATTTGAGGGTTTGTCATTGCCTAGAACTAACTATTTTGTTATTCACATATTCATTCAAATGAAAACCGGAGTTGTCATGGGCGAACTGTAGCATCCTATTAACATGTGCACTGCGGAGTAAATGGTCTTCTGGAAGAAACTCTTTTGTCAATTACATCTTAAATAGAAACAAATGCATGTCTTTGTGCAAGATTGTGGTCAAAGTTGTTCTTTGAAGACCAAGCTTCTGAGTACGGTGTCGAAGGTTGATTGATTGTTTTGAACACTTTCTTGAACAACAGTAATGTTTTCAGCCGTAATGTAATATTTACAGTACGTAGTGAACCATGCCTGGTGTTTCACTATACTATAGTGCGTCTGTTTGGCACGTTTTTTTCTTCCAACAATTTTACGTAACTTTCTCATCGTCACCGTAATCGATGATAGATTTTGATAAAATGTTTTAATGATTAAAACACGATGGTTAACGGAATATGTTTCCATAATAAATTTGTCAAGTCTCTACTTTACGACTGCCAAATATCAGTTGTCAAGACTAATGTTTACCAAAATGATCGCAAAACAAAGCAGTAGACCTTCCCGTCGGGCACCCTCTTGAACATCGCAAAAAATACTCTAAATATTAAATTAAAGACAATTCCATGTAGAATCCTTTCCCTTTAATTTTTCAAATGCGCATATTCATTTTCGAATTATAATGTAATCTTAAAATTTTTCTAGTCCAATGAAACACAATCGCGACTTGTTTAAGAAAAGATCTAAAAAATCAGTTTTGCTTAATACATTAAAAACTCATATTTTTAACACTTGCAGACCATAGTTCTGAATGAAAAAAAAATTAAAAAAAATATTCTAATTCAAGCAATATTTGAGCTTTCGGGAGGTAACAATTTTCGTGTTACACAAAGGAGTAGCAAAATAGTAAATAAATAATTTAATAAAATAGAATAATAAATAATTTGTAGACCTCAAATCTTATAAAATTACTGAGCAAAAAGCATACCAACAAATCAAATCATTAGAAATATCAAATACTCATATTTGAAGTAAAATTTTATTCACAAACTTAATTAACGTAGTAGAACATAAAAAAAATCAATCTTAGTACTCGTATGTTATTCCGCATCTCGTGTTTTATAAATATTATACGAGTATTAAAACATTAAAAAAAGCCTAAAATTACAGCTAAAACGCCCACCATTATTTAATATATTAAATGATTTCAATTATTTAAAACACAAACGCCTAAATATTTGATAATGTCTGTCTAAAAAGATTTTTTTTAAACACAAAATTGTACAAAAGAAAAACGAAGTTCACTTTAACAAATTGTTTGAGCTCAAGTACATTTATATATACTTATTAAGTTTTTGGTCTTTTGGCAATTATAAAAGACTTAACTTTTAAAAAATATGAGCGAATTGAAAAAACAAAAAATCTAAATTAGAAAAAGAACGGTTTCCGTGGCTAAACAAAAAATTAAAAAACAGCGAAGACACCCAAGCAATAAGGCAATACAGACGAGTAACGAAAACGAAAAAAAAATATTTTTTTAATAGAAGAGCAACTGTTGCAACGCAACGCTGACCAAACCAACGATCAAAAACGAAACGTGGTCAGAAAGTTTAAACTAATTTTGTTAAAAGCTTTTAATGAAACATTCTTAGCAAAATAAAGAACAAAAATGTACAAACACACACATACACATACAATATACTCCAAATAATTTGCAAACACACACACTGTGTTTACACATGTATGTATGAGTATATTAAATTGCTACCCAACAATCATTTTTCAATAATATATTTTTTCTTCTTCTTACTTTTAAAGTAACAACTTTTTATAAACCCATACCGACGCTCTTGTTCTTAAGCTCTTCAGAACAAATACGTCATTCAATACGAAAAATTTCCAACCTGCAACAAAATATTAAATCACAAAGTATAGAGACGAACAAAGTATAAAGTTATAAGGTCACCTCAATTGAGCTAAAAATATAATATTTTTTATGATCACCTTGTTAAAAAAATTTATCTTTCAGATGAGTGAGAATAAGCCGATTTTGCTGTCAAAAATATACCGTTATATTATGTTTATTTACATTTACATTATGGAGTGCGTTCAAATAATAATGAAAGTGGTAATTGAATCGTCCAAACTTTTTTTTCAAACTATGCATAGTGGTGCCTCAGATCAGTTTTTGAGGCAATATATCGCAGGAAACAGCTAGGCCTTTCAAATTCTGTACAGATGATAATAATGAGTTTCTAAGTCTTCAGTAAAAAATTCAAGTCAATCAGGCAGTGCCACGGGCATTTCTAGTAGGTGGATTAAGATGCAGCTGCGGTTGAAAATCACTGGAAAATAATAGGTTTCCGACTTTCAATTAGGTCACCAAAGACTCTATTGACTCTATTGACAGGAAATTAATGCATGGCCATAGGCGTCTTTTGAAACTAAGCGACAATTGCATCACTCTTTTCGAGATAACTTTTATTTAGCAACTAACTTTAAATCACAAAATATTTTATATTAATATATTCCAGAAAAAGACTTAAAAACAAATAAATTTCCTGTCTTGTTAAATTATTTTCGAACAAAAAGGTTAATGCTTCTTCAGAAGAGAGCGGTAATGGCACTTTGCTGTTACAAGTTGTTTTTTCGTCATTATGCTGGGTGTTCGCTGGGAAGGTACAGTCGCCGTGGTTAGTGTGTTGGCTTACTAAAGACATGAGCCCCGGTTTCAAAGCCCAGCCTTGATATCTTGGAAAAAAGAAATATGTAAAAAATATTTTTTTTCGGCGACTACATCTCAGCAGTCTTCTGTCAAAGCTCTGAAAGTAACTGATTGTCATGAACAAGCTTCTCAAGTCTGTCGTTCGGAGTCGACTTTAAACTGTAGGTCCCGGTACTCATGGATAGAAATTTACACACACAACATGGGTGCTACAAGAAGCTAGGCCGTAACCCTGAAACAGGGCTGTAATGGCCAATTATGTATGTATGTATACCTTCACAGGGAACACCCTGTGGTTAGTAAAAATGGAAACGAAACTGCTTGCATTAAAATAAAATATAAATCATTTTCTTTTGATAAATTAGCAGAAACAGAAGCAGCATGAATCAGTAGTTTGGTATCATTTTCTTGTTCCGATGACATTTCCGAAACCATTTATTTATTTATTTTTTTTTTTGTCGCTCACTTCCCTTGCTATAACATATATAAGGATGACTTTTTTTCTTTGCAACATCAGTTTCTAATAGTTTGAATACAGTTTCATGAGATAACCACACACTTTCTATTTTAAGAAAAGCTTTGTGCTCCTCCAGTTTTTTACCCACTTTTGGTTAGTATGTGCACAGAGAATCTTAATTTGTTTTCTCACTGCCGTCATATAGTTTTTATTAACACTTCTATTAAATTTCGCTGAAATCCAGTTGATAGCATTAGTGGGTTTCCTATAATTTTCCAATCAAATGTGAAAGATATCAAAATTTTTAAGTTTTACGCTGTCTGGGAATAGATTTTGATAAAATACTGCAGATTACTGCAGATCGTTTTTCCAAAAAATTATAGTACACATTATTACCTTTCCACATACATTTTTCACGGATACACTCGGATAAACAAAGTTCTATTCCAAAGAATATATGGGCGACAACAAATATTTCACAAAAAAAGATAGCTCTTGTTGACACAAAAAATTGTTTACTACATCTAACTTTTTTTTTTAAGTTTTAATAACGTTTTAATTTACATACTTTTGCAAGGGTTTTTCATTTTACAAAATTGTGATAACCTTAGAAGTTTTTGCTAGACGACCAATATACCTTTGCTGTTTGTTTATGATTGAAGGTCAGAAAATTTAGCAAAGCAAAACATGGCAACTTTAACAGCTCGCCATGTCGTCATGAGTGGCCACTTGACTTTAATTTTTAAAATTTGAGTGCTTCAAAGTGTTAGGTATAAAATTCCACTATTAATTTTTTAAATTCTTGACTTCAAAAGTTGACTTTTTGCCTCAAAACCCTGTCATTGGCGTCATAGTGCTATGGCAAGAAATGAAATTGTGTAGGATGTTGAAACGAATTTATAGCCATTGGCGATTTTTAATCTTTTGTATAATAGTTCTTGATTTTGGATTAAACACATATTTGCACAAGTAATCCCCACATATATACATGTGCTGGCCAACCGAGCATTTCAATGTAGTGCTCCACTCCCTTGTCGACCTATTTACATGGATTTCTGCGTTATCTCGTGGAGAGGTTAAAGAATACAGTTAGACAAAATCTAATAATACTGCAAACTATTCATTCGAGAGAAAAGTGTAATGTTGAGTTCCTGGGTACCATTCGAGCTAAGCAACATTAAACTTCTTCCACTAAAATTCCATTTGCCAGAAATGTCGGCTTTTTCCTGAAATTTCGGCAGTAACAATTGAAACCATCTGGAAGATCAAAGTTAAATTTTTTATCTGTAGAGCGGTTCACTATAACATTTTAACCACAATGGTTTTGCAAAACATTTCTAACAGTAAAATAAACGATTTTGTTATTCAGTAAAGAAATAAGAAATTTATAAATGGCACACACTGCACTGCGTTGGCCCATGAACTAAATAAATGAAAAAGAAAAAATAAATTAAGATTTTAAATTTTATTCGATTTCAATTTCATTCGTTTTCGGTTTACAGAACATACCCAATATTTTTGTTTTAATTTCGTTTCTTCTATTTTGAAATTTGTTTAAGCATTTATTTTCTTTCTTCTCTAAAAAAGCAAAACAAAATGAGCAATACCTACATCATGCAAATGTTAATGGAGAAAGAGAGAGAGAGAGAACCTCTTATTTTTTTAATAATAATTTTAGAAAAACCACCAATTTTATTTTATAATTTTTGTCCTTCCTGACAATTACAAATAGCAACGATAGAGACAAAGTTTAAAAATTAAAAAAGAAAGTATTTCATATATCCAAAATATTAATATTTTTATTTAACTGCTGTCAGTTAAGTATTTGGCAATAAGTGTTTCAAACATAAACCAAAACAAGAAACAATATAGATGTAATAACTCTTTATTTAAAAAGCGGTTTTAAGTGATGCAGTCGTAGCAAGTCATATCAAAAAATAGTAAAATGTAGCCTAAAATGCTAGAACTGCCACGTTTTCAAGACTTGCGAGGACTTGTGCAGAAAACAGTGATTTTTACAATCTCTAGTTTATTTATATAAAAAATTAAATTAAGGTTTGCTTGTGTTGTTGTCTATATTTTCTTTCAAATATCTGTTTTGAGGCTATTTTTGAAAACATGATCTATTTGTGATGCTTTCTTAAATCGAAAGTAACCCTGTGTTCAAGTTAGAACGAAAGGAAAATTTTATTTGTTGGCAGACAACACAGCCGAGTAACAACAAGAGTTTATTCAACAATTTTGTTGTTCTCAATTTCCGAACGCTACTTTCCCAGTTATACTTTGAGTAGGTGTTTTTGCTTATTCGATTTTATGTACTTTATAATGCCAGATTTACTGATTTGGGCAGATGTTACTTGCTTATGGAACAGCATAAAATCAAACGATGTTTGGCTGTTGATTATTAGCAAACCTGTTAGAAATTGCTGAAGAAATTTACTGATGCAAATCTATTTTAATTATTTTGTGCCCATTTAATAACTTTATGCTCTACGAACGTGGACTTATACGTTTGTTGGGTTAGTTGTATTTCGTATGCTTTAGCGCCTTTGTTTATGCTAAAATCTATTAAGGTATAGGAAAATTTAGCTCCATTTTTAAGTGGATTTTAAACAACTATATAGAAAAGAAAAAATATAAAAATATTATTTAAAATAAAGCATTTCTCTCAAACCCCCAATACAACATCCTCTACTTTCCTCTTTTTCCCCTTTGTAATTATTATTAACAAATGCCGGACTTAAAACCATTTAAGAGAGGTCAACGGATGGATAAGACACAGAAGGCAAAAAACTGAAACGCTAAAAATTCTTACCACAAAAAGTCAAGCTGGTAACCACAGTCAAAGCAGCCAACAATGCTTGTATTGCGTTCTGTAAAATTAAATATCACAGAAAAACCCAGTAACTATTACAGGGCCAAAGACAACAGCAAAGCACAGAATCAACACTTAAAATTTACACTTTTTAAGCATGTTTGTATGAGTATTTGTGTAGGTTTGTGTTTAGCTGTTACCATCTAAAACATAATTTTCGAGGCAAAAGCCAGAACCAAAAATGTTGAAAATGATGGTTTAATTTAAAGGCCAGCTCCGCTAACTGCAAAGCAAAACCAATTGGAATAGATGGTTATGGTTAAGCGCAAAGTAATAACAAAGATTAGGCGAAGCATTAATAATTCGTTGTTAGAAGATTTGCTTTTTTTTAATTTTTAATAGAAAAGTAGTAGGAGGTGATAGATATTTAATCGCTTGAAAATTCTAAAGCAGATGTTTTAAATACTCGTACACACACTGAAGACTCTATTTAAAATGTCAATTTTCTTAATGTTATAATTTCTTTATAATTAAATAGTAATTTCAAAGAAACCACCCTAGTTATTTAAAGTATTTAATAACAGAAAATTATTTGAGGAAATTTTCAAAATATTTTTGAAAATTAAAATATTTAGAAACATAGAGTAATTTAAATAATAAGCAAGTAAATAAGAATCTACACAAAATAAATGCTAAAAAAACAAAGAAATTTTCTGTTTACAGCTTTTATAACGTACATAAATACATAATTGGCCATTACAAACCTGTTTCAAGGTTACGGCCTAACTTCTTACAGAATCCACGTGCTGTGTGCGTCAATTTTTATGCATGAGTACCGTGATCTACAGTATAACGTCGACTCCGAACGACAAATTTGAGAACCTGGCAATCAGTTGCTGGCAATCAGTTACTCTCAGAGCTTTTGCCAGAAGGCTGCTAAGAGTTGTAGAACAGTTTTCTTGTAATGGCTTCAGTGTTATATTACAAAAGAAAAAATAAGTTGACAAGCTCAACTAAAGTACAAGAAAAAATGTTAAACATTCCAATGAAATGTAGAAAAGTAATACTCGTATAGGTACAAGTTCTTTCGAGTGGGACTGTAACTGTTCTCAATGCGCCGCGGCGAAGAAACAGGTGATATTATTTGGAAAAATCCAGTCTGCTCATTTGTTCGATATTGTCGCCCCATTTCAATTAATTATTGATAAGCCAAGGCAAGGAAGTGGTAACAGCAATGATGGTAATACCACTAGAAGATTTTTTTTTTAATTTTTTGCGATCTGCGGATATAACTGGAGTAGATAAAGAATTAATAAAAAAGTTTCACATCAATCTTCAAGTTTTATCGTCTGATTTAGTAATACAATCTGAAAAATTTGGCGGATATGCAATGGAAACAGCAAGATTGTATATAAAAAAATATATCTGGTATCATATGCCATCATCTCTCCACAAAATATTGATACATGCAGTGTTGCCTATCGGTCAGCTGTCCCAAGACGCACAATAAAGACTACAAAAAATATCGTTTACATCACTATCGAAAATGTTCGCGATCAGCCACTAATATTTTAACATCTTAACAAGTGTAAGAAAACCATCCGCCAAACTTGCAAAAGGTTTGAATAAAGATACGCTTAAACTGATGAAGTAACCACAAAATAGCGATTTTGTACCAAATACATGTACAAGTAATCTCTATATGCAAAAAATAAATTTCTTACTTTATTTCTGTAATAAGTTCTGGTTTAGTTTGGTTAATATTTTCCAGAATAATAGAAAATACACTTAAGATTATTCGTGCAAAATTTCAGAACTTTATCTCCAAGAAGAAAAAAGTTACAGATTTTTGATCCGATAAGGACAAAAATTTTTCACTGTGCGCCGCTCTGTCGACAACTAAGGAGAAGAAAGATATTTGGAAAACCTCAAACCAATACTATTTTATTAGTTTGATGCTTTGAGCATGTACTGTATTAGCAAAATCTCTTGTTCGTAACTGCTGCACGTCTGTTAGAATGCTTTGAAGCAAGACCAGCCTTTACATTGGGATGAGAACTTGTTAATCCAACAAAAAACTGTTTAAAATATTTAAAAAATACTCATACATATATACATACATAATTGGCCATTACAACCCTTTTTTAGAGTTACGGCCCAGCTTTTCGCAGTACCTATATTTTGTGTATAAATTTTTATCATTGAGTACCGAGACCTTCACTTTAATGTCGACTCCAAACGACAGCCTTAAGAAGCTTGTTCCTGGCAGTCAGTTTTTCCTTAGCACTTTTGATAGAAAACTAATACGAGGTAGTCGCCGAAAGAAATATTTTTTTCATATTCCTTTATTTTTGAAATTTCAGAGCTGGGGTTTAAACTCGGAGCTCTTATCAAGTAAGCCAACATACTAACCACTATTCACTGCAACTACAAAAACTTACAAGATTTATGAAATAAAGAAATAAAATGGAAAAAATATGCAATTTCCATCAAGTAACAAGAATTTCTACATTGTTTTCTGAAATCACGTAGGCATGGTAGTATTATAAATTGCCAGCATGACCATACCCAGCAGAACATTTTTTAAATTTGGAAGCAATAAATAAAATTGTAAGCAAAAATGGAAGCATTGTATTGTTTATGCACATCTTTAAAGCTTACAAAGATGCTATAGGATAAGGTATTATTTTTGATTTTGTATAATATTTGCTTACTGGTTGCAATAAATTTGCGTTTCTATTACATTTTAGCGGCTCGTTTTAAATAAAATTCATGCATTATTGATGCTCACGAGTAAGTGATTGTTTATAATTTCTCCCTTATAAAATAGCTTACTGGTAAGCACTAATTTCTGCTGGGTACCAAGTGCTTTAACAAATATTTTAAAGGAGTGAATTTCGAAAAGATTAATCAAAACATTTTGTATACTCGAGAGGCTCTAAATGATGTGTTCAAGCAAAGTTTATCATTGAAAATCTGAAGCATATGTATTTAAAATGCGGTAAAAGACTTCTTCAATGCCCAGCAGATCGGTTCAAAGTTGTAATACAAGTCTTGCGAAAATCTGCTAAGATTCAAAAGCACTTTTTGCCTTCAGGCAAATTTTCAAAAGACATTTAACAACAACAAAATTAAGAAGTTTTTTGGACATTATGTCACTCAGGGCTTTATTTTAATCTCTCTGCAATATATAATTTTATATATCCTTGATCTTGTTGTCAATTAGGGAAGTAATTATTTTCTGAATAGAAGAAGAACAGTAGTAGCAGTGTTTTGAAGCCAATTTATACCAATTGTATAATGCTTATAGCTGTAGTAGTGGACCGGCTTGTCCTAGCCTGCGTTTTACAATAAGTTTTTGGATTTCGGGCATAGCGTTTAAATTCCTATTGATCATTTAAATACATTACTGATTATTTATAGTTGAGTTAGCCCACAAAAGCAGAAAATAATTGCTTACATATTAGCTTCTTTATAAAATTTTAAATATTATTTACCATAATCTGAATAAAATTTAACATTTCTTGTGTTAATTCAGAACAATTTTCATAAATTAAAATATTTATGCAATAAAATGTTGTGGTTTGTTTAGATTGTTTCGTTTTTGTTTTTGAATTTATTGAACTGTAAAATATAAAGTTTAAGTGCTTCAAAATATAAAGTAATAAAATTAAACTCTAAACAAATTAAAACTCTATTCTTTAAAAATTTCCAACAACAATTTATTTAAATGCCTTCTACAAAGCAACAGTTGCCAGATTTTGTTTCTGTTGTGGCATTTGCTTTAGCTTCATGTAAAAAATTTTACTTTTAAGAGTCTAATACCTAATGAAACCATATGTGTTCGTTTGTTGAACAAAAAAAAAAAAAGAGAAAAGTTTTCAAAATGAGAAACTTTTTGATTTCACAAAAACAAAAAAAAAAAAACGAAAAAGTGCATGCTACTAAAGATATATTCGAGTAACAAAAATATTTGTTGCATAAATATGTAAATATTTTTTTTTTTTCATTTTGTTCATTTAAACTGTTAAATTTATACACATCTGTGTGAAAACATTTTAAATTTAAGCCAACCTTTATGTCTATTTTATTTTGCGTGTACTATGTATAGGGTACACACTATGTTTGTATGCATGTTAGTAAATTGTATATGTGGATGTGCCCAAGTCAGTAATAACCATGCCTGGAGTCAACAGCAACCCAAATTTTTTTTTGCTTTCTCCTGTATAACGAAATGCAAAATTTTCTAGTTCTCCTATAAATGGCTTCAAAACCAACACTTGTGCCAAAAAATTAAAGCAGCAACTTTAAAATTAAAAAGGAGAAAAATATGTAAAAAATATTGGAATATTTTTACACTAAAAATTAAAAAAAAAATAATAATTTGTTGAAAAACTAAACCTCAAAGTTTTGTTTCAATTTAATTTATTTACTGAATTTTTAATTATTAATAAATATTTTTTTTTAATATACGAGTAATTAGGTAATTGGATACTAATTTTGTTAGTTTATTTAACAATAGGTATTCAATTCTTCTAGTCATTTAAAAAGACGATGCCTCTTAAGCATGTAGTGTATCCACTGTATTTGCATTTCAATATTTAAAAAGAATCTAAAGCAAAAGAATAAAAGAAAACAAACTTTAAAACACATGCGAACTATGTAAACAAAATTAATCATTGTTGTTGAGTAGGTCAGTACCAAATTTAATTACTCCACGTTTTAGTAATTTAAAAAGAAATGTTGTTTAAAGATATTAGATACTTTGTAAAAATACGGTCGGTCATTGATCGCTTACTCACGTGTATATGAAACAGTTCAATGTACGAAATGCACTGTTTTGCTGATATTGCAGAATATGCTTTGTTTGCAAAATATACACTACCAGAATTCTATCAGAAGTGTGTCAAACGTAATTTAAATAAAGGAAAGAAAGACACATAGAGAATATGATACAATGTTTGGATATTGGGTGATCTTTTGTAACTATGTGTAAATCACTCAATTCTAGATTAATGAAATTATTCTCATAAGTAGTATATAAGTTCAACAATTTTTAAATAAAGTAATCATTTGTCAAACAGCAATTGATTCATTTCTTTTTATTCCAAAGAAACAACATTACATGGCGATCCTGCCATAACATTACAAGCAACACACTCTCCATGACGAAATTAAAGAGTTCGAAGGATAAGAGATCAGCTTTGTCTGCAACTTCTCACGGTATTAGTAGGTTCGGTGAGCTCTCGTTCTACCTTGAGTATGCTGTAAGAGTTGGTCAACGCCATTCCACACAGTATTACCAGTTTAGCTGCTGCAATACCGAGCTTAGACATTGAGCCTTTTACGCGATCCCTTATTGATCTATCGAACGCTGCTTAATAATTAACAAAAATCTGGTGTATGACGATTTGATTTTCATGTGTTTTCTCCAGGATTTGGGGTAGTGTGAATATCTGGCCAATGGTGAATTTACCAGACGAGAAATGAGATGTAAGATGTCAAATTTTTTCATTCGTTCACAAAATACACTCCAATAAGGATTAGGTTTATATTTCTGTAGTTATTTCATAAGTTCAAAAGTTTTAGTTCATGGAGAACCACGCAAATCACTTAGCCTTCATACTGTTAAGCCTACCAGAATAAAAAGCAATAAGATAAATGAAAAAGGGAAACCCCACGATATGAACCAACTACATACATACATAATTGGCCATTACAACCCTGTGTCAGGGTTACGGCCTAGCTTCTGTCAGCACTCATGTTGTGTGTGTTAATTTTTATCCATGAGTACCGGGACCTACAGTTTGAGGTCGACTCCGAATGACAGACTTGAGAAGCTTTTTCATGGCAATCAATTACTCCCAGAGCTTTTGCCAGAAGACTGCCGAGAGGTAGTCACCGAAAAAAGTAATTTTTTCATATTTTTTTTTCTCAAGATGTCAGAGCTGAGTTTTGAACCCGGCGCTATCGTCTTAATAATCCAGCATACTAACCACTAGACGACGGCGAATAGTGAAATATTATTCTTAAGCGTAATATGAAAAAAAAAAAACTGAGGGAACTTTCAACGAATATAACTTGTTTGACTTTATATGCACCTGATTTGATTTATTGGTGCCAAATATTTGTATGTATAAAGTTTTGTTAACGATTTCTTGTAGGGTACCAACAATTTAACAGATTGCTGCGGAAAATTAAAAGTCCGTTGGGGCAAATAAAATATTTCCATTATGACACCTAAACTAAGAAAGAAAAAATGTGCGGACATATGGAAAAAAGAAAGTATAAAATTCAATTCAATGTTATGAGGTAAAGAGAGGGACGAAATTAATAAAACCATACCATCATAAAACCACGGAATAAAAAAGACGACGCGAACCCAGATACCTTAATAATTCCTCTACAGAAAGATCAAATATTAGATAGGAGATTGTCTCCCTCAGTTTCTCTAACCCTTCTAAGCTACATACTTATGGTATTAACAACAAACTTTCAATGTTCCTGTGTAAAGCTAGATAAAACGTAACCCTATATAATACCAAACGTGAACTAAAACTGGATAAGAAAAGCACGAACGTAGTTATTAAATCACCTACAGAAAACTACGCCTTCAATAAACACCTATGCAAAATGAACATATCAAACACCTGCAGGTTATCTATAAAGAACAGAAGTCAATGAAACACTTGATCGTGAATTGTGTCGAATTGGTATACAAGAGGAGCCTGCTATAACATGAGTATATGCTGTATAAACAGTATGGCTACTCTAGTTTCTTGTCAAGTAGTCATCTTGTGTGTAACAAAACATACCAAATATAAAGCTTTTATGAGTACGCTTTGGATTATTAATCTTAGTTTGTCAAAATTATTTTCCACTCAAAATATAGCGGTACACTTGCAAAACTATAGATAGTATAGAATTTTCGCTGGGTCGCACGTAAATATCCTGATAAGCTTCATAGAAGTTAAATTTTTAAGCAGCAAGAGTTGATTTCTAAAATATAGAAACTCATTCCAACAATTAATCGGCCTTCATATATTTTGGAAATATGAACAGTAAACATAGTCAATATGAGTTTAAAATGACTTTTGCTTAATATATAATATTTATGAATAGATCGGTCCATTACGGACCTGGATCGAAAAGTGTATTTTTACTCTTTTACTCTTTTTTTATTTGTTTTTCGAAAACGAGCAGTTAAATCAAAGTTCGACAACCTACAAAAAAATCAAAATCAAATAGTCTTTTGGTTAGTGTATGTTGTAATAATTAATAAGTATTTATAAGCCTTTATAACACTGTACTTATTTCCATCTTGTTACCTACTACATTCCTGTAATTTATATATATGTATATAACTGTATTATTAGTTTTAATTATGTTATTAAATAAATAGATCTTGAAAGTATAACAGTGTACAACTTGTTGGCGTACCCTATAAAAGGCCGGAGATAGTCGAATGTAGGACCGAATAATTGATCTGAAATATCAAACGACTTTAAATCTATTGGTAATTTTCTGCAGAGCCACCAACAGTTCCTGGTTTTCGCGAAAACATTATTTGTGTTATTTATGACTTATTCAACCAAAAATATGCATTTGCATTTTTTTTTTCTGGATGTACTAAAAAAACAATCAACATTTTAATCCATTTTAGGAAAAACTACGACGTTTAATCCCTATTTGTTACGGCATATTTTTGCATATTTTGCCCTAAATGCATACTTTTGCATTTTTTAATTTTTTTCATATTTGTATGGCATATTTTACAAATTTGTACAAATTTTTGAAGAATTTAGGTGAATTGCCAATTTTTATTTTTTTCAACATAATGAGTAGCTATTGATACATAACTTAAGTATAATCTATTAAATAAATAGGGTACTCTTGAAAACGCTTAAAACTGATGTTTGTCAAATTGGGGAAAATTACGAGAATCGTTCATGAAGCTCCAAATTTTAAAACTGATAGGAAAATTCTGTTTTGTAAAGCTTGCAACAAGCCAGTTTCAGCAAAGAAAATATTTACCATAGAACAACACCTCGGAAGTGAAAAAAATACTAAGCTCAACGCAAAAGTGAATCTAGGAAACGTTTTCTTTCAAATTTGTATCAATTACTCCCGTTGATATTAAAAGAACTTCCTCATTGTAAAAGACCGTTTTACGGCCAAACAGACAAAGCTTCATGTTTCAAAATTTGCCATTTATTGTAGCAATCATTTAAATTATTTCTTTTACTCTTTTGTTTTGTATTCTTGTTAGTCTAAACTTTTTGAAATTTTTTTTATTTTTGCCTAATTTTGGAATTGAAATATAATACATATGTGAAAATTGTATAAAGGAAATTTATTTTATTTGGTTGGTGGCTAATTTTATTTAATATAATTTATGTTTTAAAATTTTTGCAAAAAAATTCACGTAATTTTATATTTATATCAACATACGTATGCATTGTGAGTTTTATAGAGCATATTTTGAACGCTTAAAACTGTTTTTTTTAATGCATATTTTAGGCGCTTAAAACAAATTTTTTAGAGCATATTTTTGGTTGCCCTATTCATGACATACTTATACACTCAGGAATATTTAAATAAGAGATATAAAATCGCAAGTCTTTGATGATCTTGGTCGGAGTCGCAATAATTCACGTTCTTTAAAATAAAAAATATTTTAGAATACAAATTTAATTTTTTGTGTTTTTTTTTTATTACATACGTGTATATCAAAGCTAGAACCATTCAAAGTAAAGGTAGTTTTACACTATCCCACTGAGTATAACGACACGTCAAAAACGCAGAGAAAATGAAAAAGTATAATAGTGTGAAAACAATATCTAATGAATTGTCGAAAAATACGGATAGAAATTTCACAGTCTTATGGCTCTCATCATTTTTAGAAATTTTTATAAGCCATTCGATTTTTCGTTTTATCAGAGTTGCTTTTGTTTGCTTTTATCAGGGTTGGAAAACTGAAAATTATTCACCATAATTTTGTTTATACATTTTTTTTTATTAAATAACTACAGAAATACAAAATATAGTTAACATTTCAAGTTCCTTCTTTTTAACATAAAATAGATTACAAATATTTGTTTTAAAAAATAATTAAATATGGCTTATATTATGAAATATTAATTAAACAAATATTGCCGTATCAATACGACCATCCTTAGAGAAAGAAAAAAACACAAACAGCTGTTGTTTCCATTTTATTTTAAATGCGATAGTGTAAAAGCAAAATGTAATAAAAACATTTTACATTCCAGTTTTTGACAATCAGACAAAAAACCATTAGATTTTGTTTTGACAAAATCCAATGAAAATCTTAAGGCTTGTAGAATAGTGTAAAAGCACCTTAAGTCTTAATATTTTTGATACCTGTTGTATAATTTTTAATAGTCTTAAGATCCTAATACTGAATATTCTTATGAAGAGTAACATTCGCCAAAGCACAGTATGTATAAACATTATTAGAACTGAACTAGTTTCGGACCTACGCTACGAAGGTCTTATCAAAGTTCTGTGTATTATACTCGTACATATCAAATTTTTTATATTACTATTTAAGTCACTATCTACTGAAATTAGATTATGGGAATTATATTTAATTGTTATTCTCACCAGTTTCTTGTACTGAAAATTTTCATATTTAACTATTTGTTGTGCATATTCCTTAACCGATGTTATTTCTCATAAGAATACCTATTTAGGCTGTTAAGACTATTACAACTTTACAATAAATAAATATAGATCCAATAAATATTCGAACTCGGAATGCGAAAAAAATTTTGTAACCTAATTTTTAACCATAGACAAATAGTCCATATTGGAAACCATTAAAAAATTACAGGGTCTAACAAATGCTTTTTTTTAATATATTATTTCATACAAACAAAAACAAATTGCAAAATAGAAATTGAAACGAAAACGATAAAATATTTATTTCAGTTTGTCCTCAGTTTTTAGTCAGTTTTTTTTAAATACTTTTCATACAGTTTTGGAGATATTCTCATATTTATTTTATAATTTTATTTGCAATATTTCTTATTTTTTCCCTTTTTAAAAAGTTTAATGGAAGTAATTGCCTGTGGCAGACAAATTTTTTTCTTTTTGATACAATTTTAACGTATTTTTTGTGCATTTGATTTGAATGCTTGAAAAAATTTGTTTTTTCTTATTTTGTGAGTTTGTGCATTCATTTTTATATAATTTTTATTTATTTAATAAAAGAGAGTTGTGTTTATTACGGAAAATGGGAAAAATTTTAATTTATTTATATATGTACATACACATATATGTATATACATATATATAAGTATATATGTACATTGTACATATATATGGGCAATTTCAAAAATTTTCAACATTTGTTGAAACTGAGTTCAGATGCTTATTATTTCTCCAGTTTTTCGAATTGACCAAAACGGTCAAAAGCGAATGGTAGGCCACACTAGAAAACTGGGAAATTCAAAATTTCAGACCATCAGTTCTTTATCTCTAAAAGTTATGGGCACTCAAATATTGAAAAACTCAAAAACAGGCTTGAAATTTACAACAGTTTTTTCATATTTCATCACTTTTCTACTTTTAGTTTTAAACTTCCGATGCCCACTGATATAAAATAAAGTCACTAGACTTAGTAGATATTTATACTATAAAAGTTATGCCCATACTACTATTTGGGAAAAAGTTGTACAGCGGTTCATTTTTGAAACCAAAATTTTCCAATTTTTGAATTTTCGCAGTTTTTTCTATAGCGTTTTTGCGCCGTTCAAGAAAATTGCATTTCGTCAACGGTATTTAAAAGATGGTATAATTTGCTAAAATTTGCGCCATATCACGTCGATGTCAGGCTGCTAGTTGCTGAGAACGATGACCTCAAACTTTTATAGAACTTGCGTAAATTTGTCAAAAACTACAGTTTTTCGCGCCTGATATTTGCAATCTTATTTAAAACTGGTTTATGTATTGCGTGATCTAAACTTCTTAGTAAATTGCACCTCCACGTCAAGAAGGCGTTAAAATATTTTGAACCGCAAAAATTTTATAAAGAAAATAAAAATTTTGCGAAATTTCATGATTTTGTTTCGCGTTTTTTTTAATTAATCCGTGGTTTAAAATCAATGTAAAGTATTGGAAATGAAGTGCGGCGGTACAGTGGCATTTTTCTTCAAACACATTTTGCTTTGTGACATCTGCATTTATGTATAGATTCCGCCGCGATTAACAGCAAATGATAGGTTTTTTTAAGCTTGATAATAAAACCGAATAGTCATTAAAAAATTTTCATGATTTTAAATTTTACAGATCAAAAAAAAAAAAAATCCTAACCTCAAAAATAATTCTTATATAATTTTTTTATTTTTTAAATTTGCAAGTTAAAACATTGTTTTTCTGTAAATTAGTTATGCGTTATATAAACACGTATTATAACAATCGGTGAAACATTCACATTTTTGCAAAAATTCGCCTTTTTTAATGTTAAGAAATTTTTATTATAATTGATATTTTTTATGTATTTTATCAGTGCATTGATGAATTTTGACTGCACTGATGAATTTGAAATGAGGTTCATGGATCCATACAACATTTATTAAAATAAACCAATAAATTTAACTTTAAACTTTTTTTAAGAGATTTTAACTTAAAACCTCCATAACTTTCGCGCCGTTTGCAATAAATGATTAACGCGAACTGTTTTGGTATGCTAAAATATCACCCTTCACGTGACCAAAGCGTCATTCGTGTCATCAAAAAAAAAAATTTCGAAAAAAAAAATATCAAAATGTCGAAAATTTTTGAAATTGCCCATATACATTACTCGTATTTATATACGAATTAATTTTTATTTTTTTTTTTTGTTAAATAAATTTTATTTATCATTTGAAATTCTGTTTTCTTTTATGCTTAAAATTTTTGTTATTGAGAAAACTTTAGTTTTTGTGTAGTTAAGCTCAGGATACATTTATATTTATTATCTATTATATTTTTTCTTTTTCTGAGAATTCTATTTTAAAATTAAAATGGCTTGCATTCAATATTTTATTTATTTATCACATTGATTAGTTACGAAAAGTTATTTTTTTTATCATTTAGTTTAAAGCTGATTTTTTTTAATAAGATTTTTTAAAAACATATAATATTTTTAATAAATTTTAATTAATGCTTTATGAGATTTACTCATAAATATGAAAAATAAGAATAAAGGGAAAATAAAAATTGGGTGTAACATTTTATTTGAAACAGGATTGGTCTGAATCCTTGCATTCATTATTGAGAACACGAATTATTTTTAAAAAGCAAAGACTACAGAAACTCGTAAAGTTCTCAAAATAAACTGAACTAAGTAGTTTTGGGTATATAAAAAAAATTGAGACACACGACTTTACCCTTAACATTAGTTTTTGTGGAAGACGGCGAAACCAAACAACAAAACTAAAGTCTATTGATAATTGTGTTTAAAATTACTCTATAAATAGAGTTTTTTTTTCTGAATGAATATTAACGATTTAACATTTCATATCTGACTCATAGTTCGAATAATTAAATTTTTTTTTGAGCTCAGAATTTAACGGACATACTTCGAATATTTTTCTTAAATACGTTCAAAGTAATTTTCTTTTTAGAACAGAAAAAATCTAATTCAAAATAATCCTACTGCAATTCATACATTCATTTATTCATTTATGATGTGCTTGAGTACTTTGACCTGTAAATCTATTATACAGCCCTCAACTTGACCGGGATTTCTACAATATCTCCCCCAGTCTCTTCGCTCTGACGAGCTTTATAATGTCGGCCGCTGCCAACCCCGAGAATTCCCCATCTGATAACTGATAGTTACCAAGGTACTTCTTTCCACTCAGCATCAATGCTGCGCAATTGCCCAGTATGTACTCTGATGACTCGATCGCCCCGTCACAAAATCTGCACATATCGCTAGAAGCGATTCCTATCTTATTTAAGTGCCCATTGAGCCTGCAGTGGCCGGTCAGAAGGCCCGCTAATATTATCAGATTATTAATAGAGAACCCAATGAACGACGTAAAACTTTTCTTATTACAATTACTAAGCAAAACTTTGGAAAGCCTAAGGCCATTCTGACCCAAGAAGAACAAGTGTCTCCCCCTGTCTTCTTTTTTCTCTAGTATGCTTTTCCAAACTCCCCTTCCTATTTCACGGAACGGTTCTGGCCCCATCACTGACATATCTTCTCCCTTCCTGACAAATTCATCTGCCAATTCATTCCTCTGAATGCCCATATGACCAGGGACCCAGCATAAGCTGACCTTATTTTCCCAGCCCAGCCAGTTTAGTTTCTCCAAACAGTTCCATACTACCTTCGAGTCGATTTCATGAGAGCCTAGTACTCGAATGGAATCCTGACTGTCAGATAGTAATGTCTATTTCCTGTTATTTGTATCCTTTATATAGGTTGATGGCATAAAACTCGGCCTGGAAAATGCTGGCCAGTTTTCTCATAGGTTCCGAATATTTCATCCCACGTCCAAATATACCCGCTCCTATGCCGCTCTCAGTTTTTTACATATCCATATACCATCCGATAGTCCTCTCTCTAAAAGTGTATGCAGCCCCTATGCTGCTCCACTCACTTTTACAATTCAGTTAAATTTTAAATCGCTTCTCAAAGTCATAGATTTTTTCGATCCTGTCCAGACGACAGTTAAGATATGAGTTACCAACTAATCGGTTAACTAGGTCACCACTTCCCCTCAAAAGTCGAGGATTTGGTCTCTCCTCTATTATCCTGATCGCAGTTTCTATGGCTTACTAGAATATGCTTTGGGCTTAAATATGACAGAGCCTCCAGTGCAGCTGTGGGACTGGTTCTAATTGCTCCAGGTACGCTTATGCACGCCAGTCTCTGAACCTTATTAAGCTCAATTGGGTTTATACCCAGACTAATTTTCTCCACATATGTCACAGTTGGTCTGACCATCATGGAATACATCCAGTAAAATATTCTTGGTTTACATCCCCAACTTTTTCCTGCAAGTCTTCTTCATACCATTAGGGCCTGTCTGGCCTTCTTCGAAACGTTCTCTATATGAGCCCTCCACATTAATTTAATATCCAGTATTATTCCCAGATATTTAACGTCCTTCTTTTGTATAATTTTCTGGCCCAAAATCTCAATGTTCTTCTAATTAGGGAGGATTCTCCTTCTCGTAAATGGCACTATTGTGGTTTTGCTCTGGTTAATTCTCAGCCCTGTTGATGCACCCCACCCACAAACTATTCTGAGAATAATGTCATATACATGGCTAGTAGCACATACCCTACCAGAACTTGGCGTAGGCATCACTAGATTATCGTATGAAATTATCAAGAAAACCGCAGTTGTTTCAGTGAAATAAAGATTAAAGCAATTAAACTGTCTGCAACGGTATTCAAATATTGTCATCGAACAAAATCGCCTAAAATTAAATTGCTTTGGTTTGGTGTTATACTTGTGACAGTAACGATGGTCTTTTTTAATCAAAATATTTTTAAAATCGCTTAAGTATTACATGATTGATTGATCATTAGTGAAAAGCTTGGTTCTTAGTAAAATCAATTTAAATGTAATGCGAAAGTTTGTCGTTATCTATTCCACCAAAATGAAAACTTCTCTGATTTAGTACCAAAGACCACTACTTAAATAAATAATAGAAACATTTGTACCACTACAGTGTTAAACACAAATGACATAAACGTTTGTACTACATACATATATGGATATATGTACAATATTTGGAACAACATATACTTCTACATATGTAAACCATTCATTCAGTTATATTAACAGGACCTTTCAATAGGATAACGTCAAATCTATTGCATTTATATAATGGAGTGTAATTGTTGCTGACATTTGTTACAGTCTGTGGTACATACTTATATGGTACATACTCGTACTTACACTCATTATACATCGTAATTGTTATTGTTATAATAGTAGAGAATGCTACTTCATAGAATTTTGCCATTTTTGTTGCCATTGCATATGATGTATTTAAATGTTGTTTTTGTTGTTATTCTTTTTGGTTTTTTTTTTGTCTTCTTTTTGATTTCTGTTGGCATAAAATTCAATTGTTGCTAATTAGATATCAACCTATTGTTGGTGATTATTTACAATTCTGTACATTTTGTTTACTTAGGGATACGGTGGTATATTTGAGAGAGTGTATATTGCATAGTTTTTGCTGTTGTTTTGTGGTTAACAATGGCAACTGGTAAATATTTCTGGCAATAGTAATTGTGGAATACATACCTTCATATATGTATGTACATATGTGTTTTAACGTATTTCAAGTATGCTGTTTTTTTATGTTTTTGCAGGATAATATACACAAACATAAGAGTAATTAAATGAAGCATTTCCTAATTATATTTGATACAGAGTTATATCTGTAGTGCAATTTCTAATTAAAATCTACAAGAGATTTTTTTTTGTTTTTCTTAAAATTGGTTTTACAAATAAATGAAACGGAAAGTGAATGTAGAAATAATTTTATTTTAAGGTCGAGATAAAATTAAAAAAAAAAAACTAAAAATAATTTGTCGACTTTTTCATGCTAATGTGCTCAGATGGTTAAAAATTAATTTAAATTTAATCTATGAGAAAAGGAATCCTGAAGTAAATTATATAGAAAATTATAAACTTGGAACAGCTTTCTTCGTAATGGAATTCTTCATGTGAAAATTATGTGTTTTTCTTGATTTAGGGCGGAGGATTTAAATTTTTAAAAGTTCTATAATATAGAACATAATATAGAATATAGAATCTATATGATTAAGTCTTTTCAGAGCACATGCGTATTTATCGGCTTAAATTTGAATCATAGGTTATTTCGAATGTGTCAATACTTATGCCATACTATACTTTCACAAAATTCAGTACTTTATCTCCGATAAATAAAATGAATTGAGTTCTGCTTGAGCAACGTTGGGATTTATTAAAAATTATTATTTTTTTTTTTTTTTTAATAAAAAAAAAATCATTTTTAAGCTCATTTTTATCTTAGTGGATCTGTTAATAAGAAAAATTGCCGCATTAGGAGCTCAGAAAACCCACAGGTATACAGAAGTCAATGCATGAGTGACTGTGATCGAGATGCGAGTCGTACACTCGAAAATTGGTCCAATCTGAGGCCAGACGAGACAGCTATATGAATTATGAGTATGAATTATCTAATATTTCATTTCCAACCGGAAGAGCTGTACCTCACAAACAAACAAATAACATTTTACAAGACTTCAAGCCGTTCTTGTTCTTGTATTATTGCATTTTGAAATTTAAACTTTTAAATGGCCCAGGAATTATATATGATGGTACAAATTACATTAATGATGCCACTTTAGGATCTCGACTCCAAATTTTTAAAATCTGCAATCCGTACAAACTTATTCCTTCAAACAGATTTTTTTTTATTTGGTAGTATATTGTAATATACTTGTAACGTCGCCATATAACTCACGCTAACTTCACCGCACCCTCTTTTTTAAATTCAGATACTTACTTGTACCTCTAATATTTGATATACAAAATACTTTTTTTGGAATATATATTTATATAAAGTTTTTTACACTTTTTATCTACAGGTAAGTTAGCCATACATTTTTGTATTACCAACTCCCCCTTTTTCGCCCCATTTTACCTCAAATTATAATTAATCTGCTCTCATACTCTATATATAAAAATGAATGTCTATCTGCTGTCTGTCTGTTTGTTTGTGCTTTATAGGAGGCCAAACGCTTAGACCGATCTTCCCGAAATTTTCACAGCATGTTACTGGAAGGAATAATAGGCTATATGAAGTTTTTATTGTACAAAGGGGAATGCCACTGCCTTTATAACTAGAAATTTAAAATCAAATCTTAAGCATATTTTTACCACCTCACACACTGGGAATTTTTGTATGAAGGTGAGGAAAAAAAATATATTTGTCAAAAAATTTTGTGATTTTATCACAAATTAGTTTTATTTATATAGTGATACGCAAAAGTAATCAAAATAAAGAAAGTTAGAGAAATGTATATCGTTACCTACAATGTAAAAAACCATAACTAACAAAAAAATTTAAATGATTTTTTTAGGTTTTAATTTATTATTTATTTTAAATCTATTTTTAAATTATTATTTTAAAAGAGCTTATAACAGTATGCCTTTTCTGGCTAAATACATTTTCTGGAATGTCTAAGGCCATATTTTTTATAGTCTTTGTTACGACTTTTTTGAGCCTTTACTGACTTGGTCTCTAGAACTCATTTAGAAGTATGATCCAACAGATTTTGCAGAGGTACACTCCTCAAACGATTTATGTGGCCGACCAAGTGCAGAACTGGTAGGACATTCAGTCTAAGTAAACTTTATTGTAAATGTGTGTTCAAGCCAATTTGTTTTTTTTTTTTCAAATCGCGACTTCGCACGATTAGAATCCTGCCATCTTTGTTTGAAGTTAGAGTAAAAGCCTTTAGTTTCGTTTAAGCCAATGTGCGATTGTTGCAATAACTGTTTTAATTTTGTTCTGTCTTTGTCAAACTCCAGAATCTTCTAGCATAAAACCCCATGTGAAATTTATTATCGCTTATTACTTTGCTACTGTAATCATAAAAATCAAGTAATCTTTTGTTAACTACTTTTTTTATAATTCTGAGAATCATAAAAGAAGTCCTCAATATTTTTTCAAAAGAATTTTGTTCATATCTGGAGTAAATTTTTTAAATTTATACCTTTACTTAATTGTGAATAAAAGCGAAACGTGTTCATCGATTTTCATGATTTATGTCTCATTTTGTTCATAGGTTATGCGACTTTACGCGAAAGTAGTAGAACTTGATACATTTTCACCGTTTTGGATTTTTTATGAATTACAAAAAAAATTTAATTTTTTAGGCAAAAAAAAATTTGTTTTCCTTTATACATTTATTGATAAATGCGAAACTGTTGCTTAGATAGCGAAACGTTATACAAACAGATGAAAGTAATTGTAATTCTTGAGTTTTCTAAATTTGTTTAAGCAAAATCCGATTAGTGGTTCTTGAGTTATGTTAAACAAAATTGCCTTATTAGAATTGAGTCGCAATTCAATCGGCTGAAAAATGTTGTACTGTGTAATGCAACAAATTAAGAGGTGGCACCTGGTGGCATTTGAAATTGATTAAAAATGTTTAAACATATATGAGACAATGTACTAAGAATGATTTCCAAATGTTTGGAGAAAAAAAGGATTTTTGTTATTTGTTCATAAAAATAAACACACAAAAAAACTTCAGTCTCTGCACAGTTTATTTTCCGAATTTTGGTATGCTGAAATATCCTACTTTAAATAAAAAATAAAAAGAAAAACGTTAGTTCACATAATAAAAGAATATTCGCTTTGAAATTCTGAGGTTTAAATTAAGTTGGTTTGGTAAAACATACAAGTACTGAGTTTGAGACGGCTATAAAAAAAAACTCGCAGTCAGATCGGAGTAATTCTTTTTGATTTGATTGTACCATTATGAAGAATATGTTGAAAATTTAACTTTTTTCCTCAAAATCCAGAATGTGCGGCTTCTTAACTACGTTTATTAACGGCCTTACCTCAAATTTGAAATACATTTGAATTAAAATAGTGTTGTAGCCTCATTATCCTTATCACACAACTGTCTGCAAAATATATAAATCCTTTTAAATTTATTTTGTAACGAGGAGGTGGCGAAGCACACTGGGTTCAGCTGGTCTGATATAAAGTGTAACTAATTATGCTTACATACATAATTTTCCATTACTACAACCCTGTTTCAGGGTTACGACTTAGCATAGCACCCTACAGCTTAAATTTGATTCTGAAGGACAGTTTTTGGCAGAAAACTCCTAAGAGGTAGTCGCCTAAAGAAATAATTTTTGTTCATATTTTTTTAGTGAGCCAACACACTAATCACTAGACCATGACGACTACAAAAAAGTAGTAATAATATTTTTAGTGAGTATATAAAAAAATAAGTATAACACCGAACTTTCTCTCTTCCTATTTTTACAATTAGAATGGAATATATGTATCCTTCGCGAAGTCACAAATGCGTTCATTTAGTAACACATGAATGCACTGGGGTCTTATTCTATGACTCTCCTAGGCTAAAAGTCTATCGCTAAAAATTTATACACTTGATTTATGACCTTTTAGCTAGAAATACAATTATTGAACTCTTATTGTAATTTAAAAGCTTCATGTCTATTAAGCCACTAAACTTTTTAAATTTATATATTCTAACGCTAGCATTTAGCTTATGATAATTACAGAATAAGGCCCCTGATCATTCGAAAACTAATCGCTTAGGAAATATTTGAGCGGCATATTTGATTTCACATGACCTTTCTATGGCAGTATAGCATATTTGGATAGAGTGGTCGTTGTAGAACTACCTTGAAACTTTTTTTTTCTTTTTCTTAGTTTCCCATTATTTATCTTTTTTCTTTAGACTTTTATTTTGATATTCAATAAACGTATTTGCTTGTGACTTAGGGAGGTGTATTTAAGCCAAATGCCCAAATTATTGTCAACTAGTGATTAAAAATGCATCCAATTTTTCTTTTTTAAAGAGCAAAGCTGTGGTAGTCGCTGGTTTACTATTAAGTTTACGTGACCATAAAGGTGACAAATTATAGGTTAATTTTTCAAAATATATTTATTGCCAAATTTGTGACGCAGCAGGATACAAATACGTCACAAATTTTTGTAATGATTATAGCTCTCAAGTCTCTCTTACACATGGCAGATCTCCCTTTTTTTGTGGACTCATGAACCACTATGCATAATATAATTTAAACCCAGAAAATTATATTTATTATCAGTCCATTTTTTTGAAACTATAAAACTTCATGTTCAATAGCAACAAACCAACGGGTAGACAAACAAATCAATTTCCATTTACTTATACAAATTATTTTATTAAAAGTTTTTAGAAATTAATAATTTTTTTTAATATAAAATAAAAAAAAAAAAACACAACAAACAAACTTATTAAAAATTAGATAAAATTAATTATAAGTATATGCAATAAAATGTTACAAATTTTAATTTAGCTTTGGCTGCACAACATTTTGCGAAACATCTACTTAAAGCAGCAAACGAAAGAAAAAGAACATAAAAATTAAAACCATCTGTGCCTTTCTAACATTGTTGTTGTTTTTAATCTACATTTGTTTGTTGTCTACAAATGTATAGAAAATTATTATTTGAAGTTTTAGAAATTTTGTGCAAATTTAGCAACAACTCAAACATAAATTTAATATTCATATGTAACAATTAAATGAAAGAAAACGTTCAAAAGCTAAATATATACACAAATACAAACTCACAAGACTGAAATATACAATACGAGTACATATGTATTGTATGTGTATACAAATGCAAAGAATAATTTTAACATAAATAACGCGCCTAAAGTAATAATTATTAAACAAATGTTGCACACAAAAGACAATATTCATACACACTACCCAGGCAACATTTTTGGATGTTTTGATAATTTATTTACTTAAACTACAATTCAATATTAAATTATTTTCCAATTAAGTACAAGAAGCAGAGTGACAAAGACTATCAACTCAGTGTAGTGTCGCAGACCAGGGTCTTTGGTGGTAATCAAACCCACAAACCTCACACTAGCAGTCTATCATAGTACCCTTTAGACAACTGGGGTACCCTATTTTAATTAAAATTGTATTTCTTTTGATTATCTTTAAATAAACACTTTATTTTAGCCTAGAGCAAATAGTAGCCTATCTGTTAGCTAAATAAAAGTCAGTTAGAATTTATAATTTTTTTTTTTTTTGCTTTTGATTCATTAAAAAGAGAATAGATGGACAATTTACTATTGCATTTTAACAAAAAAACAAGTACAGGTGATGTTCTTATCATGAAAAGTACTCAAAGATGACTTAGCATGCTCCAAATGCTAGCTGGGTAACATATATTTTAAAGGAGAACGTGTATTGTAGTAAACGGAAGTGTGTATGTAAGCTTATTTTTCTAAACTTATGTATTTCTATGTTTTATCTAATGCAAAGCAAGCTGATGTAGTATAATAAGTTATTTCCGAAATAAGGCAATGACGAAAGTTTTACTGGTTTCTTCTCTAACGTTTGTGTGGTAGAGTTTCAAAAAAGTTCTTGATAATTCTCGTTATTAAGGCCAAGTTTTACAAATAGTGCGGTGTTTGTTTTAAACAAATTTAAAATGGCAACTTTCCACAGCGTACATAATTGCAGTCTTGTATAATTTTCAAGGACTCTATTATTTATAATGTAGTTATCCATATACTTATATAATTTCGTTATTTGTCCGGATGTATGTCCAATTCTCTTTCCGCAGCTTTTTACAGCCGTCTGATATCGCAAATAGCTCAAATTTTGCATACTTAAAGCATGTGCAAGACGGAGCCAGATTTTTGATTTGCCGATTGAGGTCGGCTTTATGACTAGCATGTTTATATTTTTCGTTCTGCTTAATATTAATTATGAAGATGGATGAATTAGTCCGTAAGATATTGTACGAACTATAGGTTTTGCGCATAATTTATTTTATTTTTATGCACTCTTTGAGGCTCTATATATTTTATAAATGCAACATTTTCGAGGTCAACAAAACCGTTCTCTGTTTCATTTGATGGTAGATGGGAAAAATAAACTCAAATCATATAAGAATTTTTAAGCTTATTATTTTACTTTTTTCACTGAAAATACATATGTTTTTACCTACACATTTTCCTAGTTGAGGAGAACTTCATTTTGTAGGAATTTGTTAGATTCTCTTCTTAAATTCCGTTATTGTTTTATGGTTTTGAAGTTACTGCTTAGCTTTTCCCAGCACCCATGTTGAGTGTATCAATTTTTATCCATGTGTACCGGGACCTACATTTTAATGTCAAATCTGAACAATAGACTTGAGAAGCTTGTTCATGGGAATCAGAAGACAGCTAAGAGGTAGTTGCCGAAAAAATATTATTTTCTATTTATTTTCTTTAAGATGTTAGTGCTGGGGTTTGAATCCAGATCTCTTGTCTTATTAAGACAACACACTAACCACTAGACTATGGCGACTACAAATATGTATATTAACTTGAAGTTAGTAAATGAAAACTAAAGTGTGTGGATAACAATAACTAACAAGACGCAATGACTTATTGGGTTTACAAAAATTTTTTGAACTTCTTTGAAACCTGTTATACCCTATGAATCTACTACTTTTTTACTACTATTGTGTCTCTGGTGTATTTTAACTACACTTACGAAATGGTGCAACGACCTGTAAGCAAACTCGGTGCCCATTTTTTTAAATGCTTTCTTATAACCAAGAGATCTTTTATAAAAATCCATGGGAGATGCCTAAGGTTTCTACAAACACTCACACTTTTAATCTCTAAAATCTTTATATCGCAAATTTTTAGAATTATTTTACCTTCCAAGTTGTTAGTGAAATTTTCCGTAGTATTTATTAAGAAAAGCTCTGCTGTGAGCGATACAAGATACAAGCCTTAATAGACCCACTAAATTTACTTTTTTCCATTCTCTCCTTAAATTATGAAATAAATTGCAATCAATGGCTGTAATATACTAAATGATTTAGTTTATTAAACTGGCAGTTGTCTGTAGTCAAAAGCTATATTGCTTATTATTTGGGCAGCGTAAAGTTCAAAAAGCAACAAGTCCAAAACCCATTACTCGTATTAACTCTTTGATATTTTACACAGTGTGGCGTATGATTTATTTTTATATGTTGCTTATACGTCATACTGTTGTCAAAGATCTACTATCTGTATGTAATATGTACTCGTATATTTTATTGGTTGATATTGTTACGAAGTAATAATTTTAAGACAAAATTGTTATTACATTTCTTTCAATTATTTTTTATTAATATTTCTAGCATTTAAGTTATATACAAAATTATTACAATAACAAAATACGCGTAGAACATTCGAGTATATTTGAAATAATATAAAATTGATAATCGTAAATGAAATTGTAGTTGTAAAAACTAATACATTGAAAGAATGGAAATTACTAGAAGAACTGTGGGCTACACATTTATCGAATTGAGACTGTTTAGCATATATGAGAATAGGCAAACTTTTTAATTAAAAATAATTCGACTTAACTTTCTTAAACTCACAAGCCTTAGCCTTCGAGAATATATTAGGATTAACACTGAAGATAATTTCGTTAAAAAGTTGATGTCAAATAAATAAATGAAATAAATGAAAGTAAGGCCAAATACCCAGAATTTGGTTGGTTTCAAAATCTACTGAAGTTAATGCAGCCATTTTATATAAAAATCATGCATTATATAAGCTCACAAATAGTACAAGCTACTTTTCTCTTACCTAATAATATATTTTTAGATATTTTTTTATGTTTGTTTTCATTTATTAAAGTCTTGCAACTGTCTGTAGGCAATACAAAATGAAATTAAACAGACAAAACTGTAAATTCTTGTAACTTTGAATAGAAGTTTTACAATTTAACAACAGCAATCAAGGAAAAGTTACTAATAACCAAAAATCCAACAAATGTGCTCACACACACACAAATTTCGCATACATAGAAACATAAAAGTTTGTGTTTATGCTCAGCTATGTTTATATGCAAAACTTTACGAACACAATTCACTTGCGTTTTAGGGAAAGTAAACATTTTGTCTAATTATTTGTGCAATAAAAAGTAAAAATTTCCAACCAACTTATTATATTACTCGTATATGAGTAAGTTAAGGAAAAAGAAAATAAAACAACAACAATAAATATATTAAACTCCACATGCAGATAAGCTCATATAACCAAAACAAAATTAACATAATAAGCAAAAACAAAAACAAGAGTAAAACAAAATTTAAAATAAAAATAAATACTTTTTATTTTTTGAATTCGTCGAATCTTGTTAAAATTTTATACTTATACGAAAAACGCAACTCAAAGAGAATAATCGTATGTCTAGGCGAATACGAGTATAAAATACTTGCACCTGCTTTTATGCATGCGAGTGCACGCAGTTGGCACAATGGAAGTAAATTACTGTATGTCTTACTAACGATTTTTGTCAACAGTATTACAGAAATCTTTGTATATTACCTTTTGTGGTCTTCTTTTTTCAAGCTATCGATTTTATAAATAACAGCCTGTTTCACAATGTCGAAACAAACAGTCACTCAGAAAGAAAGGCAGACGAAAGAAAGGTATTTTGATTTTTCTTTATATCTTTCGCCTGCTTTTACGAGTCGCCATTTCTCTTGTTTTGTATTTTAAAAATAAGTAATGCCAGGTGAAAATTTTTAATTAATTTCTTTAAAAATAGAAAATAAAGCACTATTTCGCTTGTGAATGCAACTCTATTTAAAAGTGCTTACTTGTACCAGTACAAATAGTCTTCCAGCTGTCATCCAACGTTTACAACTTATTAATCGATCTTCTAAGCAAACTGCATTGTGATTGGCTCAGTTTCATGTAGTAATTCTAACGTGTATGGGCAGCTAATGATATAAAAAATGACGACATAAAATCAAGACAAAAGAGTTTGTCTCTGTGCCTGTACTTTTGTATTATAAAAAAAAGAGTGTTCGCATGTGACTTTTTATACTGGAATCGGCATAATTTTGTTGTCTAAGATCTTTTTATACGTATCTATTGTACAGTATGTGATTGTATATGTATACAACTATTTCGCGCTTTGCATTGATCGAAAGCAAAACGGCATTCGACATAGTGAAATTGTTTTTTGTATTAAACTCATAACGTTTTCTCTTTTCTTTTTCTTATTCGTTTCGTTCGCACACAATTCTGATGAAGAGAAACCAAAATCAATTTTTTTCGCCCAGCAAGCGAAATAGAGCACTCACTTGACATTGTGAAATAGGCTGTAAATATTCGTACAAACTACAGTCAGCGACACACTAAAGGACATTGCCACCAAGATTATCGTGCATCATTTGTGAGATTTTTGCTTCAAAAAGCCGCCAAGTATTGTATTAAATGTTCTTTATTTATCACGTTGGATATTCTATGCTTACATGGATGTTGTCGAGTATGTCTTAAAAATAAGGTCAACTGGGATGTGTTTGTACTTGAAAGTGTCCGTTAATATTTGGAATTATGCACTGTTGTTTTCATAGCATGACTATCAGTACGAATGTTTTCATATCAAGACGGCTTAATTGCAAATATCTATTAATAATAAAAACGTCTTCAGCAAATAATTAGACTGAAGGCAAGTTTTAAAGGTAATTATAATACAAATGGGTTAAGACAATTCTCCACAAATATCTGGTATATTACAGTAAAGCTATATTTTGGAAATTTGGTATTAATACGTCAGGATGTAGTTAAAAAAACTTCTTATAAAATATTACAAGTTGATTAGCATAAGATCCTTAAAATTGAGAACAACAGGAATATTCAAATGCTTTCAGAGTTTAGAGTTTGTGAATTTCATCCTTTGCAAATACATGTACTGACTGAGACACCCAATATTGAATTATTCAGTAATTTAGAAATTCAACATGTTTTCTTTTTTGTATGTTTATTCAACTTTTCAGTAGAAATAATGAGACAGATATTATTATTATTAGATGATATTGAATTAAGCACATTAGCATTTGCTTATTTGCTAAAAATAACAGAGAAGAATTAGAATTACTTGCGTTTAAATCTAATTATGATTTTTTTACTTTTTATTATGCTTTCATATATTAAGACTAATTAACTGTCATCAGATGTCTTTGTTCTTTTTTTTTCTATTCTCATTATTCTATTTTGTTGCTTTCTTTTGTTTACTTTAATTAAAGCTTAAAATTCTGTTTTGGTTAATTTTTACACAACACAGATTTAAGAATAAGTGTTCTCTTTTAGTACTTGTATTTATGTATATGCTATAATAAGAACATATAAGTAGTTAATTGCCCAGCAAACATGAAAACATAACTTCAGATTTAGAGGTTGAAAAAATTTTTTTTTACTTTTCGATAGGTTTTAAGTAGCACTATATAAGGTACAAAAGACAGCTTTGTTCAATTTCGAGATTTCAATATATTAGCAATAAAGATGTGGTCGATAACGCGACAAAAAATGAAACTCATTTACGACTTCATTTCGGAAAATGGAAATCTCTGCGAAATGCAAGAATATATTTTAAAGTTATCTATTGTATATAAGAATGGTTTATTTTTATTATACATAATATATGTGTTTAGGGTCGAACCTAAACACTAAATAAAACACGGTTCACTTTTATTTGTATTTTTTAAATCTAAAATGTTTTATTTTATTTATTATTATTAAATGTATTTTATTAATTCTATGTCCTATTTGTCAAATGTATTTTTGGTTATTTAATTTTTATTATGTTTTTAATGTCCTTCACTTTATTTTACCACCGTTTATTTGCTTATTCTTTGTCGACTTCACTAACACGATTGATCGTGGTTGACAAAAATGAGAAGAAAAAGGTTTCAAACAGAATACTGCCAGTGTTGCCATTCTGTTTCTAAACAATATGAAATGTATTGTTTTGGTGATAAGCATATCTCTATGGCCATTTCGTCTATATGACGAGAAATATTTTTTGTTTTTAAATAAAAATAGTTTTGTTTTTTCAATATTCGCTACAAACTACCAAATTCTACTAAAAGTAATTCGCTACAAATATTCGCATATATTAGTGGAAGTCAACATCTAAAATAAGCGATTAGTTTGCACATGCAATTGCAAATAGAATAATCTTCTCAATCGCCGGACTTATCAAACAGCTCTAGAGGATTATCAGCCTCTTTTAGCGGAAAAATAAGCAGAAAATATTGAATAGTATAGGGAAAGCTTAATATTTTATTTCTCCAGCGGTCGAATTAACTCTTTTAAATTCAATTAACCACCGATGAAAAAAAGATGTTAAATGATGGAAACTTTGGCAAAATATTGAAATACGAGTAATAAAATAAAATATTGGCATCGGCTATAGTTCACAATGCATAAATACTGTATTGTATCGGCCACAAAACAATATTTTTCTTTTCTTGATTATGATCTACATCATCTAGATATTGTGTATGTCACAGGCTTGTTCTTAAAAGAAAACTCCAAAAATGCATCCTTGAGTGTACTTTATAAAACTGTCAGTTGTAGACAAAAATGCAGTGCAGTAGTAAAAATAATAAAAAGTTAAAATATGTAGTCGCCGTGGTCTAGTGGTTAGTGTGTTGGCTTATTAAGACATGGGCCCTGGGTTCCATTCCAGGCTCCGACATCTTCAAAAAAAAGAAATATGAAAAAAATATTTCTTTCGGCGACTACCTCTCAGCAGTCTTCTGGCAAAAGCTCTGAGAGTAACTAATTGTCATGAACAAGCTTCTCAAGTCTGTCGTTCGGAGTCGACTTTAAACTGTAGGTCCCGGTACTTATGGATAAAAATTTACACACACAACATGAGTGCTGCGAAAAGCTAGGCCGTAATCCTGACACAGGGTTGTAAAGGCCAGTTATGTATGTATGTATGTAAAATATGTATAAATTGTCGTCGAGTTATTCTTTGATGATGATGAGGTTACCAAGAAAACGGGATATTTCCAGCCCTTTGGAATCACCAGTTACTAAAATCATAGTTTGTTTTAATTTTTAAAATTTTTTCGCATTAAAAACTGAGCGATTTCTTAGAACCGTTATTAATTCTAAAGCGCTGTGTTTACTGGGCATTTATAGCTTTGCATGTTTCCTTGGTTATAAATTTGTGGCTTTTTGCTTTCGGCATTTATATACAAGTACAGTAATAACAACAAAAGAAAAACAAAAAAAACAGTGTATTCCTTTAAGCCCAATAAGTGTTGCGAAGGAAAATCATTGAAATCATTGAAATTAATGTACTTAACCCTGCTGTTAGATTAGAAAAATCTTACGAATGTTAGGTTAATGGACCATTTGGTCCATACTTCAATATTCATACAAAATATCCCTTTAATTTTATATTTTTATCTATTTTGGATCACTTCTCCCTAAATATTATTAATTTGAGCTTTACTCAACGCTAGAGATGGTTGAGTGAGTGAATTTTTGGCTCACGCTGACGAAGAAATTTTATAATCTCCCACGAATCACTCGAATTTTTCTTTACTCACGCACTACTCACGTCACTAATATTAAAATAACTCACTCTCACGCGTCATTCACGTGAATCATGGAAATCACGTGAACCACGCAAATCACGTGACCACCGCAAATCTCTACTCAACACATCTAATGTGAAAATTTATTGAGGGAGAACTGCTCAATGTAGAAAATGACTCCGATATTTCAGATTCGGAATTTGATAATACTTCAGAAAATATTCGCTATTCAAGTTCTTCCGAAACAGATACTTAACGGGAACCCATCCTAGCTGCAGCTAGCTCTGTTGATCCGTTTTTTATTGCTAAAAACAAAATGCTTTGGAGTGCCACTCCATCACCTCAGTCTTTTAGAGCTACGACTGAGAATATTATCTCAACGCAGCCAGATGCGCTTGCCACCAAACTTGACCCTGATGTACTTATTAGTATTTTCGGTAATAATTCTGTCAGCTTTTATGTTGTTTTTTCAGCCTCCAATAGAGAGAATTATTATCGAAAATACTAATAAGTACATCAGGGTCAAGTTTGGTGGCAAGTGGAAAGATATTGATAAAGACGCATTGCGCGCATATATTGCTTTGCTATGTATAATGTATGTATGTATAATCTTGTTTTTTTATTTGAGCAAAATAGTTGGCTAATATAAAATCTATTACTGAAAGTAGAAAAAATTAAGGTGTCGCCCTAATTTACGAGCAATTATGTCTGAAGAAAAATTTCATATGATTACTATCCGTTTCGATGATGTTTTGTGTCGACGACAAATGCGTAGTTGCAATAAATTAGCTCTTATTCGTGAACTGTAGAACCTTTTGGAACAACTTCTTCCAAAGTTTTATAATTGTTGCGAAAATGTCACCATTGATGAGCAACTTGTTGCATTAAGGGGGTGATGTACTTTTCTACAGTTTGTGCCATCAAAACCACCAAAATATGGCTTGAAATTTTGGTTCTTAGTGGACTCCGAGTCAGGTTACAACTATAACTTGGTAAGCCTAGAAATGTACAGCCTGAAAAGAACCAAGCACAATGCGTTCTATTGAACTTAACAGAAGGCTTGAAAGGACAATATATAACAGGCAACAATTTTTTTTCCACTTTTGAGTTGGCAAAAAAACTTCAGGAAAGGAAACTACCTCCGAAATTGCTGACTTTCAAAAAAATCCTTTTGTACCTCTCTATAAAAGCCAAACAACTCGATGGCCAAATATTTGCAAACATGATTGATATATACGCATTGAATGCGTAAGTAATATATTCTGAAATCGACGATTCCTGGGTTCCAACTGATCGGAATTGCTGGAGACCAGAGTTATTGCGGCAACTAGCACTTTATCTTGCGAACGCGTATGAAAGGGACTAGATTACCTCAAAATGAGATCTCAGCACAGTTATCTACTGAAATACGAAAACCATGCATAGTTCCACTGACCTCTTCAAATAATATTTTTAATTCAGAGGCCCGAAATCGTGGAATTTGTAGTTGCTGAAAGTCTAAGTGTGATATAAAATGCTCCATTTGCAGTAAGTTTAGTTGCAAAACTAATAAAGAAATATGTTGCTTATCGTACAATGACAATTATTATAAAACCAACTAAAAAATACTTATTTTTTTTAAATAAATGTAAAAAAAATTAAAGAAAATTCAATGTGGACCAAATGGTCCCTTAACCTAAGATTCGTAATTTTTTATTTTTCTCAGTCCTGGTTTAAGTCAGAACCTTGAATTTTTGTGTATAACATGGTTTTATAAAAAGACCACATGAGCTAAAAAATTAAGTCACTATATGTCACCGTTTAAAAATTACAAAGAAAATAATAAACAAAATGGACCAAATGGTCTTAACCTAACAGCAGGGTTAAATGATGATATAACAATACCATATCAAAAAAGTGTAAAAGAGAAACACTTTTGGTGTTCATCCATTTAAGATTTGACTAATACTGACCTTGAAACCATCATATCGTCGTGCTGGAGTTTAAGTACTATATGTGTCAAAAATGCATTTCAGAAAATCGATCAAAAATATCACAAACATTTCTGGTTTAAAGGATATAGAACAAAACAGACACTATATATTTCTGAAACTAACGAAATTGCCGAAAACGGATTGCAGATTTGAAAAATTTGGCGTCGAAAACCTAAAGTTGCATCATTAATTCAAGATGTATAAAATGTCGGATAGAGCACTTAAACTCCTGCACGACGATATGTGTGGCTTTGTTGTCGACTAGACTCTGAAAGTAGGTAAAAAAATAATTCGATGTTTAATTGCAAACTAGTGTTCTTTATTTATACAAACTGTGGAGTCATATAAAATTACTGGTTTATGCCTTAAGACAGTACGTCGTCAAAAATAGTTGTGTTTGCCATATACAGCAAACTATTTTCAAATGCTTTGTCCATTCTATTGAATTTTAGAACTACACAAATGGCTTAGATTATAATTAATTTTTATTTTTTGTTGTATTTTATTATAATTTTTGTTCAAACCGGCTTAAAAAACACCTTTTACATACGAATACATATTATTCCAAATTAAAAATAAGAAATATTCTTGATTCTGTTTTATTTTTTATTTTATTTTTTTTTCAGAATTCTTTCTGTCATAATACAATTTTCATTTATATAATTTGTTAAAAAATTTCTAATTAAGACTTTTTATGTATATGTTTTAATTGTACGTATGTTTTACGATTTAATTGTAATTTTGCTTTATTTTGCAAATTAATTCTTTTATTGTTTGTAAATGCCTGAAAGTGTTTTCTGAGAAGGCGTGACTTTATGTGGTTTTGAAAAAATATTTCAAAATTAAGTTTTAATAACAAAAGAGTAGAAAATTTAAGAAATTTATTTTATGTGCATATACAAAAATTAAACACTTTTGTATATAAAACTTAAACATTTTCTTTCATTATGGATATAAATCTCTACATACTCGTTTATATGAATATATGTTGGAGGTTTTTATTTCTCGGATTTTTTGCCTTTCTTGGGAATAGCAAATTTTTTTGTAATTTCCCAGGATAATGAGATTCCCCTCTATAAAAATAATAAAAAACAGTTTTGCTGAAATATGATGATGAAGCAAAAAGAAAATTATTTTGAAACGAAGTAAACACTGTATTATATGTTTTTTAAGAAAAAGAATAGGTTCCAAATGTGTTTTAAACCAAGCATTTCATACCATTTTATCCAAAAATTAAAATAAAAATAGTGTGGAAAATTATAAATAACACTGTTTAATATGAAAAAAAATTACGGGGCTCTGACGATTGATCCTGGTAGAGGAGACTAAAACAATATATATGTGTGTGGGCGTTTTGACAGATCCCATCGAAATTTTATTTTAGAGGCGGTTAAAATTTTCCATCTCTGGCCAACTCTTGTAGCATATCGGTGTATAAAACTATGTTTTCCTTATATCTAAGGTGTATGGTATCTTCAGCAAATTTGTAGAAAATATTACGACAAATATTTTCTTAGAACATATTAACCCTCTAGCTTCCCTAAATAACAGCATTTTGCGGCTTTATTCTTACAAATCGTAAAAAGCACCCCAAAATAGGGTGGGGTGATGATGAAATGAAAATACCTGATATCAGTCAGAAAAAAGTCCTACTTTAAAAATGCAAACCGTAAGGATATTGGCTTCTGTTGATTGAGTATTCAATGGTCAGTGTGTTGTCTTCACCACTAAATAATCCAACAGCAATCAACCCCAAGAAGCCCACACAGTAAAGTTTAAACTAGGGGAGGAATAAAATAATTATATTTGAGATGATGTTGATGTTGTTCTCCTTGAACCAGCCTCTGGTATAATTCTTAGATAATTAATTTAATTGTAAAACTAGAAGTGCATTAAACAAATTATTTGAATTCATTAATTTCATTTATTGAAATGAATTCTATTTAGTAGTTTATTTCGTGAAACATTAATGCATACATACATAAATAATTGGTCTTTACAACCTTGGTTGGCAGGACCCATGTTGTGTTCGTCAATTTATATCCATGAGTACCGGGACCTACAATTTAACAAAAGCTTGCTCATGGCAATCAGTTACTCTCAGAGCTTTTTCCAGAAGACTGCTGAGAGGTATTCCCCTAAAGAACTACATAGTTTTTCAAATTTCTTTCTTTCAAGATGAAACAAGTATGTTTTGAAATTTGTTTATCAAATTGTGTCTTGTAGTGTACAATGTTGTTACTCAGCGACTTAATCGCCAAGTATGATGTTCCAAGCTGACAATCTGGAAAGCATAGACGAACTAAACGGAAGTCATTGATATAACTAGCTTGCAGCGGATTTAAAAAGGGGGGTTCTAATTGATCTCTATGTTCTCCTCAAAATCAACACTCATAAATAAATTAAAAACCCCCCTGGCCACTGTTAAAAAATTATAAAAAAAAATAAACTAACGATGTAATTAGTCTATTCGCGGTATACGGTGGAAAAAACCTACATATATAAATATATAAATCTCCGGGTGTCGTGGAGATCTTTCTCTACCCTCCCTACCATTGATCATAAAACATTTTTGCTAAGATCTCTAATTTACCACCTCACCTAATGCCTCACATACGAAACCTCAAACTCACTTTAATTATCCATAATAAATTATTTATTCTGTTGAACCTGAATTATTAAATATGACATGGTATACTCCAAACTTTAATGTAGATTTAGTAACATTATTCAAAAAAAATTTTAACTACTAAATAGCTATAATCAAAAAATTTAAGTGATTAAATTTAAATTATAAATTAGAATTCAATTCAGCAAGTGTACTTATTATTATTGCATAGAGCTAATAAATCTAATTTTATTGAGAGGATATTGTGCTCGTATTACAAGAGATCAGAAAGAATTTTGAAAGAATAATCACGTAAAATTTCTTGCAATGATTATTATTGCCTCTTTTTATTAAACAGACACTATTTATAGTTCAAAAAGTTCTCTTATTATGTTTTATTAATTTTTCTTAAATTACTCAACAGTATACTCTCGATAAATACACTAGCGTTTTATTTAGATTAATTATTCTTAAATAACGACATATCTAGCTCGAGATATAATTTGTCAAGTGAAAAAAGGAGAAAATGACCATATCTCAAAAACTGTTCCATAAAAAAAAAAATTTAACCTTGATTTTTGAATTCAGTGGAAGAAAATACATAAGAAAAATCACATCTCATCAAATATACATTTTCAGTGTAAACCAGTGTAATTGACTTACCTTTTCCTGTATTTCCATTTTTAGTTATTGTTTTATTTAATTTTACAATATATGTAAATAAGAAAAAACAAAAAGAAAACAAATTTTTGCGGCCTTTTTTTCTGTTTTTTCTTTTTTGTTTAGAGATGCCATCTGCTTGTATTTAATTGCAGATTATATGAAAACATTTCTTGCTTTTGATGTGCCACCCACTTAAAGTTGGTGTAAGTTAAAATATGCTTTAATTTTGACTATAGTTGCCCACTCATTTAAAGCAGTTCTTTAATTTAAAGTTGTCTTTAAAAAGAACCGACTTTATTGTTTGACTATGATTATGAGCAAATAAATTTACAAAATTAAATCATTTCACAATTAAATGTAACTTTAAAGTCTTGTTTGCTTTTATTCAATTTAAATTGTTAAACAACTTAATTATTATTGCAAAATATACTCTTACAGTTCTGTTAGAGGCATTTAAATTATAGGTTTTAAATTTTGCTTTTTTTAATTTTGCAGTAAAAAATATTGAATAAACCCTTATCACGATATACTCGAATGAACTACTTAGTGAAGTCAGTGAAAACTTTAATAAACTTTAACTTTTAAAAGTAGACCGTACGATTAAAATACTTTTAAGGTCAAATACATATCATATGTATAACTCTGTAAATCTTTATCAAATATATGTTTTCTTAAAACCAAAAACACGTTCAAAAAAAAAAAACCAATCTTACGAATCATTAAGTACGGAAATTGACTCAACAAAGCGAAAAATGTCAAAGCAAATGAAATAGTACAACAGAACTAATACGGAAGAAAATAACTTTATAACACCAAAAATACAAAAGCACTTACGAAATAAACAATCAGAAAAAATAAGAAACAACCAACTTGGAAAACTAAATCTTAATTTTACACTTAACGGATGTGGAAATATAATTCAAGGAAACTATTCAAATAAGAACCGAGTACCCGAAAACAAAGAAACAAACAGCAAAGATTTTAAAAAGTCAAAAGTAAAAGTAGATGGAGATAAAAAGAACCATAGCCTTTTGAAATGTAGAGATACATGTGAACATATCAGAAATTAAATGAATATTGGGAAAATAGTCAGCCAAAGTCAAAGGAATTTTGTTTTCCTTTTCCATTTTGTTTTTTGTTTTGAACCCCAGTATTTAAGCAAAAAGAAAAAAATATTTATGTTTTACATGGTAACAAAAGTCACACATGATGTGGTAAATAATAAAAGGTGTCTATTTCACCATCAATTCCTTCTGTGTGTAGTCTTCTTTTATTTACTTTCTTAGACATTTTGTGTATTTTTTAAAAGGAAAGAAAAACATAAAAAACCAAATGAAAACAAGAGGAAATACAAATAAAAATCCAACCTTAAACTACATGTTGAATTTTGTTCATGCGGAAAAAGGAAATGAAAAATAGGACGACAACATACTTAAATGGAAATAAAAACAAAAGCTACAAAATAACTAAGAAGTCAAAAAAAGCTTAACCTTGGAAAATTTCTTAAAGTTAAGAAACATCAAAATGAAAAACATTCTTTAAAGGATTTCAATTTCAAAAGCCTTTTAAAAACCATAATCGTACATGTGTAATAACATGTTTGCTTCAAATCATTGAATATAAAATTAAAAAGAAAAAACCTGAAAGAAAAAATATAAAAAAGAGCAAGAATTTGTCATTATGCTTTAAAAGCAGAATTATACAATTTTGTTGGAAGTAAAGAAAATTTAATTATTTGTTTCACAATATTTTGTCGATAATAATTAGGAAAGTGCAACAAAATTAGATTTTCTATTTCGAATATCTTAACGAGAGATGAACAGTTTTTAAAATAATAATAGATATTGCAAAATTCAAATAACTTTTAATCTCTTTGTAAAGATCCGCTCACTTTTTATCCCTTCCCCTCACACTTTCCTAGACTAACACAGTGTACTGCATGAGTAGGGGTTATCCTATGAATACTGGCCTCAATGAACAAAGAAACATTAGAGATCTCCAAAGGTCTAAATAGCTTCATTACAAATGAAAACCATCAATAAAAAATGGTAAGCATTGGACGGGTGGTTATGCTTCCTCCCATACAAAGAAAATGTTGATTTTTTTATATAATGAGAATGATAAAAATGATAAATAGTTCCTTAATATGGTATGAATGACTATATAGTCTATACTAATCATCAGTCAAAAAGTATACGGAATTTGACAAGTGGGCATGGTGCAATGATATATAGTGGATTTTTAAATACATTTTTTTTTTTAATTAAGGCCAGCACTCGGAAGACTATGACACAAATATTTTGGCAGATAGCATGACTGATTTACAAACACTTATCCAAGTAAGCAAAATCCACATCCAAACATCTATGGATCTAAACTTTAAAAATAAGACGGGAATGAATCAATTCGAACTTGAAATAACTGGTTTTGACCACCGACATAGTGGATGTGTGTGCTAATGCATCTTGATAAAGAAACTCTAACTTTTTGCAAAATTTTGAATTTTTCCCTTAATTTCACAAGTTAAGCACTGCAATAAACGGCCTCAAATAAACACGCCTAAATATTTAAATTTTTTCTGTCTCTAATGATACATTTTTTAAATTTTTGTAACAATTTCTGGCTTAAACACTGCAATTGCTCGACAACATTTGTAGCTCGTACTGTCTTGTTTAAATTCTTCTTTCAAATATATTATGGTTATAAAGGATGGAGGAGAGAGTTCCGTCGTATATGGACCTTTTAAATTAAAGTATTGAATTAAATATCGATAAATAATGTCTTTCAGTATTCCATCTTGTTAGCAAATTCACTGTATCTAATTATTTATTTCTCAAGCCTCAAAAGAATAAAATAAAATAAAATAATAAATAAAACTACTGCCGCTATCCAGTTCCAATGTTTTCGAAACCACCCTCGTATATTAATCTCTGTTTTTATTAAAACATGGATAAGCCCATGCTTTTGTTTTCGAACCAAACTGAATACCAATGTGTATATAAAGTCAAGTACAGAAATTCTCTCATATGCTACAGTTCAAAACATTAATGGCAATTGCACAACCAGTAGTACAAATTATAAATATATAAATTACAAAAGAATATAATTGTGTGTGTGTTCGTGTGTGTGATTTAAATAATAAAAAGAGATTAAACAACAACAAATGCAAAGTATATTAATAACAGAGACCATTTTTTAATAAAAACCACCACAACATGAACAGAGACAACATTAAAAAGTAACAAGCTTGACTGCAAACTAATTAAATAAAAACGAAAACAAACAAAACAGTTATTGTCTGCCAACAAACATAAGTCTATACTCGTGGAATATATAGTTAAAATAAAATTAAAAACTTAATCGGATTTAAACTCAACTACTAGCTACGTACGTGTGTCTGTGGCAGAAATAGTCAATGAGTTAAGAATCAAATTTCGTCTAATAATGACTTGAGCTAGCTTTTTTGTCGAAAAGTTAGTTTTTTTTTTTGTAAAATTATTCAATTTTTTTTTGTAAAATTATTCAATTCACGGCAAAAGAATATTCTGAACAAGGTATAAACAACAGTCAGAACATTTCGTCAACGATATTTCTAAATAAATATCTCAAAAACCGTACACAATATCTTTGAGCTTGTCGTCGACCGCAAATTGTATGAACTATGAAAGCATTTCATCAATAATTTGTTTATCATCTTGCACGAACAACTTCACGATGTTTTCAACAACCCTTAATGGCATATTCAGTAACGTCTTAAATACATCCTTGGCGACAATTTTCTGTACGACGATTGTGTCAACTGCGTAGCCATTGTCACCAATACACAAAAATGTTTTAATTACAGTGTTACAGTATTAAACTACACCGTTTTTATAAGAATACAGCTGCTGCTGTAAAATGCCATCAAGCCATCACTCTTTTTTAAGATCCTATAATGGCTGTATATGTCAGTCCGACTTTCGCATTTATAAAGTGGACATATATAAATAACATGAACATTGTTTTAGACATAGATTTTCCAGTTTAAGACTTTTATCTGTCCTTCGAGAAGAATATGAGACAGCACATTTTCTCAGGTATACGTTGGCACGGAACAGCCGTTAAGCTTTTTTCTTTTTCTTATATATTTTGCGTATTTCGCAAACACGAAGGCAAAAAAATCCGTCTTACTTTGGCAGAGGACCGATAAATTTTGGCCAGATGAGCTCAAACACTTTTGGATTATTAAAACGTACCTTTTATTCTTACGGCCGCATGTATAATAAAAAGTTTGCAACTCGTTAACATATGGGACAAAAAACTGGCTAGTGGGAGAATCCAAAAAATTAAATACCTTGTACGTTTGAGTAGGAATTTCCACATATAGGAATGACAAACTTAGGAACTGTGTGCAGGGACCTGCTAATTTTTTTTATAAATAAGGCTGTTAGTTTTTACAAAATTAGTGACTTTAAATTATAATGATATATCATGCATTTTATATACAAAAATTTTAAAAGAACTCCTCTAGTAATACGAATGTCCAATATAACTCCCAATAATCAAACACGAACGCTATATAAATAGTAAAAACAATAAATAGTAAAAATATTCTAAGACCCTGCTCATTATAAAAGAAAAACTTTTTGTAGGTTGATGTACATTTATTTTATTTCGTCCTTCTGGGTATCGGATACCCTAAAAAACAGCCTGTATTAACTCCTTTATAGCCAAAAACTAAATACTTTTAGAACTCTATAATGCACTGCATGAGAAGGAATCAGGTCATCTGCTGAGTTGTGATCCCATTACATACAAATACACGTTTTCGACAAATCTAGAATATATATATAAGTAACAATTAAAAAAAATAATAATAAAAATAGGAAAAGAAAAATTAAATAAAAATCTTAGGAAGCTTGAAACAAATCATGTGTACATAATGAATGAAATTCATTTAAAAGCAATTTAAAAAATCTACACTCAACTATTTAATAAGTCTGCATTAAATTAATTATTTCCAGGCTGTTGTTATAATTTTTACTATTAATGTTCTTGTTAAACCACAAATTACAGTCTTAAAAAGTGCTCTTGTTTGTCCTATTGTTAAAAGGGTCAAATTGTAGACAAAAGCTGAAAAAAATTCGAGAAAAAAAGGGAAATTAAGCTAAAAAGCAAAGGAAGAAAAACCCAAAATCCGAAATGCAATTTTATTTAAAAATGTTTGTTGCCTGCACGTACACATGCACTTGCACGACTAACATTAATGGTTACAAGTGCCACAAGGGGAGTAATTAAATGGTCATGTACCTCGTCTGCTTAATACAAAACACATTTGTTAGCCGTTTTGGCGTAGGAGTAGTTTTTTTTTTTTCTACTGCAACAGTTTGTTCTTTTTTGTTTTGCAAAAGAATTAAAATTGGGCTTAAAGTGCAACAATTTTATTTAAAAACGTATAAAAAAGAAAAGTTCGCAAAAGCAATGTATTATTCTGTGCAGTTTATGACAATAACAGTTCACATTAATTATTAAAATGGAAAAACAACAATTACAGATCTGTAAAGGTACAGTCGCATTAGCCAAATATCTGAATTAAAAAGCCTAACGATTGTTTTCGATTTTACAATTAAGATTTTTTTGATTTTTTCTGTAGTATCTCAGCGTTCAATTTTAAATGAGTACTACTAATTGTTCATAGTAGTTTAAGAAAGATAAATGGGTCGTGTTAAGTATGATATTCTGGAGATCCGAGTTCGAGCCCCAGGAAGAGTGATCAATTTTTTAAGTTAATTTTGTTACGTCAGAAACGCTTTAATTAGATGAAAGTTAAACTCTATAAAGAACTTAGATTTTTTTGCAAAGAATTTTTTAATAATCAAAGAAGAAAATGATGTTCATGGAAGAATAGTATACTAGCCAAGCTGAACATGTTTGCGACTCCAGCTCCGATAGTCTCATCAGAGTTTTTTGTCATATTAAGCCTATACAAATCACGAAAACAATTCACAAAACCTTTATAAATGCATATATTATATATGTAAACTTTAGTATACATAATTAACTTTTGATTTGTCACTACTTATTAGACGAAAAAAAAATTTTTTTTGGTCTTATTACGTGCATACATAATTGGCCATTATAACACAATTTCAGGGTTATAGCATTAGCAGCACCCACATTGTGTGCGTCAATGAGTATTGGGTCCTATAGTTTTGTTTTGTTTTTCTTATTTCCATTAGCAAATTCGTGTAAGTTATCGTAACTTAAGGTACCAAAGTACCACGACTTAATCTAAAACAGTTTTTTCAAAATAACGGTTTTTGTATATCCTCACTAAACCAAAAACACCCTCTAGGTTGCTTTTTAAGTTCTAACAAAACGTGTTTTACGTAGTATTTTGTTATCACAGTTGTTTAATCAACTCAAGTAGCTTCAAGGCAAACAAAATGTGTGATAACTTCGTAAGAGTCTATCAAAACCCTCCTATTAATACTGCTTCTATTGATTACATTTTGAAAGTTCAAACAACCTGTTTATAAAATTTACAAATAAAGGGTTATCCATTTTGCGGTTTGAAAAGTAAACGTAAATCAAACACATATAAAATATTTTTTTCATGATATTTTTTTTTATTATGAAGATTGAACGTTGACATAATGTGTGAAACACTACATCATTTAAATGACCTCTTTCACGTAGCACCACAAAAAAAGTCTAATTGTGTCAAATCGCATGATCTTGGTGGCCAGTTAATATCTTCACAACGAGAAATTACGCGGCTCGGAAATGTCTCTTGCAATAAAGCCATATTTGCTAGAGTTGTGTGGCATGTGACACCGTCTTTTTGAAACCACATATTCTCCAAGTCGAGTTCTTCAATAGCAGAAAAAAAAGTCGGTTATTTTATGACCATAATGCTCTGAATTGACAGTGACAGTCGTTCCATCGTCGTTTTCGAAGAGTTAAATCCAATCACACCTTCGGAACAAAGAGCGCACCAAACAGTGACTTTTTCTGGATGTAATGGCCTCTCTCTTACTTGAGGATAACCGCCACATACATACATATTTTTTTTTCCACATTATAAGACTGAATAAATATCTAGTATTTTGCCAATCTGGCTCACAACATTCATGTTATGCCAAATATAGATCATAAGAAAATTGTAAACTGAATTATGTACATAAATATACACACAATTTGAATCTATTAATAAATAAATAAAAATAATAATAAATTTTTTTTCCACATAAACACACATTTTTGTACTTTATTTTTAGCTTTAAATTTAAAAATCTAATTTTCTATTTTGTTTGCTATTTTGTTATTTTACAATTAGCAACTGTTTTTGTCGCCATACTAGTATTACTCCTTTTTGTACTGAAAATAATAATTTTCTATAAGAAAAAGTAAACAAATCAAGTTTCATTGCGGAATGGCAATACAGTGTGGTATTGATATTTTTTAGGCATGTGCGCCACATAACGTATTGCGGAAGAAAATTGTACTAATATGTTATAAAAACCCAAATTGTTGCGTATTCGTCCATTCACGATTCATTCGTCGTGTCTTTTGCCTGACGTCTTGTCTGAACAGGCTGTTAGTCCTTTAAACATATACTGTTGAATGATCTTGAAATTCTAGTTTTAACCTTCATCTGCTCTTTGCGTCGAAAACGACGCAGACCCAATACAATTTTTGAGTTTTTATTAATATGGTTAGCTAAAAGTTAGTGAAATTTCCTGACTTTGTAGAATACATAAATGTGCACATTTAGACTTATTTTCGTATTATAAATTTTGTTTTTTTATTTATTGTATCTAAAAAGTTACGTTGCCTACCCTCAAGCGTCGTTTTCGACACATATGAGAAAGCGTATGTTTTTTGGCGGGCAACTTTGTTTTTTTACCAGTCATTGTGCTTTTTATAGGTGATAAAGTCATTTTTGTAAACAGAATATATCAAATAATTAAAAAAAAGTAAATAAAATATTTTTCAAGTGAAGAAATAGGAGCTCTTCTAAATGAAAGTGAAGCTGAAGATAACTACAGTTTTTCGGATGTCAGAAATCCTGTAGTTAGTAGTAGTGTAGTCAGCCACAAGGTGGTAGGTTTAGAACTGAAAATGTTATCAATCTTCCTCCCGCCGTCACACGAATAACATCTTGAAAGCGTATTTCTAAGGTATACAGGTGCATTTGCCAAAGCTAAGTATAGCGACGATTTCTTGCGAATTGATTCCAGTTGGTTGCCAGCTTCTATGGGTGTTTTGATATAACTACTCGTTATACATGAATGTTGTATATTTTTTAGATCAAAAAATGTGTTGATTTATTCGATTCAGAGTATAGTCGTATTATATTAAGGGCAATTTGAAGATGTCAAAGAAGTTATTCCTTTGGATGATGATATAAACTTTTATCTTTGCACAAATCAACATTTGCATTCACAAGCAATACATAACTTGTTTGATATATTGGTAGAAAAAACGAGTGCACAATTTTACAAAATATATTGCATAACTCTAAAAAAATTGAACCCGGGGATTAAAAGGTTGCCAACAATTATGAGTTATTATAACAAAACCACAATTTTAAATAGTTTTCTTACTTCAATATTGACTATATCGATAGGGTCGATAAGATGCTTTCTTGCTACAGTTGCAAGAGGCCGATGGCTGTATTGGCGAATATATATATATATATATGACATGTGTAATGAACAAATTTTATTCCTATTTACTATAAAGAACAGTTTCCATAAAAGAATCTGATCCTCGTATTGGTAGAGGTGGCTCTTATGAGAAAACAGAGAACGAACGGGAGCCATTGCATATGCTAGTAGTCAGTCGGTGGGGGGATTCTTGTTCTCGATAATCTCTGCTACCAATAGATTTCTCATTATCATAAATAATTATTATAGACTCCCTGAAACTATAATCTTGTGGACTGGGTGTTAATCCTTAGAAGAAAATAAAATTAAGCTGGAAAATAAAACCCCATTTGAAGGATTAACATAAATACTGCATAATCAAAAAAAATAGATCAACCAATATTTGAACTATATTTGTATTCCTTTTCCTAAGATGACATTGGAAAGGAAAGCGCATCATTACCCACCCTACCGTTGATCCTAACTTGCGCAAATTTTCCGTTAAGATCCCTAAAATCTCTAACCAAATCTTTTCACATCAGTAAGAAAACTTTAATTTTAAATTTATCTCTCCATATTAGAATAATACATATTTATTCAAATGATATATATTTCACACATTTTTGAAAAAGAAAAAAAAATATACTTAATAATCTATATTGAGTTTCCCAAAGTGAATACTCGATGAAACAATTGAATATATATTCAAAAGCATCTAATTAAATTTTAGTTTATTTTAACACATTGAAAAAATTATTTTATGTTAACTGAGATTCTTAAATATTAATTAGTCATAAGGTTGTAAAGAAAACAAATAAAATAAATTTCAAATATCTTTCAGTTCAATATGATACATAACACATAGTTATGAGAAACTGGCATAACTCTTACTGTAGGGTACAAAGAAAAAACACAAAATGTAAAGAAAAAATAAATTTGTAAAAAGTATCTAAGCTATATAAGTCATCATATGTCTATTATTAAATATGTTGATAGCAATCGTGTTTGTTCTTTGTTCCGTTAATTTATTTTTTAAGAGAATAAGTTACAAACAAATTTTAATGAAACTTTGAGGTAATTTAATTTAGTTTTAAGAGAGAGTTATGCATGTAACATTTTTAATATTTGTTCTTATTAATATCTTAAAAGCAAGGTTTATAATAATAATAAAAGAAATGTTTACAATGATACAAAACACTCACCAATAAACATGTTGACACAGCTTGTTGCAGAGGCCTCTCCAAACGCTGGCAGATGAGATGGTTGATGAGAATTTCTTTCGTTTATAAGTAACTTGATATGCATGTAAAATTAATTGATCGTATAGCTAGATATGTATATAGGTATGGTTATAATAAAGTATTCTAGCTATATGGGCATTTCCATGCATATAAGATATAAGAATAATTTAATCTAAATTTAAAAAGACAACATTTATAACAAAATAAATTTACAATTTGGACTAAAATTAAACCTCATAATGATAATATTCTTTTAACTTAAGTTTTTGAAGAACTTAAGGATGTTTTTAACACTTTTCTAACAAATTTAAAATTCTCATTGTAAGTTTAATTTTAGCTTTATTTTACACTTTACCACATTAAATACCACATATAACTTTTCTATTAACTCCGGCTCTTAATATTATTCCTTTTAATCCTTAGAACTTAAGTCTATACAATTGCCTTGATTTTAATTTTTCACGATGGCCTCGGGTAATTCTTCTTCTTTCTGGGAACCTTCTTGCCGTAATGGCGTGGAATTATTCTTTTCGTTTGGACTGCCCAAAAATATTCTTTCTTTCAGGGATTAATTATTTCGTAATGAATTTAATGTGTATTTCTATTTTTTAAAAGTTCTTCTTCTGCACTTCACTTTTTAATTATGTCTGTCGGTTGGCAGTTTTATTAGTTATGTTGAAATATTACGATGTAAATTATATTTGCATGTGGTCAATATATACGTACAAGAGCCGTTTTTTCTTAACGATTGAGCTGGCTGCGCAGCCACTTGATTAAAAACGCTCTCTATATTTCTGGTACGTGCTTATATGAAATGTTGTAAATAATGTTTTTTTGTCTTTCTGTTCTTTTAATTTGTTTAAAAGAATATTTTAATAGACATATAATTATCTATTGTAGATATGTGTGTACACATGTATAACCTCTTTCACATGCAGTGCTGTGGTGGCAAAATTTATAATATTTATATACTACTTATGTATATTATGTAGTCTATTAAAAGAATAATAAATTCCTTAGAATAAATAATTTCCGATAGAAATATTTGATTTTCGAAACTATTTTATTATATCGCCAATGCACTTATAATAAAAAAAAAACACGCTTTTATTTAACCAAACTTTCACAATTTCATTACTAATGAAAGTAATGTATCAGTAAATATAATTCTTAAATTTTTCGCTCGATGTGAAGGCTTCAGATGCAGAATAGAAAAGAATTTAACCTTAATCATTTAGCGACTAAAAAACCTCGCATGATGCAATATTTGCCGTTAACTATTGGAAAATATTCGGCTTAAATGCGCGTGATATTGCATTAGAATGCGTGTGCCGTATGCGATAAATTATCCATGTAAAGAAGTGATGTCTAAACACAGCACAGTAGACCGTTAAAATTTGAAATCAATATTTAAATAAATGTAGTCAATCCCTAAGTGTAAATTAACTTAATGACCATTTTACTATATTACCATATATTAGATACACGTAACAACTCAAATGCTACATTGGCTGGGCAAGGTATTAGAAAAAGTGACAATTTAAATTTAAAAAAAAGTGTAGTAGCAAAAGTAACTTTTAAAGTAAAAATTTTTATATGACAAAGTCCCAGCACAAAACCGCGTAATATTGACCTTTAGGTAACAATATTATGAGGAATTAAATAATCATGGTCTTAAATCTTTGGCATGGTAGGTACCGACTAATTTACCCTCCATGTCTTCTATAACATAATAATGATTTCCAATTTTTTCCCTAATTTTCGACTTAATAAAAGACGGCGCTAATTTTGCATTAAATTTGTTGTCTTTATTGCTTTGAGCAAAGTTCCTTCGAAAGATGATTTGGCCTGTGGTATAGACAACTGGTCTGGCTCGTAAATTATATTGGGCTTTATTCTGTTCATACGCTTTGGATATATGTTTTTGAATATCGCTACGAATTAAATGAAGTTGATCCTGTCTGGTTAGCTTTTCTATTGGTTCATTTAGAAGACTTAGACTTTTGAGTAACGGATATGAACTACCATTTGTAATCATTTCCTGGCCAAAAACAGCATAGTACGGAGAATATTGCGTAGCTTGGTGAATTGAGTTCCTCAAAGCGCAACTTATAAAGCTTAATTTCTCATCCCATAGCGTTTGGTCTTTTTTCAAGTACGCTCGAATTCCAGATAGGATTGAACGATTCACCCTCTCCGAAGCATTCGACTGAGGTGAGTAGATGGCCGTATATATATGCTTAATTCCCATTTCAGTTAAAAACGCATTAAAGTCGTTTGCTTTAAACTGTGACCCATTATCGCTCACTAACACTTCTGGCACACCGTATACATGAAAGATATGTTTTAGCAAAAAATCCTTAATAACTGCTGATGTGAACTTTTTAAGGGGACATAACCAATGAAACTTTGTTAAATGGTCTAGTACTATCAAAATACCGATATGACCCTGCCTACTACGGGGATATGGACCTAAAATATCGACATAAAGTCGCTGAAAGGGTCTTGCGGTAACTACTTGATTACCCATATTTGGTCGCAATGGAATATTGGGAGCCTTTGATTCCTTACACATTTCACATGACCTTATGTAGCTTCGTACATCTCTGACAAGACCTGGCCAGAAAAATTTTCGTCGTATTAATTCTAGTGTCTTGGCCATGCCTCCATGCGATACAATCGGTGAATCATGAAAACGTGAAATTACATCTTTTCTTAAATTCAATGGAATCCAAAGTTTCCACGCATTACTTTCCTCTTGTATATCTCCAGTATAATGGCAAGTGCGAATATATACAAAATCATCTAAAACCTTAAGATCGGGATATTTAGATGGGTTATCTGTAATTTTTTGTTGCAGCTCTTTATAATCGTTGTCCTGAAAATGAGGTGAGTTTAAATCTATTTCTGGGGGTGTAATTTCAATTCCAGCTACTTCTTCGAATGGTATTCTTGACAATGCATCTGGTACTATGTTATCTTTTCCTTTTCGGTGGCTTATGGTGAATTTATAGCCTTGTAGTTTCCATACCCATCTCGCTAATCTTCCGGTAACTTCCTGCTGCTTCATAAGCCAAACTAGAGACGAATGGTCAGTTATGACTTCGAACTCCTGTAATTCAAGGTAACATCTAAATTTCTTAATTGCTTCCAGTGCCGCTAAACATTCGCGTTCAGTTACGCTGTAGTTGCGTTGGGCCGTATTTAACTTTTTAGACATAAAAGCGATTGGTCTCTCATTGCCATCGTCGTCAAACTGCACCAACACTGCACCGATGCCAAAGTCGCTTGCATCACATTGTAAAAAAAACTTTTTAGAAAAATCCGGATTTGATAATACAGGCGCTGATGTTAACAAACTTTTTATTAATTCAAAGGCTTTTTGAGCCTCTAGGGTCCAACAAAATTTCTTTTTAGTAGAAAGTACCTCTGTTATCGGAAAAACAATACTAGAAAAGTTAGCTATGAATCTACGGTACCATCCCGCTAAGCCCAAAAACCCTCGAACCTGTTTTAGATTCCTTGGAGTAGGCCAGTTACGAATAGATTCAACCTTATCCGGGTCAGTTTTTATACCCCCATTTCCAATAACGTATCCTAGATAATTAACTTCAGTGACACAGAATTTTGATTTAGAGATGTTTAACGTCAGATTGGCCCGCCTAAATTGTTCAGCAATGCGTACAAGAGCGGCTAAATGAGAACTAAAATCTTCCGACACTATTATTAAATCATCTAAATAACCAAATACGGAATGACGAAGATCAGGAGGTATCAAACTATCCATGAGTCTACACATCGTTGAAGGAGCATTACATAGCCCGAAGGGCATTACCACGAATTGATATAAGGGCCTTCCAGCCACAGTAAAGGCAGTAAGAGGTTTTGCTTCATCTTCTAGGCCTATTTGCCAATACGCATCTTTCAAGTCTAACTTCGATATTATGTTAGCCTTTGGTAACCGTGAAAATATACCCTCAATGTTTGGTAATGGGTATGCATCCTTTTGGGTAAAGTCGTTTAATTTCCTGGCATCTAAACATAGTCTTATTTTATTTGGTTTAACCACTAATCTCATGGGAGAACTCCATGGAGAGGACGACGGTTCTATGACCCCCAGAGCCAACATACGATCAATCTCTTGAAACATTAACTTTTCCACGGCAGGTGAAACTGGATAGAATCGCTGTTTAACGGGTTTTGCATCGCCGACATCAATTTTATGTTTAATAAGACTAGTGCGCCCTAAACCCTGTTTTTCAAAATTGGGAAATAACTCAATAATAGATGCTAACTGTTTCTGTTGGCTATCGCTAAGAGGATATTTATTATTAGCGTTCATCTCTATATCACTATGAGCCATAGGTGAATTATTATCAGATAATACGGAAAGTACTTGAGTAGGCACTTTGCCATCAGTTGAACAAATAATATTACCAAAAATTTCAGGTGCTAAGTTAAAACTTTTCCAAAAATCTAACCCTAAAATTAATCTCTGAGTAATTGACGGTACAATTAAAACTTTTAATTTTCTCACGACATGATTAAATTCAATATCAATATTCAACACACCTATAACCTTTTGTACTCGACCATCAGCTGTCCTAACAGAAGTTTTTATCTCACAAAATTCTTCAAATTGTCTAAAATCAAAAGTAGCCAAATCTGCCCCTATACAAGACACATTAGCTCCTGTATCCAAAAGCCCTAATTCTTTAAAGGTTAGAAATTTCACAAAGGCATAGTAACGTTTATCAGAGGCGTTGTTGATAATCGAAGATAAAACATACCGAGAATAAATTTTCCTATTTTTAAAATATTTACGTAATCTAATGGTAGATCTTTTTGGTTTTCGAATCAGAGTATTGTCAATAGAATTAAGATTAAAAATTTTATTCCGTTTTTCTATATATTTCTGTAATCTGATGTGGTATGGTTCTAACGGGTAACGCATTTTTGCAGGAGTTTCATTTCTTCTTAACTTATCTTTATGGTCTTCATGTTTTGAATTATTGCTATTGGGAGTAGTATGTAAACATTTTTCATCATTGTTGGTATTTACTGCTAAATCTTTTTGTTGGTGTTGTCCGGGCTCAACTGGTTTTTTGATACCGAAATTTTTCGTGAAGCACATTTAACGCATTGAGGCTTATATGTATTTTTTAATCCACATCCGTAGCAAAATATATTTCTTTTCTCTAAGCAATCTTCCCAACAATGACCCGATTGATCACAATTCCAGCACTTAAATAATATAGGCGACTGCTGGATAGCATCGATAGATATATCCTGATCTATATTATTTTCTGAATCTCGAAATTCTTGAGTGATTTCTAATTCTGCAATCTGGCGTCTATTACTTAAGGTATTGAGAAATCGTTGAGACATATTCTTGCGATAATAATCATTCTCCATAAGATTTTCTCTCATCTGGACCAATTTTCGGAGATGGGCAATTGAATAAATAGGAATATACAATAATTCATGCCTAATTTCGGGACGCAAATTACGAGTTAAAATTTCAACTAAATCACTTTCCGGAATTGGAGTCGAAAGTCTATCTAACATCGTACAAATCGATTCATAAAACGTATCAAAACTCTCATTAAATTTCATCTTTCTACCACGAATTTCCTCATGTAGATCAAAACTTGACTTAAATTCTTTAAATTGACATTTAAGCGCATCACAAAAATCTTTCCAGTCGATTACTTCAACTTGTTTATGGTACCGCCAGTACCAATCACGGGCTCTACCGGATAATAGTACATGTAAATTTTTACATATTAATGAAAAATCATTATTAAAGTTTGCCTTTGTCAAACTTCTTACCCTGTATAAGAATTCATCTACGCTAATACCTTGACTTGAGCCATCGAATTTGATATTCCAATTTTGGATAATGGACGTAATTTTGTCCGATCGAATAGCAAAACTTTCATCAAAAGATGAATTATAAACAGTGTGACGTAAATTCTGCTGATTTAATTCTGGCTGTTGTATATCTTCAAAACTATTTCGAGGTCGAGTGGAGGATGGTTGATTATTTGCTAAATTACGTGACTGTGGAACAATATTCAAGTTTTGTAGTAAACGTACAACAGTATTCTCAATTACCATACCCAACTGAGTAGGATCTAAGCTACAAGAATTATTCGATGTGTTTCCCTGAGGATTAACATTAGGTAAAACAATCTGAGGCGAATCTTGCTGAGCTATATTTGGTTGATTTCTTTGTGGAGTGAAAACCTCGCGCTGTAAATTTCTTTGACCTACTGCCGGAGCACTAATATCTAAAAGTGGTGTTTGTGAATCATTAAACAGGTCCCTTACATAACTTCGTGTAAAGTGTTGTTTAGCCATGGCACCCCGAGGTTTACCACGAGTACCTTTTTTATTTCTTTCATTCGGTAGCGATACATTTTCAATTGTAATTGTCTTTAATTCCGCTAACGAGCAAGAGCGTTTGCAAGAAGGGCATTCTGCCGCTTGTGAAAGATGCTGCTCAATACACTGACGATGAAAAAAGTGCTGACATTCTGAAATAACTAAACACTGTTGTCCCTCAAACATTTTATCAGAGCATACTACGCAAATCTGATCATTTTCATTAGCAGCCGAAGCCAAAGCCGAAGCTGAAGCTTGAGTATTTGGAGGTGATCTTCCCATCATGATTAGTCTTTATAATCAAATAATTTTCCTTAACATTCACACTAATAATTCAATATAAATATATAATTTAGTAATTGAAAGTTTTGTACTAAAATGTTAAAACAAGTTTTTTTTTCTTTTTTTCTTTTTTATATATATATATAATTCAATTACGGTTTTCTTACTTTTTGATGTGATTTGATTGGTTAGTTTAAATATAATTTAATCCCAATATTGGTTGACTGAATAACAAAACAATTCTATGGAGTTCAAAAACTATTAATTAACTCTGTTTAAACAAACAAACTGATATGCAAAGTTTTTCCTTTCCAAATAAACTGATCTTAACGGACAGTAAATCGCTGAGCAATCATACTGTAGATCCCGTAAAAATCAGGATATCAGTAATCCAGTTACATCCAAACAAAGAATAAATAATATTTCTAAAACTACTACAAAGTCAATAATAATTAGTAAAATTTTCATCTATGCGCAAAAGGATACTAGCGAGTTATAGGTCAATATTTCCGGAACAATTATCGCCAAAAAAATTTAAAATCCAAATAAGACTAAATATTATTTGAACACTAGATTTCCATTCAACTAATATCATTAACTCTATAAGTTAATGAAATCAAAAAAAATTTAATTATTGATATATGAAAAAAAAGAGCAGATAAAGTCTTGAAGTCTTGTCATCAAAATATAAACACTATACTTAATGAAGACAAATCGTTGACCGTTTCAAGCCAAACGTTGACCTTATCATGCCCCACGTTGGGCGCCAATTTATGTAATGTACAAAGTTTTATTCCTATTTACTATAAAGAACAGTTTCCATAAAAGAATCTGATCCTCGTATTGGTAGAGGTGGCTCTTATGAGAAAACAGAGAACGAACGGGAGCCATTGCATATGCTAGTAGTCAGTCGGTGGGGGGATTCTTGTTCTCGATAATCTCTGCTACCAATAGATTTCTCATTATCATAAATAATTATTATAGACTCCCTGAAACTATAATCTTGTGGACTGGGTGTTAATCCTTAGAAGAAAATAAAATTAAGCTGGAAAATAAAACCCCATTTGAAGGATTAACATAAATACTGCATAATCAAAAAAAATAGATCAACCAATATTTGAACTATATTTGTATTCCTTTTCCTAAGATGACATTGGAAAGGAAAGCGCATCATTACCCACCCTACCGTTGATCCTAACTTGCGCAAATTTTCCGTTAAGATCCCTAAAATCTCTAACCAAATCTTTTCACATCAGTAAGAAAACTTTAATTTTAAATTTATCTCTCCATATTAGAATAATACATATTTATTCAAATGATATATATTTCACACATTTTTGAAAAAGAAAAAAAAATATACTTAATAATCTATATTGAGTTTCCCAAAGTGAATACTCGATGAAACAATTGAATATATATTCAAAAGCATCTAATTAAATTTTAGTTTATTTTAACACATTGAAAAAATTATTTTATGTTAACTGAGATTCTTAAATATTAATTAGTCATAAGGTTGTAAAGAAAACAAATAAAATAAATTTCAAATATCTTTCAGTTCAATATGATACATAACACATAGTTATGAGAAACTGGCATAACTCTTACTGTAGGGTACAAAGAAAAAACACAAAATGTAAAGAAAAAATAAATTTGTAAAAAGTATCTAAGCTATATAAGTCATCATATGTCTATTATTAAATATGTTGATAGCAATCGTGTTTGTTCTTTGTTCCGTTAATTTATTTTTTAAGAGAATAAGTTACAAACAAATTTTAATGAAACTTTGAGGTAATTTAATTTAGTTTTAAGAGAGAGTTATGCATGTAACATTTTTAATATTTGTTCTTATTAATATCTTAAAAGCAAGGTTTATAATAATAATAAAAGAAATGTTTACAATGATACAAAACACTCACCAATAAACATGTTGACACAGCTTGTTGCAGAGGCCTCTCCAAACGCTGGCAGATGAGATGGTTGATGAGAATTTCTTTCGTTTATAAGTAACTTGATATGCATGTAAAATTAATTGATCGTATAGCTAGATATGTATATAGGTATGGTTATAATAAAGTATTCTAGCTATATGGGCATTTCCATGCATATAAGATATAAGAATAATTTAATCTAAATTTAAAAAGACAACATTTATAACAAAATAAATTTACAATTTGGACTAAAATTAAACCTCATAATGATAATATTCTTTTAACTTAAGTTTTTGAAGAACTTAAGGATGTTTTTAACACTTTTCTAACAAATTTAAAATTCTCATTGTAAGTTTAATTTTAGCTTTATTTTACACTTTACCACATTAAATACCACATATAACTTTTCTATTAACTCCGGCTCTTAATATTATTCCTTTTAATCCTTAGAACTTAAGTCTATACAATTGCCTTGATTTTAATTTTTCACGATGGCCTCGGGTAATTCTTCTTCTTTCTGGGAACCTTCTTGCCGTAATGGCGTGGAATTATTCTTTTCGTTTGGACTGCCCAAAAATATTCTTTCTTTCAGGGATTAATTATTTCGTAATGAATTTAATGTGTATTTCTATTTTTTAAAAGTTCTTCTTCTGCACTTCACTTTTTAATTATGTCTGTCGGTTGGCAGTTTTATTAGTTATGTTGAAATATTACGATGTAAATTATATTTGCATGTGGTCAATATATACGTACAAGAGCCGTTTTTTCTTAACGATTGAGCTGGCTGCGCAGCCACTTGATTAAAAACGCTCTCTATATTTCTGGTACGTGCTTATATGAAATGTTGTAAATAATGTTTTTTTGTCTTTCTGTTCTTTTAATTTGTTTAAAAGAATATTTTAATAGACATATAATTATCTATTGTAGATATGTGTGTACACATGTATAACCTCTTTCACATGCAGTGCTGTGGTGGCAAAATTTATAATATTTATATACTACTTATGTATATTATGTAGTCTATTAAAAGAATAATAAATTCCTTAGAATAAATAATTTCCGATAGAAATATTTGATTTTCGAAACTATTTTATTATATCGCCAATGCACTTATAATAAAAAAAAAACACGCTTTTATTTAACCAAACTTTCACAATTTCATTACTAATGAAAGTAATGTATCAGTAAATATAATTCTTAAATTTTTCGCTCGATGTGAAGGCTTCAGATGCAGAATAGAAAAGAATTTAACCTTAATCATTTAGCGACTAAAAAACCTCGCATGATGCAATATTTGCCGTTAACTATTGGAAAATATTCGGCTTAAATGCGCGTGATATTGCATTAGAATGCGTGTGCCGTATGCGATAAATTATCCATGTAAAGAAGTGATGTCTAAACACAGCACAGTAGACCGTTAAAATTTGAAATCAATATTTAAATAAATGTAGTCAATCCCTAAGTGTAAATTAACTTAATGACCATTTTACTATATTACCATATATTAGATACACGTAACAACTCAAATGCTACATTGGCTGGGCAAGGTATTAGAAAAAGTGACAATTTAAATTTAAAAAAAAGTGTAGTAGCAAAAGTAACTTTTAAAGTAAAAATTTTTATATGACAAAGTCCCAGCACACATGTTAAGTGCATTGTAAATAAACCACTCTAATATATAATAAAAGTAAAAGCAAAGTTTTAGTATTAAGCAAATATAAATACTAACAGTTTTGTGTTTTCTTATTATGGGTGTTTCTCGTTTTTCTACTAAAACCCACAAGAAATATATTGTGCGTCGAAAACGATGCAAAGGTAGACAATGTAATTTATTTTTAGGAGCAGATGAAGGTTAATCACAGAAGTCTTTATACCCGTATTTTATTTGTTTTAGGCGTGCCTTAAGTTTACCATTCCAGCATTATAATCATAAGCACATGTTTAATGCAATTGTGAACAATGTAATGCGCGTAGAACTACTCATATATTATACAAAATCTAGTAAAATTAAAGAGTATTTAAGCGAGAGTAACTGAATGGCTATTCATATACGAGTATATACACATAGTGTGTGTGTTTTTAATGCATCATATTTGTATGTGTTGGAGTAATAGCAGTCATTCTTAAATATTACTGAGAAATGGATTAACTTGAATCAGACAATAAAGTCACTCTGTCTGTATTAAATGTTAAATGGGTTTAAGTTTTTCATTTTTATTTTTTGTTTTTTGTTTTTTGCAACGCTTGTTGCAACAGAACAATGGCTTACTTGTAGCATATTAAAGAGCGGCATTTAAAAAGTAATTTGAAAAAATCAATTTAAGCCCCTGGCTTTTAATTTTAATTAAAAAATAAGTTGCCAACACGCGTTTTGTGTTAAACGCCAAATGAAATTCAATTAAAAAAATGGCCTCATTGAAAAAAAAAAAATACAATAAAAACACAAACAAAACACAAACTGTCAGACAAACGATGCTTTTTATGTCCAACAAAGATGAGCATCAATTGTTGCATACATAAGTGGCATAAAAGATAACATACAGACATGTATGTATAAGTGTAAATACGTATATATTTTTATTATAAAATTATAAATCAGATGCATTGTTTAAATATTCTTTTAATCTTTTTCTTCATTTCATTTTAGTATTTGTTTTTTATTCATTATTTAGCGTTTCTATAGAACACTGTCATTGAATTCTTAATAATTCCTGAAAGATACTATTTCTCTATCGTTTTTCTTTTATATATTTGATTTGTTTTTCCTTAACTTTAAAAAGTATATATGTATGTATGTGTGTGTTTAACATTCTCTTTAAGCTTTTATCACTCAACGAAGTTTTGCGCTTCAAACTCTTTTTAAATTTATTTTTTAAATTTGTGTCTACATAATACAGAGTATATGCCACACATTTTATTCAGAAGCTTTCAACACTATGTATAAAATATTGTCATCATTGTTTGCTTTTGTTGTCTTTATAGTATTCATTGGTTTTATTAGTTAAAAAAAGAAACAATCGAACAGTAAAATGTATTTCACATGTTGGATGTTTGTCTTAAATTCCACTTTAATGCAATGTCCTTGTATTTTTAATATGCACTTATTAACTAATTAGAAATTATATTATATTATTCATATAGTTTACACATATAGTATATCGTTTTTCTATGCCACTGCATTCAACGTTGTTGTCGAGTTAAGGTAGAAGTACATAACATGTATGACAGTGAACCCCTATAGATAATATTGTTCTATTTAGCTAACCGCTACTGTACACAATAACTTTGCTGCATATTAAAGAAATACAAAAACAACAAATAAAGTATTTAAAAGTCATATCATGACATACATATGTGCCACATTCAAAGGTGACTTAAATCTCTTGAGGGATTTTCCTTTCATCAATGATATTATTTTCTTCATTAGGGGAAGACATCATCTATGCTGTAGTCAAGTAATAGCTTTGATAGTGATAATTCAATCCTAAAAGCTTATATAAATATACACTTAAAAGTATTTAATTACGTTTATGGAGAGAAGACAAGTCAATCGGACGGAAGTATACAACTTTAAGCAGGATTGCGGATTAAATGCCGCAATACGTATTACAGTTGCAATATATTACAAGTATATACACTTGTGTGGTACAAATTACAGGTAATTTTAAAAACGAAAAGATTTTCTTTCGATTGGATATGATTTATAACACTTAACGAACCAAAAATTATTTTGGACTGATTTTCAGAAGAAAACTCCTAAAGTGTTCGTTTAACACCAATAAAACACCATTGAGACAACTTTATCCCCATAAGCAGTACATTTCGTCTTGTAATTTTTTGTGGGAATAGGCATGAATAACCTCGATACATATGATATCTAAAAGAAATTCGGAAACCTCGAAATTTTTCCTTATTTTAGAAAGGCATTTTAATTAACCGAATACATACATATGTATGTATGTGTGTGTAGTTCTGATAAAAATATACATATCGTTTTACCCATCTTTCTGTTGTGCATTCCGTAGTTTTCTAAACGAAAAAACAAGGTAATTGTCTTTTGTATACCTGTCTTATATATACTGAATTTCAGTTTACAGCATTCTAAGAGTTCTGCGTTAACTGAAAGGAATAATAATATGAAAGCGTAAACAGTATGCTATATGGCAGGTGCATTTCTTAATTTCTGTCGAATCATTAAAGATGTTTTGTGTATTCAGCTTTCGTCAAATGATTAATAACCATAGCCACGATGGTTATATACCATTTTTTCATTATCATTGTTTTTACAATATTATCGACTTTTTCAAGAAAGATGCTGTTTTAGTTACGGCATCATATTCGTAAAAGTTCACAAATTTTTTCAATAATTTGCGAGATTTAAAAAACAAAAATCTAAATATGACGGAAGAGTTCCGATTTTTTACTAAATTTTTTTTTCAGTGAGACCAATACTTAGGGGTAAACCAATACTGATGCTGCGCATTGTATTGGAATTTATTTATTTTTTTTTTTTTTTTTTTTTTTTTTTTTGGTGAGAGGGGAAATGCATTTACGCACTTAGGTGGTTGTTGCCACCCGTCGTGCCGGACTCCACGCAGTTATTGCGTGCCTACCGGCTAAAACCCCTCTCTATATCACCAGGCTCCATCCTGGGACCGTCAATTTATGACATTACTTCAGGATGGAGCCTTATATGCCGGTCCAGTTGGACCCTACGGTTCAGTCGACCTTGCCAAGTCTCTCTCCTTCCGACGAAGAATCCCCCTCGCAAAAAAGGCGATCCTACTCCATGCAGCAAGGTTTCCTAACATGACTCCCGTGATGGTATTGGGAGTCAAGATGCCAAGATCCCTCTCCAGTGCACGCCTCTCCAACATCCACTTCTCACACTCAAAGAAAGTGTGGAAAGCGGAGTCGGATTGTGCTCCACAGTAGACGCATGTGGGACTTACGGCCTTTCCTATTTTAAACAGGAAAGACCGAAAGTGCCCATGGCCCGTCAGCAACTGCGTGAGGTAGTAATCTACCTCACCGTGCTGACGATTTAGCCAAGCGTCCACTTGAGGGACAAGGGCGTAAGTCCACCTTCCGCGTGTCTCAGTATCCCACCGTAACTGCTAGTCACGGAGGGACTGAGACCTTGCCACAGATTGTGCGCCTTCTCTTCCAATTTCGTCCTTGTGTTGGTGGACGAATTGTCGCTCCCTGGCGAGGAGGTCGATGGGTATGACCCCGGCGACCACCAAGACAGCCGGCTCCGATACCGTGCGGTAGGAGCACGCTATGCGGAGCGCTGCTCTCCGTTGCACTGCCGCCATGCGCTTTCGGTACTTTTCGACCCTGAGCGCATCAGCCCAGACTTCAGCTCCATACAACATCACAGACTCGGCGGTGCTCAGCAGCAAACGTCTTTTACAGGGAAGAGGGCCCCCAATGTTGGCCATTACCCTGCTCAACAACGTCACTACTGAGGCCGCTTTGTCCGCTCTGCTGGATATTTCGCTCCAGAAGGTTAGTCTGTTATCCAAACTAACCCCCAGGTAGCGAACGGCGTTCTTCGTCTGGACTGTAACCTCTCCTACCTGCATGCTTCTAATGAGCGGGATGCGCTTCTTAGTAAGAAGCACTATCTCGGTCTTAGTCAGTGCCAACTCCAACCCGTGGTCACTCAGCCAGAGAGTAACTCGACGCATAACCTGGTTGAGTCGCAGTTGGGCCGCATCGACATCTTTGGCAATAATAACTGCCGCGATGTCATCCGCGTAACCAACCAGGAATGTCCCTTCGGGCATCTCCATACGTAGAATCCCGTCATAGGTATAGTTCCATATGTCGGGTCCCAGTATGGATCCCTGGGCCGCCCCTGCCGATAAGACTTTCGTCTCTCGGCCATCCTCCGTGTCAAAGAGTATGGATCGATCTTTCAGGTAATCTCCCATGATACGCAGGAGGTACCCTGGGAGCCTGAAATTTCTCTCCATCGCGTATAACGCGTCCTGCCAGCGGACAGAGTTAAAGGCGTTTTTCACATCCAGTGTGACTAGCAAACATACGGGACGTGAAAAGTGGTTTCCACGTTCCGTCCTCCTACCTGCATTAACTACCTCCTGGATAGCCGCCACAGTCGACCTGCCCCTTCGAAAGCCGTACTGTCTTTCGGAGAGGTCGCCTGCCGCTACTACTGCAGCCTGCAGATTGGAATTTATTGAAAGGACAGTAAACATACATACATAAGGTGTGCGTCACTATAAAGTGTAACACTCATTTTTCTTAATAACTTTTTTCACCTTTAATCAAAATTATTTTTCTTAATCACAATATCTTTGAAAAATGTGTCAGATTTTAAAATGTACCAGTTTGTCAAATTTGACTTGTTAGTTAGTTCACAATGGATAATCAAAGACAAGTGCATACAAAAATTATTCAAATAATTCAAAAAAACCATATTGGAGTTATACAAAAGTTGCTAGGGAAGTCCACGTGACCAGGCAATGTGTTTCCAGAGTGGTCAAAAAGTTCAAAAAAGACCTAAAAATTGAAAGAAAGCCTGGAACAGGTAAAGCAAAACTGGTAACGAACGACGCGAAAGCCAAAAAGGTTGAGAAGCTTTTGCTGGCTCTTCCAAACATTTCTGGTCGCGAAGTGGCCCGGCGCGTGCAATGTTCGGTAAGTGTTGTGCGCCGAGTTAAAGCTAAAGCTGGCCTTAAAACATTTAAAGTCCAAAAAGTTCCGGATAGAAATGCTAAGAAGAATATTGAAGCAAAAAAAAGAGCAAAACTCCTCAAAAAAGAGTTTTTTCAAAAGTTCGAATGTTGTGTAATGGATGATGAAACTTACGTTTTTGCAGACTTTGCGCAGCTTCCTGGCCAAGAGTTTTATGTAGCGGATAGTAGAGGCAATGTTTCTGAAGAGTTCCGAACTAAAAAACTATCAAAATTTCCCAAAAAATTCCTAGTTTGGCAGGCTATTTGTAGCTGCGGCAACAGAAGTGCATCGTTTGTTACATTGGGAATCAATAAACTCAGATATTTATATCAAAGAGTGTCTTCAAAAGAGGTTGCTTCCATTTCTAAGACAGCACAACATATCAACATTCTTCTGGCCAGATTTGGCAACATGTCACTACAGTAAAAGCGCAATAGACTGGTATAATAAAAATAATGTTATTTTTGTTCCAAAAGAGGCTAACCCACCAAACTGCCCAGAGCTGCGGCCTATTGAAAGATATTGGGCTCTGGTCAAAAGAGAACTAAAGAAGAGTACATCTGTTCCCAAAACCATTACTAGTTTTCGATATAAATGGACAGCTGGTAGCAAAAAAATCACCGAAAACACTATAACATTGCTTATGGATGGCATAATGAATAAAATAAAAAATTTTATAAAATTAAATTAATTTTTAAATAAAATAATACAGAATATAAATCTGTAATAAAAATGCAAAATAAAACTGTTTCATTTTTAACTCTAGCTTACTCCAGTCAGTTTTTATTTGACTTTTGATGTGTTACAGTTTATAGTGACGCACACCTTACATACATAACTGGCCTTTACAACCCTGTGTCAGGATTACGGCCTAGCTTCTCGCAGCACTCATGTTGTGTGTGTCAATTTTTATCCATGAGTACCGGGACCTACAGTTTAATGTCGACTCCGAACGACAGACTTGAGAAGCTTGTTCATGGCAATTAGTTACTCTCAGAGCTTTTGCCAGAAGACTGCTGAGAGGTAGTCGCCGAAAGAAATATTTTTTTCATATTTCTTTTTTTGAAGATGTCGGTGCCTGGAATCGAACCCAGGACCCATGTCTTAGTAAGCCAACACACTAACCACTAGACCACGGCGACTACGAAGGACAGTAAACATTATAATTAATTAATGAGACAAATTGCTGTGAATTGAACATTCAAAGGCCAGTGTTATACCTTCACCTTTGAATGATAACAGCAATTGTCTCATCGTTGCATGTTGATTTTGTGGTGAGTGCCTTAGCTTAGTAGGTTTAGCTGTCATCTGGTACGTCCCAATAGATGACACTTGTCTTCTGATCGTTAGTCTTTGTTGTTGATGGTTAAGGTTGAATGTCAGGGAGCGGTTTCTTCGTTGATGGACTTCTGATGGACTTCTTGACTCCTTTGCTGGAATTTGATCCTGGGCCGTTTGAGTTTTTGTGCGAGCGCTCTAACCACTATATTACGCACCCCCCAAAGTTTATAACTTTTAACGAAATAATATACATACTTTTAATATTGCCTTATAAGAAAAATAAACATAAAATTTTACCGTTAAACCCAGCTATAGCGTTGCCTTATATATACGAAAACCCAGTTTAACTACCTACACAGAATCGGAAAAAATATTTTAATAATGTATGTTTGTAATATATTTCTATCCTGATTCAATATTTTTGTGCATAAAACTTAATTTAAATATTATAGGGTAAGTTTGGGTAATATGAACTACCATTTAGTATTTTTGATTTTGTCACTCCAATATGAGTAGTAGAGTGAGAACTTTTTTTGGACAATATTTTCCCCAGGGGTTTTCTAATGGCAAATATTGTATTAATGTTAAAAAATAATATTTCAGTTCAATTTGGTAAAAAAAACCTTACGCGCACCGGCAGCGATTTGTAAAATGCCTTTAATATATTTTTTTTTTAATTTTTTTTTTAATAACAATTTTTTTTAAATATGGTTTAAACATATGTAAGTATGTAAACAAATTATAACAATAAATGATTAAAAGTAGATATTGTAAGATATAAACTTTAGGTTCAAAGTACGCGATATTTTACACAACAGTTTACAGTTTTTAACAACATCTAAAATTTAGTTCAAATTTTGGTCCAAATCTTGGAATTTTTTTCAACACTTATTTTGCTTTTCCTATAACTAATTTTTACCAAACCGATTTAATTTTTTTTTTTAATTACAAGTAATATATGAAAATGACAAGAAATGCCATGAATTTTATTAAAAATAATTAAATAAAATACGTGAAAACAGATTTTTTTTTATATAAAAAAACTGCAAAAAAAATAGCTGAAATTAAAAGCAAATTTGGAAGAAAACTATTCCATTGACTCGAAAACGGACTTTACTATTGAAATCAGCATGCCTTAAGTATATAGATGTGATGGCCAGACGTTAAGGCATCAAAAAAAGTTTTTTTTTTTAACTTTGTTTGATTCAAAACTTTAACGCGTTTGGTGCGTATCCTTTTTTAACGATAGCGAAAAACAAAAACCCAGTTCTTAATATTTGTTCATGCCGTACACGATTTTGTCTGGGGAGATTTGATATTTGCAAAAAATGCAAAAAGTTATTACCCTAGTGAATAGGCTCCAAAAAAATGTGTTCGCTGCTGCGAGAGGCTAGGCCATCACCATATATCAACTATGTATATATGGATATATAATAACAATATCTCTAATAGTTTGTAAAAAATTACCACAATACACGAAGTTTCTATGTTTGTAATCTGTCGTCATAGTCTAGTGGGTTACATCTTGAGATAAGAAATATGAAAAAAAATATTTCTTTTGGCGTCAAACATTTCAGCTGGGTAGTAATTAAATACCACAAAAAATCTTCTCTATCTGTCCTTTCGAGTCTATGTTCAACTGTGAGCCATACATACATACATACATACATACATACATACATACATACATACATACATACATACATACATACATACATACATACATACATACATACATACATACATAACTGTGAGCCACTCATGAATAAAATTATCATACTCAACATGGGTGTATTGAGAAGCTAGACCCTAAATCTGAATAGGGTTGCAATGTTATTATACTATATTCATGACATTTCAATATGCAATAACATTTAACTGAATTAATGATTTTTTAATTTCAATTTATGTTTTAGTAAAAATTTTAATTTGAGATCATTGTGATAGAAATTGAAAATTTTTATTGTATTTCCTAAAATATTTTTAATATATCGTTTCTAAACCGAAGTCAATTAAAAATTTTTAAATCTAAAAATTGTTTGCTAAATTACGAACACACAAACATACTCATAGCATTTAAATAAAATGTAATTGAATTATACTAAAATAGCAAAAAAGATTATACTTAATTGAAAAATAAAGTTCACTTTAATAAGTTTTTCTCTAAATAACATACAGACTCAATACAAAATATTAAATTTCAAAGCCTTAATTACTCAAGGTTTTATATATTTAACAAGACTTTACAGTTTTTTTTTAAAGATTTTTTCTGAAATGAATTAATTTCACTATCTGTGAAGCCTAAAGCAAAATATAAAAAGAAAAAAATGGAAACAAATTTGAAAGTATTTCAATATACAATACGATGTATACGTACATATATATTTTTATTTTTTCTTGTGATATTCTTTATGAAAATTTCTGCTTAATGTCATCATTAATAACAGCTAATTACTGCAGCACAAAATAATATGTACGAATATATATCAAACGGAAAAACAACCAAAATTTCTTTACTAATGTGTCGTATAACAAGGCATAGCGTAAACGAAGTATATTTACACCAGCAAATAAGCAAAAGGCAAGAAACTAAATCAGGGTATAAAGATAAATTTCTGTACAAATAGGCTCATATGGCTGCAGTTCGAGGTGCAATGAAAGCAAAAAAAGAAAAAAAAATAAAACTAATAATAAAAAAATGAAGCAATAATACGCCAAATGTACACAAACAAACAAACAAATGTACATACATACGTATATGCATAAAAGAAAGACAACCTCGAACACACAAGTGTTAAGATTGTGACACTTTGGTTTTGCATCACGTGCCACAACACCACCGGCATTATAGTCACCAGCACCGTTACCGTTGGCATTCGCATCATTACTATAGCCACAATCCGTACCGTTGTATGCAGTACAATTATGCCACAAATAAACAAGAAGAAGAAAATAATCTTCAATGTATCACACCATTAAAACACATGTGGTTACAGTATTTTATTTTTATAATTCTTTAGCTCACTTACTCAAGGGTACTTGCAAGTACGAGTGCGAGTATGAGTACGAGTACGAGTAGATATTAAAATATGGTTGTAAAATTTATTTATTTTTTGTTTTTGTTTTTTTTTTTTAATCTTTCTGCGTTTTAGTAAAGATCATCATTAAACTCGTATCTTCACACTTTCTAGTTTTCTATTTTTATGCATTTTATGACATTTGCTATGGCGGCAGCTGTTAAGAGGGATGTGTATGAAGGACCACCAACCATTTTTGCTGGAAGTTAGGTTTTTGATGAAAAACGTATTGACAAATTTGTAGGTTTTAAACAGTGTAAGAAAAACAAGGAGAGGATTTAGTTAAAAATTCATAGAGTCTCAAAAGTAATCGCTTTATTGGAAGTTGTTAAAATCAAATTGTTAAATTCGCTGAAGATTGAAAATACTAATTTTTATGGGATGAAATCTTTACCGGAATAGTGGACATGTTTTTATAATTGCCTGCGATACCGATGTTAAAAAGCAAACAAATTTTTGTCTCAAATTAATAAAATGTCTTTGTAAAAACATTAACAAATTTAACTAAAAACGAAGTACTAAGCTATGTGGTCCAGTATCTGGTTGAAATCCCAGTCCTGACTACTCGACTACCTCTTAGCAGTCTTCTGGCAAAAGCTTTAAGAGTAACTGATTGCCATGAACAAGTTTCTCAATTCTGTTGTTCGGAGTCGACGTTAAACTGTAGGTCCAGGTAATCATGGGTTCAAATTGACGAACACAACATGGGTACTGCGAGAAGCTAGTCCGTAACTCTGAAACAGGCTTAGATCATTAGGGCTAATCATTAAAAAAAAGAACGACAAAAAAATTTGTGGCTTAAATCTGACAGAACATTCGACATTTTGACATCCACATTTCCAGAGAATTAATCGCTCGTTTAGGTGTTTTGCACTGTTTTTATTTTTTGAAAACGATTTAACATTAAATGCAATTCATCCTACAATTATACAGAATTTTTCAACCGTACTTCGTATTTCACTCTTGCCACATAATTCATGCTACAACAATATTATTAGTTTCGTACTAAAATAATCCGAGAATTAAAGAAAATCTTCACACCGAAGGGCACTACAATAATCATTAAGTTATTTTAAAAATAATAAGTAAATATTCTCTATCTTCCACAACAAGAATAGTAATAACCAACAGGCTCATCAGAAGTTGCCTACAACATCGTTATCATCAAATTTAATAGCAGATGCAGTTGTTTAATTATTATCATCATTAACATCATAATTAAAGTTGTTAAGCGACATGATGAGAATACTGTTGATGATTAGCTTTAACTGCATTGAGAGAACTGACTGTTTCTCTGTGTACATATTATGTACATATATTTACAGTATAGGTACGTCTATATATTTATTTATATATAAAAGTATGTGTGCATGTCTTCATAGAATCAAGTCAAAAATGTCAAGTGAAGAGTGACTGATATGGCGAATAACGAGCTCTAGAGTGTCATTATATGCCAAGTGTGGCATTAAGTAGCAGCAACAATCATATAAACATACATACATACAATCCCATAGTCACCACGAGTTAAGATTTGAATATGTAGATATGTACGTATGGTTCTAGTGGATTCTGGAATTATTTTTTCTATTTTGTATTTTTTCCATTCAGACATTTCTTTTTTTTTGTGACAAAACTTTTGCCTGTTACTGCATTTTACTGACATATTATGTAGTTTGCGGAAGTATTTAACCCTCTCTTCGTAAAAGTATAAAATAATTACAAAACAGATTCATAAGTATTTGCCAATAATTTGTACGCAAAGATTACTATTTAAAATAATTTAATTAAACTTTTAATTTAAAGTTCATATCAAGTGTAAAAATTAAAGATGGTTTAATCCCAAATTCAAATTTTGGAATATAGTTTTGTTTCTAGGCATGGTCGTGATGCTTCTTTATTGGTTTGCACACCCATAAGAAACTTCTTTTTTTATATTTTATCTTCAACAACCTCAATAAATCAACGGCGAATAGTATTCAAATTTATCGCAGTGATTAAATTATAAAAAATGTAAAATATACAAAAAAGAAAGCGTTGTTTTCTTTGTGATTGGCCAGGTCTGGCAGTTAGACGTTTAACGTTTTTTGGGCTACCTTTTCCAATAACCTGGAGCAGTGTGCGAACCTAGACCTTCTTGTTTTACTCCACTTTATAGACAGCTCTGGTTGGCTGTAGTTCTTTTCCTTATTCAGGTGATTTCAGTATGGTCATGCAATGGTTTCAAAATGGCACTTTGTGATAATTGTAGTTGATCAGTTTATGATTGACTAGCCATTTGACATACCTACCTACCTTTATGACGACATTGCGCACATAAGCTATTGTTACGGCATACATACATACATACATAACTGGCCTTTACAACCCTGTGACAGGATTACGGCCTAGCTTCTCGCAGCACTCATGTTGTGTGTGTCAATTTTTATCCATGAGTACCGGGACCTACAGTTTAAAGTCGACTCCGAACGACAGATTTGAGAAGCTTTTTCATGGCAATTGATTACTCCCAGAGCTTTTGCCAGAAGACTGCTGAGAGGTAGTCGCCGAAAGAAATAATTGTTTCATATTTCTTTTTTTAAAGATGTCGGCGCTGAGATTTGAACCCAGCACTATCGTCTTCGTAAGCCAACACACTAACCACTAGACCACGGCGAAAAACAATAAACTAGAGTTCTATTTTCTTAATCACTCCCTTTTTTTGCTCAAAATTTAGCTCTATTAGATTATTTCATTCAAATATCTATCTTTCCAAGCTTAACAAAATTTCTCAGTGATGTGGCGTAGTGTAGTGGTTAGAGTGCTCGCTCATGACACAAAACAGCACAACAACTTGATGGGCTTATCGTACTTACCTGTCATGAGACACCACCCCATTGTAAAGGGTGGTGGTCAAATTCTTGCGTCTGACCAGCGCCATCCGAAGCCGGTTCTTTTTAATCTCGGTCATATCTATGATACGCCTCTCAGAAGAAAGCCCATGGACATCGAATTAGCAATTTAGCATACCACTGCCTGGGTAGTAGTACCCTCCAGAGCTGAGAGTTATATCAGTTTCAGTTGTCGAGGGAATGGATGTCCCAAAAAAAATAACCTCACAGTACGTCACCAAACACTTATACTTACAAGTCTATAACAAAGCCCTCGTTTTATAAATTATCCAGAATGTAAAACTTGACTAATTTTTCTATTGTTATGAATATGCATGTGTGTACTTCTTTCACTGTTTTAATTAGTGTTAGAAGTACTCATTGTCCAATTTTTTAATCGAACTGCTACTTATAAAACAATATTTGAACTCTCACTTCAATATCATACATAAATTCTAAACTGAGAGCCCTCCTGAGGTTTTATGCTTTAAGTACAGAACCCTCTTTATGGTCATAAAGGAACTGGTTAAAACGATGAAATACATCTGTTTCATAATAAAAATAATTAAATTGAAGTCAATTTTAATTCAATTTCAAAAATGTACACACCTTAACATTTAAATATTACATTTAAAGTTTTCAATTTAAAGTTTCCCTTAAACATGTCACTTAAAATAAATTATTATTTAGTCTGTCCCTCTTATTATTACTCTGTTTAAATTCATTATTGCAATTTTTATAATGAATTGAAAAGTACAAAAATAAAAAATTAAAAAAATAATAAAAATAAATAAATAAATAAAAGCTAATTTATGCCACTTTAAATGCTTAACAAGGTGAAAACACACCCACGGAAATTATATGGTCATTCTCATATAATTTATTAGAGTTCATTACCCATCCCCCAACTAATTATGAGCTTAATTTGAACCTGTGACAACCCATAGTCACTCCCCCATGTTAAAACGCTGATTTATTTGCATTTCATTTCATTACATTTAAGGAAGAAAATTTATTGCAAGTAAAGTTGTCAAAATCAAAGCTAATCTCGTTTTTATGAAGCATAACACACTGGACTAACGAAAGCAAAAACGAGAAACGAGAAAAAAAATGTTAAACGAAACATAAGCTTGTACTAATTTGTATCATAAAGGAAGTATTTTGTATTTTATAACAAGAAGACCTCCTAAGCATACAAACTGCCAATATAAGAGGGCACACAAACAGATGTACAATCTACTAAATATTATCTTTTTACTTTAGCTTCTAAAAAAAAAATCACTGCATACCACTGCGTACTTGTATTGTAAAAGTTAGCTGAGTGTATGAATAGCTCTACAGTGTTTGGAGGTAGGGTATTAAATTGGTTGTCTATAGATTGTTGTAATACAAATGAAATTTATACTTCTGCTACAACTTAATTTATTTAGTTTTATGGTTTAGGAAACATACTTAGACATTTCATTTAATTTTCAATACGTAAGCAATTTAACGCACATTTTCGGTGACATCCATAAATCAAACAGACCTCAGTGTCACTGAAATAAATATAAAATATTGTATGTATAGATCTCTTTTTTATTCTTCTATTAGCATTAAATTATTTATTCATAGATGAGAATGAAATGGAGCAGACAAATATAGAAATTTTTTTGTTTCATTTGCTATTTTTCGATTTTAAGTTTTCTCACGTTGTGTGATAAGAAAAAAATGGAAAAAAAACCAGATTTGATTTTTTTGTTGTCTTTTTGAAAAATTTAAACACAAATTCCATGATGTTGCATCATTAATAAAGATTTCAAATAGTTGTAGAAAAACTATAAATAAATGAAGTTCTTTGTAATGATTTTAATGTGTTTTTCATTCGATAAAGAAATTTTATTACAAATTTTATTGTTGTTTGAAAAGCAATTTGAACAAATATTGATGCTAGAGACGCTTGTATTTATATGAATATACTAGTATATACATATAGTACATACAGATGTAAATATAAAAATATAATTTTTTTCTTTTTCCTTTTCTGTTGAAAAACTTTACGGGTTAGAGCTACCACATCATTAATTTTGTATTATTTTTATTACAGAGACGACAGTACTTTTGACAGTTTTTGTTTTCATATTTTAATATACTGACAAAATAATCGATTAGAAATTTTAGACATTTTGAAATATCTTAAGTTCTTTTTTTTTTTTGAAAATTAAAATTTTTGGCATTGAGGAATATATGTTTATTATAATAATTAATTTTCAACATCCACGGGAAAGAAAATTGTGACCCAAAACGTTTTTCTAAATAAGAAATCTTGAAAAATTCTGCACAGATATCGGTGTACTATTAAATTTTATTCGTGTTTGCTCTCATCTAGCATGTTGAAGATTATTCTGTCTTGTTGAGTGTGTTTCAAGTACTTTTGATTTTTATAAAATGTATCGCAGTTAAGTTTAAAGGGTTAAGCAGAAAGAAAATAACACGCGTCTTCGCGTTAGTATGGCATAATTTTTTTACACCTCATTCGATTTTTATTATTTTTTTTAGTATCAAGTTATATAAATGCAACTCGTCAAAGGAAATCTTTTGTTTATGTTCTTTCATTTTTTTTTTCAAAAAACAAAACAATTAAGAAAAAATGGAAAGATAAATTAAAATACTAAAAGAATTTATTGAATTTGTAAGAATAAATGTGCACAAACGCTACATAAAAATTATAATAAAATAAAAATATTTAAATTGATATGGCACTTAATTAATAATTGTTAGTCATCGATAACTCACGCAAAAATTTTATATTAAATAACTTTATTAAACAATTGAATTTAATAAATTTATTTTCTTACACATGATTTTAAATTTCATTGGCAATAATTTTATTATCTTTAATTGTAGTTTTCACATAATATGTAATATGGTTCTAATAATTCACGATACAAACACATTTATCGATTGCATTATGCTATAAATAGAAATGCCAAGTAATTTATCATCACTAGATGCATCTGAGTATGTCGCGTATGACGCTTGAAAAGGTGAATTTTATTATATATTTTGTACACGTCAAAGCGGCTCTTTTGTACTCCGTAACTTAAAAGGTATAAATACACGAATTCAATTTTTTTTTTTTTAAGAAAATAATATGACGTGTTGATGCATAGAAAGCCTTTTGTGAACTTACAGCTATAAAATGTAATTAAACACAGTAACATATTCTATATAAATAAACTGTATACTCCTTCCCATTAATTATGTGAGACCCTTTGTAACGTCCCGTAAAAAATTCAAAGGCAAGTAATCGTTTTGAAAATTGAAAACTCCAAATGGTTCATTATTTTATGTCAATTATTCTACACCACGTACTACTAAATATATATTTTGCAGAATTTTTTTTATTATTTTTTATTATTGTAAATTTTTTTAACTCCTCCGTGCTGATATCATTTTTATACGTACATGTTTGACAAGGGTACCCAGATACATGTAAGAGTTATCTTTTATTTAAATTATTTTAATATTTTAAGTAGTCACCGTAGTCTAGTAGTTAGTGTGTTGGCTTACTAGACAAGAGCTCCAGCTTCAAATTACAGCTCTGATAAAGAATATGAAAAAATATTTTTTTTTTTTTGGCAAAAGTTTTTGATTGCCATTAACAAGCTTCTCACTCTGTCGTTCGGAGTTGACATTAAACTTTATGTGCCGGTATACATGAATACAACTTAATACACAAAATATGGGTGCTGCGAGTAGCTAAGTAGTAACCCTGAAACAGGGTTGTAATGCCAAATAATGTACACTTAGGTCTGTATTTATGCAGTTTATTTTTATGCGGGTTTGAAGTTATATTTTTTTGGTGTTGTCCGACCGTTCATCTAGCGATGATGACGATTATGATTTGATTGGTTTCTATAGTGATGAGGGTAGTTTTCAACGAATTCAAAAGCGGATCAGACCCTTATCAAGTAGTGATTCCAATAATATGTAATGTCTTACATTTATGTATCAAATCTTAATATTTAAAAAATAATTTTTTTTGGTTTTTAGTTCCTATAAGCTTTTATTAAACTGGTTTAACAAGATAAATGACTGTTTTCCTCCTATTTTATAGGATTTTTATAGTAAATAAATAAATTGTTTTTGGTTGTTTTTTAATTAATTTTCACAAATAAATTTAAAGTTATGCGGTTTTTCAACTAGTTGGAACGAATAATCCATTTTGTGTGAAAATTTTTCCTTTTTTATGCGTATTTACTCTATGCGGTAATGGCTAATTAAATTCTAATCTCAGCTTTGACATCTTGAAAAAAAGAAATATTGAAAAAATTATTACTTCAGCGTTGGGAGTTGACTTTAAATTGTAGGTCCTAGTACTCTTGGATAAAAACTAGCACACATGAGTGCTGCGAGTAACTAGGCCGTAACCCTGACACAGGGTTATAATGGCTAACTATGTATGTATGTATGAGGTTCATGTTTGCAAGCAATCCGGATTTATTTGTCAACGTATTATTTTTGGCTTCAAACTCCTTGTTTCACTTCATTTTATATTCCAACCAAACTACAGAGTTCATAAATGCCTACCCTGCTATGGTTTAAACAAAAGCGATTATTTTTTCGGTTGTGACCATAGCTCTAAAAAGCTGGCTATTAGTCATCTACTATACATTGGTTATTCTTTCTAATTCCCTTGTATATATGATTTAGCAGCCATTTTAGCGCCAAAAAACATAAATTCAACTCATGTGAAGGAATCTTTGGCATAGAGATGGCAACTAAAAACATACACAAAGACCCGCTCATTATTCCATGTAGTTCAGAGATATCTAAATATGTATTATGCAACAAACAGCCATTACTAAATAAATTGTTTGCAGCATAGTGCAGGCTTATAAACTTGTCTTTCGTTAAAATTCGTTTTTTGTGACTGTTGAGCCGAGATCTAGACGAAAAACCTGCAAATTATTTGCTGGGTATAAACGAACAATATACAACACTCACAGCAAAACAATTTCTTTTCGCTTCAATGGGTCTTTATTTCTTTTGCAATAATATTAGTTCATATATATTAGAAGTAAAATATGTGAGTAGCCGGGTCAGGTTTAATTTTCGTTTGATCTCTAATATATCAGCACTGCGTGTGTTATAAAGTAATATAATATAATATAACACAAATTTATTTTCTTCTATTTAAATAATATTTTATTTTGCAAAAGTTGTCGTCCACTTCAAGAAGTCCATCTTCTCTAAACCGCTCCCTGACACCAAGAAATGAATGTTCAGAAGTAAATAAATAATAAAATTTTAGGCACAAAATTTATAAAAAAAAAACTATTTTACACATAATCCATTGCCGACTAATGTTTGTGCAGGCATATAAGTATATTTAATATCATATGTGTGTACATACGAAATTAGAGCATGCCCTAATTGAAATTTTGTCATAAGACTTTCCTTGTGTTTTTTACACAAGCAATGTTTTAGGAGTAACACACGACATGTAACTGTTTACTCATGTAAAAGTTGACATTAAGAGTGTAAAAAACATGTCGTGTAAGGGTACCTTAACCTACATAAAAGATGTTCACCACTCACATTAAACATCAACATCCAGATGGGGCAATTGTTTCAAAGGTAAAGGTATAACACTGGACTTTGAGTGATCAAATTGACAGCAATTTATCCAATTCACGTAAGTCGCTTAACATCTTCACATATATCTGTCTACATATATCTATATATTCAACATTTCAATATAATCCATTCCATTTAGTAGGGGTTTATCCCTGAGTATTGATCTTAAATAAAAAAAAATAACCTTAATTTTGTTTACCTATTCCAACTGGTAACTTTAACTCTAAAAATCGTCTTTGAATGAATCGTCGTCGAAGTATTATTAAAATATTAAAAAAAATCGTTTGTTGAGATCAAGAGTTATTACCTCTCTTATCTCGTAAAATTTAATTCTTCTTCTCTTACGAATTTATCTATACCTAATATCTGTCATTATTCCTCTCCAAACCTTCAAAAGGGATATTAAATATGATTAAAAGGTCCCAAAAGAGATTTCTATTAGCAATTCATGGTAATTGATCTCTAATTAAAACACTTAAAATTTATTTAAAATTAAATCGTTAAACAATATGTTCTGTAATTATGTTGGGAAATATATGAAAAAAAAATCATTCACACACTTAAACACACAGGAAAAAAAAGCATTATAAAAATTCAATAAAAATAATTATTAAATCAATAAATCATTTTATTTTAAATTCATAACATAATCAAGTTAATGTGTCCTTAATTAAGTTTTTTCCCCTAATTGTATATTTTTTTTCCATAATTTATTTGATTTATTTATGTAATGAAGAGTAAAAATTGATTTTTAATATGTAACTCATAAATAAAATCATCCATTATAATTATATTATGAATTAAAAATAAAAACAAGATAGAAATAACAAACATTTGTATTTAAAAACTAAAAAAAAACTATTAAAATATATATGGGAATTGTACACCCAGCAATAATTGTATCCTTAACTAAAATATAAGCTATAAAGGAAGGATCAAAAAATTTATAAAATATATATAAAAGTCGTCACAAAAAATCTATGAACTACTTACAGTTTGATTTAAAGTATGAAAGAAATCGTTATAAAGAGTACGTATCCAATATTAGACAACCTAACGAAGGAATTACAATACATTTTAGAAAATTAAAAGTAAATTTTTTATTTCTGAAAAATTATAATTTTAGTTCGATGCAGTTTCCCCAGATCCGATAGCTGATGTTAAAAAGGACCTGTTTATGTCATTAAAATTGTGTCAACCACTGACTTATTAATTGTCAGGAAACTTTTTGCCAGCGACGCATTTTTTAAAAAGGGGAAAGAGAGAATAATTCGACGAAGCTCAGTCTGGCGCATAAGTTGCGTTACAAAACAATGCTATTTTGAATACATCAATTTTGGTTGTCATAATAGCGGACGATAGAATACAACTTTCTCTTAAAGACTGATAAAAGTTGGCACTATACACGTTATTGATTACTTCCCTTTTACGAATAATCAATAAGAATTATACCATCCGAATTTTATGAAACTGGCGGTGGCATACGATTCCCCCATTCTAACGTACTGCTTCCATTGCTCCTTTTTCTCGAGTGCAAATAACGAAGAGACACAAAATCTTGCTTTTATTGCGGTAAAATTTTGTCAAACACTTCACTAAAATATATTTTGGACGCTGTATTTGTTCTATTGAAAGCAATGTAGCATTCATCTGTAGCGTAGATCAATTTGATACCTACTGTACATTTTAAAATACCCGTCATTTTATGCATGTACATATACATTAAACCGGAGACTTTCCAATATTATTTTGTGAACTTTCCTAACACTTTTTGGTACCTCAATTCGTCTTTTCAGCCTGTACGGCTTCGTCTATAATCCGCTCTCTCGAAATTTAAATTCTCTGGGTTTTAATTTTATTGAAAAAATATTACATACGAATTCACTGTGAGCCTTCATATTTGTCGTCTCTAAAAGGAGAAAGACTAAACTTTAATATTAGAACATGTAGTCGCCGTTGTCTAGTGGTTAGTGTGTTGGGTTGCTAAGACAAGGGTTTCTAACCCCAGCTCTGACAGCTTAAAAAAAAAATATGACAAAATATTTCTTTCGCCGTCTACCTCTTAGTAGCCTTTTCGCAAAGGTTCTAAGATTGCCATGTACAAGCTTCTTAAGTTTGTTGTTCGGAGTCGACTTTAAACTGTAGGTCCCGGTACTCATGGATAAAAATTGACCAGCACCCATGTTGTGTGGGAGAAGCTAGGCCATAACACTGAAACATGGTTGTAATGGCCAATTATGTATAAATGTATGTACTTATAACTACAAGTAGTTGATTATTATTGTCTGCAATGTCATTTTTTAAAATTCAAATTCAAGAAAGATAATGTTGAAAACTTTTTTAAATTAATATTTGTATGTAAATTGTTGCTGGTGTCCAATAAAAGTGTTTGCTGGGATGTAATGTAAGAAGCAATTGTCATTGATACGATAAATGAATGGAATAGCCAGTAAAATTCATCATTTGCAAAAAGTTTTTCATCATAAAAAAAAGAAAAATTAAAAACAACATTCAATCGCTTTTATTTTTTTTTTAATTTTTTTTAATCACAATAAAAACCACATGTTTACACAACAAACTACATGTGTTCGTTTTTAATATTTTTTTTCTTGTATTTTAAAATAAATTCGGTGGCAAATAAAAACCATTCAAATTATGAGTTTAAGTAAATACAAGTAATGGGTCATGTTGTATAAATTGTTCGAAAATAAAAATACCCCTCAAAACAACTCATTCCATAAATAATTAATCAATAACCAGTGCTCATAAACAAATTGAAATGTGCTACAATACGTGGTACATCCTCCCTTTCATAAACATATGATGCCATTGCACCCATTAGCAGAGTAAACTAAAAAAATATTCTCTGTATTGTAATGAATAAACAAAAGCCAAAATAGTAATAAAAAAATAATACTTTGGAAACAAATTTTATGTGAAAATATGAAAGCATTTTTGTGTACAAAGGAAGTTGTTGTTTGTCTGATGTGTGTCTGCAAAAAAATAAAAAGAAAACCTCAAAATCCATATGCGAACATATTCCCATCAGTAAAAAAATGTACACTTTAAAACAAACAAGAAAAAAACAGAGAGAAATATGACAAACAAATGATTAAAATGCATCGTTAAAAAAAAAACAAATAAAAAAAAATAAAGAAAAAAAGATTGCCTTTTTATTTAATAAAGACAAATAAAGGTTTGACTGAATAAGCAACCTATGTATGCGTTATGCCCATGCGAAAATGTAAAATCACAGAAAAGTAATATTCAAGTATAATTTTTTTTTCTCCCTAACTCTTCGTCATACCACTTCTGCCAAACTCTAAATAAATTTTTCGTATTCAATTTATTATTAACTAAAAAAAAATTAAAAAAGGTAGACTAACTCGAATCAAATTTGTTGTTTTTTGAGTTTATGTTTTATGATCGATTCACAGTATTTGAACAAACGTTTGAATGAAATGAAGGTTTGCAGTTTTAAAAGTAATTTCATTAAAAATTAAACACTTTTATTATCTTTTTATTTCATTAATATTTTCATTAGTTTTCTTAGGTCTAGGATTTCGACTGATTCCTTTGTGCAGCAGCGTAAAAATTTGACAATGTTAAAATTTTTCGTAATTTAATCAATTAAACTTTCCTAAATAAAATCTCTTATATGCTGCACCTACAATTACCATTTGTCCACATTTTTGACTGATGATTTTTATTGACTACGAAGTAACTCAGACGAAATCCAGATATATTATCTTTAAATGAACTCTTGTCTGCTCTTTTTCTATTGATAATTTTTTTTGATTACAAAATCAATCAGATCATATTCAGTAACCTTAAATTCAATGCTTTTCCAAAAATTAAGAAATCAATATTTATCTTGTATGGGAGTTATCACGCCCACTTGTCCAATTCCGCCCAATTTCTGACCGATAATTTCCTTTGCTTGAAGTCATTGGTATCGGAGGCCAATTTTGGAAAAAAAACACCATATTGTACTTTCGGTAGTTAAGTCTATTTATGTTCCAAATTTCAAGAAATCTCATCATTTTCTTGACGTTTCTAATAAGTACATCGATTATTAATTCTTTTTTTGTCTTAAATTTATTGCACTTTTGTGCAAAAGCAACCTCATGCTTTTATTGGCATTCGACCATAAAGTGACACGTTTAATTTTAAAAAAATATGACATCGTCTAATGTGCTGATATTTATCACATTATCAGTTGAAGTACTACACCTAGAGTTGTGGTGCTGAAAAAAAGCCCTGGGTAGTAGATTTGGAGCAGATCATGTGAACATTTGATTTGAATTGGGATAAACTCTCGCGTTGAAATCATTCCAAAAACGAACAATGCAGGTATATAAGACTATGCTATTGAGCATTAAAACGTACGAAACATTGCAGAAATGCTCTAATAAAAAAATAAAGTTGTATATCCTATATTCTTCAGTTAAAAACTTTGTCCTTTTTTTGCACGCCACCTAGAACCACCAGTCCATACATAAGAGTTCTATTCTAGTAAAAACTTCAGATAAATTTTAGGAAAACCTCTCATATGGGTTACAATATTAAAACAGATCTCGTTCTCACGACCCTCACTCCGTGATGGATATCCGATTATTAGTGAGTGTGTTATTTTTAACTTTTCTCCTTTAATTGATTACAAGATTCCCGCTTTTGTAGCAAGATTACTAAAAGCAAAAGAATTGGAGTTATAATCTAAAAGTAATAAGTTTTTTTATAATGCCCTGGATATACTAATTTGTTTCTCACGAAAGCACTGAATGGTTTTACTCCTGTTTTTTTTACTTATGTGATCGTAAAACCAAAAAAAAAAAAAAAAAAACAAAACAGGGAAAAATTGTATCTATGAACAAATAACTATTTAAAATTTAATGCTATTTAGAATAAAAATTAAAAAAGCATTTCTGACGAAACAAAACTATTAAAAAAAAGATTTCCAGGTAATTTAGAAACTGATTTTGTTACACAATATCCCTACAGTTAAGTGATATATGAAATAAATAAAAAAGTTCTGGACCAAAAAATAGTTGTGCCCTTTAAATAGGGACCATTAACATTTCCACATATTTTGTCCCTTTCGTTTTGTACTTGTACTTTATTATTAAAAAAATTATTTTTTCTTTTATAAAAGCATACATTTTTATTTACCTTTTAATTGCAGGAGTAAATGAATAAAAAAATCGTGAATTAAAATCTGTATAAAGATACGTATTTATTTATTTATTTTTTTATTCAATGAAAATTCATTTCAATTCAAGTGATTGAAATGGAGTGGTTCAGTTTGATTTTTACAATTTTTTTTTTTTTGTTAAACCACCATCGCAAAAAAGAAAATGACAAATAACGAGAACTTTTTGTTTACTTTTAATACGAAATATTTTAGACTCATTCAGAGTAAAGGTTTGCGAAAAAAACCATTGAGGCAACAATAAATTTGTTTCATTGAAATATTTTGTTTTCTAGTTTTTATAAAATAAATATGTGCTTTATTTAATAAATAAATTAAAATTACTATTCAAGTCAATTAAAAAGTAAACTGTGTGTTGATTTTTGATTTTTTTCAATCAGCAAAATTAAATCACATTTAATTTAATTAACTTTCATTGCTTTTTTTAACTCTAGAAACGGGAAGGGGTTATTTGATTCATTTGCATATCCACTTATAAATAAGTACAAATATTTCTTTAATTCATTATTTTTTTGATTTTTACAGAATCTGCATTAAATTTCATTTAAAATTAGTTCTACTTAATTGAATTATTTCAAACACAAATAAATAGCCCAACTATCGAAAAAGACGTATAAAAGTCATATGACTCGTTTTCATATTTAACCGCAAATATTTCCATTAGCACTTACATTCAGAATTGTTTTCCGGACAAAAATTTTCAATTTAAATATAAATATTTAAGTCTATTATGCCTCATAAAACATACAAGTTTTTCAAACTTAACTACTGTATTGCAGAAGATGTACTATTTTTATTATATATCTTTGGGAAAGGTATTCAATGAAATGTATATGACGTAAAAAATAAAAATAAAAAATAAAAAATTATTTCTTTCGGCGAGTACCTCTTAGCAGACTTCCGGCAACAGCTCTGTGAGTTGTTGATTGAAATGAAAACGTTTCTTAAAATCTGTCGTTTGGAGTCGACTTTAAATTGTAGGTTTTGGTACTTATGGATAAAAATTAACACACTCAACTTGAGTGCTGCGAGATGCTAGGCCATAACCCTGACACAAGGTCGTAATGGTCAATTATGTATGTATTAATATAATATATCTTTTGAAATTAACATTATTGTTACACATTTAAATACAATATATATAAATAAAAGGCTATTGAATGTCAACTATTCGTAACATTTAATACAAATTTTTATAATTTATTGTAAAAGAAGAAGGCAGCATGGCAGTTGACAGTATTTGCTATGATGAAGCTGTTTGTGGAGAAGATAAATTTTTCAGCGATACCACTTAAAAGTGTACGGAATCGCAATTGCACTCATATTGCTTTAAAATCTTAAATTTAATTAAATCAATACCGACTTGTTTAAAGTTTTTAATTCTTATTAATACATATAAAATAAATACACCAGCTTTAATTATTACCTGTGTTGGACTCTATAGAGATGACCATGCAAATCCAAATCAATTTAAAATACTCCATTATAATCCAATAATTAAAGAATAAAGGACAATGTAATTCTATATACGTATTTGACAATTAAAAAAGAAAAGAAAAAACGTTTTTTTGCCCTTCTTTAATGAACTCTGGCTAAATCGTACTCCCTATTAGCATGCCCATGCTACCAATAAAAAGCTGAGATCATTAGATAAACGGCGATCAACAATTTTCTGTTATAAACCATTATATTCCTACACTTTCTAAAGGTAATACAACATGTAAAATTTTTGTAAAAACCCTACTTTTTGCCATTATTTTTCAAAATATGCCCATACGGCAAAACAGATTGAAGTGTCCATGGTATAATGAAAACCTAACATAATATCCAAACTAGTAATGTACAATACTCCATTAGGATCCAAGAATTCGATTTTTTCCTACACTCTAAAAAGGTAAAAAAACATGTGATAATAAAACATATCATATAACAAAAAATATGTTAAAAGTAACAATTACTTTAAATCTTATTTTGAAAAAACCTTTTTATAATTCAAATAAATTGTGAAAATTTCATTTACCCGTAAATATATTGTTTGTTTTATTTGAATCATATATCGAATAAGTACAATTCAACTGCTAAAAAGGGCTAAGGCTGAAAATAAATTATTACATGGGATCCATACTTCCTCACTTACGTTAACCTTATTGAATATGTACAAAAACGCTTCCTTTTATTTTGCTTGAGAGGTCTAGGATGGAACACATTCGCTCTTCCTTCATATGAGAACAGACTTGCTTTTATAAAACTGCCTACCCTGAAAAGTCGAAGAACAATGCTAAGTGTATCTTTTCTATTAAGATTAATACGTGGTGAAGTCAGTTCTGAGTATTTGAAAAGTAAAATTATTTTTAATGTTCCAATTAGACCGTCCCGTAACTTTTATTTATTATATTTAAAATATCACAGTACTGTTTATGCCGACAATAACTTCCTTGGTTAAATATATTTGAAGTTTAATAATCTTTATCATTTAATTGATCTTTCTGAGAGTAATGATTCCTTGAAAAGAAAAATTATTTTGTATTTAAATCATTATTATTAAATATTTACTTATATATTGTTTGTAAATTTTACTCTAGTCTGTAAGGAACTATTATCCATAGACAATATATTACCTACATTTTTATGCTATTATTTTTACCCGCACTGTATGTAAATAAACTTTTCAGTAGAGCAAAAAAAAAAAAACAGTTAAAAATGCTAATAGAAGTTATTGCTTAGAAAATTAAAGAAATTTTGAACATGGATATTATACACAAATACTTAAAGAACATTATGTGACCTTTTTTCCCTCTAGAAGCAATAGTTTTCATTAAAACGACAAAAAACTAATTTAAGATTTTTTGCTAAATAGAAAAAAATTAGCTTCCACCATACAAGTCGTTTTGTCAAAAATTTTTTGATTTAATTTGAAAATTATCCGAATCGTTTAAGTCAAGACAAGTTGTTTTGTTAAAATGGAATATGAAAAAAAGGTTGAAAGAAGTTGATCTGGAAAATATATTTCGGTTTTATAAAAAAAAAATACTTCTATTTTTTCCTACAATATGCAAATAATTAAAAAATAATAATAAAAATTAACTAACATTTTTTATAGACATTAAATTTTTCAAATTATTCTTAATTCTCTGAAAGGAGTAGTTTTGTCAAATTGAAATTGGGGAAAAGTCTGAAAGAGATCGATTAGTCAACTGCATATCTTGCATTCCAAAGGTCGTAGAAATATGGGGATTAGAGCAAAAGAAGGACAAGGAAATTCTATATTTACTATAAAAATCTTGGAAAATTGTCTTATTTCGAGAGAAGACGTTTTTTCAAAATACCACAGATTTATTTCCCGACCTGAATATAAAAACTAATTTTCTTTAGGCTTGACTTACCAAACTATCAAAAACTGAATACATTTTTAGAAGAATACTTTTTCTTGTTAAAAACGGAAATACGATTTTCAGTAACTAAGCACTACGACAGTTATACTTAGTTCTACATATCACAAAAGATGGTACCGGCTTATGTTTTCTGTGGTAGAAAATAACTAAACCTTGAACAAGATTAGTATTAAAATTTTACCATAAAACTGTCGTTTACAATTGCGGAAAATCTCATTTTTATTTGACTTTTTTTATTTGTATTATTTTCTGCAAATTTATAACTCAAGCCAATATTACGTCTATTTTAACAATATGTATTAACTTGTTGCTTTTATTTCTGTATTTGCCATTACTTAATTTTTAAATATACTTCAAACGAAATGTAATTTTGTCCAGTGGTATAGAATAAATGTTACAACAATTTAGGCTCCAGATGGTGGCTCATTAAGTTTTCAAAACATTTACTGTTTCTTAGAAATATATTTTATGTTTAATTAAATAAATATAAATGCTTTTATTTCCTTAACAATAAAACAAACTAATAAAGATTTAATGTCTTCTTTTACTTACAGTGTAACAAATTTAACTTCAGTGAGCAAACTACCCGAGATATCTATATAAAACTACGAAAGTTTTGTAGAAATAAGAAAAACAAATAAACACAAAAATCAAAATTGAAGGCTAAAGTAAATGTTTATATACAAATGAAAATGTAATCAAAATTAATTCTTATTAAAGTTGGTACTGATCTAAAATAAAAATCTAAGTAATCACAAGCCAACTCATCAAATTACACTAAAAACAATGACAGGCAATAAATTTTAGAAAAAATCAACCACAACTACAGTAAAAAAAAACACATAAAAATTGACCAAAAATGCCATCAACTAGTTAAGAAAAACAAAACCATAAAATTTAGCAAATGGATATTGAAATGAAAATTTAGAAATAAATTTTAAAGCATGTTGAGATACGCACATGTGTATAAACATTTCCAGGCCACACTGTTTTTATAAACATGTTGCTAGAAAGTATTCAAAGGAAAATAAATAAACATTTCCAATAAGAAATTTGTTTAGAACACAAATTTCCCCCTAAACGGTGTGTTTTCAACTGTCCAACAGCTAGCAGACTACCGCATACGCACACAAATAAAAGATACTGCGGGTCTGTGTGTGAGAGACAGTGTGAAAGAAAATTTGTTTGGACGTATTGTTTGATGTGTCTTGTAGACATTGAAACAAAAAAGAAAAACACTATCAGAGACATATGGGAGCTTTTGTTGTTGTGGTATTGTGCCAAAGATTAGTAGCACATGTAACGGTTCCGGGATGAGTTGTTAAAGCGGAAGTGTAACGAACCTAGAAAAAAAAAATAACGTAACAACGAAAGAGAGCAAAAAAAAGTAAACAAAACTGAAACGTATAAAGAAAAGAAAAATTAAGTGAACTTGTGCAGTTTAAGTGTAGAAAAAATTCAAAAATTGAAACAGATTATAGATTTTATAATACAAAATTAACAAAAAATAAATATTAAAAAAAAAACAACGCATAATATACTATTGTGTGTGTATGCTTTACATTGGGTAGGTGACATAAAAAGAAATAAGAAGAGTGCTAAAAATTCTAATCTTGAAAACAAATCGTGTAACATATTGTGTTTGTTTCACAAGTATTTAACAAATTGATTTGAAGTTTTATTTATTCATATCCTTCATATTGCTAAAAACAACAAATAACAAAATAGTTGTCTTTAAACCAAATCTACGAGTAGTATGTTGTATTAGCAAAAAGAACCCTTTAATTTTTAATTGCTTAAAATATTTATTTTGCTAATTAAGACATACGCTGATAAACAGTGTTGCCAGTTTTTCATAAAAATTTAGTGATTATAATCGAAAATAAATATTTAAGGATGATGAGCGCACCAAATAATTATATTTGTATGTGTTATATTTCGTTTGCGATTAAAACTTAAAACTCGTATTTCCATATGTACGTAAATTATCCACTCGTTCAAACTATTGTTACGAATAATCAAGTTTAGATGACTCTACTGCATTTGAAATACATAAATTTAAGTAAATCTTCAACACACGCACACACACAGCTCTGCTATCCCCGATAGTTTAAATGGTAATGGCATATCATAATAGTTGCATAAATTGTGTTCTGCGACTTCGTCAAACAAGGACATCACTCTGAGGCTATACAGCTTCTCTTCTGTATAGATAAGTAGATAAGTAGTCTGCTAAACTCTACGAGACTTTTTTCTATGATCAACTGCGGGGAAGTATTGCCATCTATCTGCTGTAGTGTTTTAAGTAAAATACCCGCCTAACCATCCACAGGGTCAGCAAAAATTTACTTCATAATATTAGCTAGTAACTATATAGGTTCCTTCCTTTCAATGAGTCTAAAAATTGAATCAGAAACATCTCTCATTCTATGAACTACTTATATTCGTATCCCCTACTCAAGTTGAGAAATTGTGCGAATTACTTAAGTTTGTTTTCATCTATGCATTTCCGTCTTGACCTCTCAGCTTATTTTACATAAGAAATTTTATCCTACCTTAGCCAGCTTTGTTCTAGGATTCAGTAAATTTGCAAAGCACTCTTCACCTAAGTTTACATACATACAAACATATATAATTTGCCCTTAAAACCCTCTGTCAGGATTAAGGCCTAGCTTCTAGCAGCACATATGTCGTTGTCAATTTTTATGCATGAGTACCGGGACCTATAGTTTAATATCGACTCCCAGCGACAGACTTAAGAAGCTTGTTAATAGCAATCAGTTATTCACAGAGCTTTTGCCAGAAGTCTTCTGAGAGGTAGTCGCCGAAAGAAATATTTTTTGAACCGGAGTTCTCGCCTTAGACCACGTCTCACCGATTAGACCACCGATTATTTACTTATTTATTTATGTCTATGGATAATAGTTCCTTACAGACTACAGTAAAATTTACAAACAAGATATAAGTAAATATTTAATAATAGTGATTTAAATACAAAATAACTTTTCTCTTCAAGGAATCATTACTCTCAGAAAGATCAATTAAATGATAAAGATTATTAAACTTCAAATATATTTAACGAAGGGAGTCATTGTCGGTATAAACAGTACTGTGATATTTTAAATATAATAAATGAAAGTTACGGGACGGTCTAATTGGAACATTAAAAATAATTTTACTTTACAAATAATCAGAACTGACTTCACCACGTATTATTCTTAATAGAAAATATACTCTTAGCATTATTCTTCGACTTTTCAGGGTAGGCAATTTTATAAGAGCGAGTCTGTTCTCATATGAAGGAAGAGCGAATGACATAAGTTTCATTCCAGTTAAGAGGAAATGAATTTCTTTATTTTCCACATGTTTTTATATCAAGCCTTTTATCCAATCTTTCTAATGTAAAAATGAAAATGTTTTGCTCTTTTAAAAACGCTTTACCTTAAATAAATTATTTCTCCCAAACCAGATTTTAAGCAGAGACATCTTTAAATATATTTAAAATAATATCTAGTAGTCACCGTAGTCTTGTGGTTAGTGTGCGTTGGGTTGATTGACTAAGAAATGATGCAACATATCAACTTAAAACTTTTGCTATAGATGTATTTTTATACATATTTTATTACTCCTGAAAAACTTTCAACCAAAAATAATTAAATGGAAATCAGAAAAATTAAAAATTACGAATCTTGGGTTTAGAACTATTTTGGTCCGTTATTGCTTTTTTATTAAATCTTCTCACTACATTATGAGCAAATTATCTTTCGTTACAATTTACATATAAATTTGTTGCATATGGTGCATTTGCTATCGCAGTTAGTTTTGCAGCAGCTGCAAATTCCACGTCTTCTAGTTGCTGTTAATCGTCGATTTTCCATTGTTTTTAGCAAAGTAAACAAATCAGACACTGAATATAAACTAAAGGTAACTACAAAGGGGAATCCCAGAAATAACGGTAACTTATTAAAACACTTCAAAGACAAACTGTGAGCATAATATACATATTTCGACATAATAACAGGCAATTATTACAAAAAAATTCGTAATTTTTTTTTTCTAACAGCAGGGTTAATTTGGATAAAAAGTGTCACACACAACATTGGGTGCTGCAAGAATCTAGGCCGTAAACCTGACACAGGGTTGTAATGGCCAATTATGTATATATGTATGTATGCAAGTAACAAATTTTCTTTTTAAGCCCACTTATGGTGATATCATTTTTTTTTTGGTAAGAGAGATCAAATTAATTTTTAAAGATTTGCGTCAGGAAATTTATTTTAATAAAATAAAGGTGCGCTGGTCCCTCATTATAAATTTGATAATTTAAATTTATTTCTCATACGAATTTAATTTTCTATATAATTTTATGCCATCCCAGAGAAATAATGTTTACACAACATTCTTGGGTTACAAGACATATTTAAAATTTATAATGTAACATAGAGCAACATAAGTTATCCATATGTTGGCAACACTTTGAGCAAAATCATACATACTCGTTTAGTAAAATCATATGTCACTTTAAACTTCTGCACTTAATTAGTGTCAAGTAGTCATCCATCATTCTGTTGCTTTCGCACACGACAATTATTGGTGATTATGCAACTTGAGCGAGTGTAGAAAATGGAAAAACAGACGACATGTGTCATATGATTTTGCAACCAAAAACACTCTCTTTATAATTATTACTTACAGTATAAAGATCTAAAAAAGTAAAAATAGAAACACAGAAACCTTTAACAAATTTAATTAAAAAAAAAAGAAAAAAGGAAAATAAATTTAAAAATAAAAAATTTCTTTAAAAGAAAACAAATCAAATTAAATAACAACCTCAACCTGTTTGTGCCACAAAATATAATAACGTTGGAATACTTGAATGCAACATGTTGTTAACATTTGAGACCAACAATAATAACAGCAGCAGCACGAACAACAGCAGAAGCAAAATTTCTAACAATAGCTGCAACAATATTAAAAACAATAATTGCTTAACAACTATGACGTGTTTTTGTGGGTGTATTTCATGTTGTCACTCAGAAGCAGCAACAACAATGTCAAAAGTTTCAAAAATATTACCAACAGCACAAGCGTTATCCCTGACAACGACAACATCAACAAATACTATAATTTCGTCATCGTCCTCACCATTATCAACGGCAGAAACAACACAAACAATTGTAAAAAAAACAACTATGAAAACATCAGTTTCATCATCGTCCACTAAGGACATCTCTAATTACATGCATTGTGCATCATCAACATGTAAGGCATACACATGCCACAATGGCGGCAACAACAGCGACAGCTGCCTCGCAAACACCAAAAGCAACAGTTTTTCTTATCTGACAAACAGCAAAAACAATAACAACAATATTAAAAATTGCATATTTAACATCAACAATAATTTAAACAGTCTCATCAAGTTTATCATTCTTTTGATATTTTTCACATGTTGTGGTAAGTCCATGTAACTTTTTTTGCCGTTCTCTTTTATTTGATTGTAAATGTATTTGTTGGGGGAATGTTTTTTATATTTTTTTTACTTCTTCTTCTCTGAAATCATACTGTAAAAGATTTAGATTACAAACAACCGTTTAGAGTTTTTTTTAATTGTTATTGGATTAGATTATCATTCACTCAATTTCAAACAGGAAAAGAAATTTGCTCCTTCCTTGTTTTTTTTTTTTTTGTCTTACTTACCGTTATGGTTAGCCGAAGAAACATTACATATAGAAAAAAAAGATTTTTTTTTAATGAACGCACTTCTGGTATCTCAAACAAGGCATTTATTGGTTTTGCATGGGCCTGATATAAAAATTAATATTTTTTTAAAGAAACAAAATATTGAATTAAAGCTATTTCATTTTTTTTAAAGAAACAAAATATTGAATTAAAGCTATTTCATTCTAATATTAACAGCACTTTCAGATATTTAAAGAGAATTATGAGTATGAGAGGGGTCAAAAAACTAGCTGACCTGTTGTATAAGTGGCGATAGTAGTTTGAGTTAAAATAAATCAAGTTTTAAGACATCGGATTGTTACTTTTCTTTGGAAAATTGTAGCACAATTAATACTAAAACCGGGCTTAATTATTCTCTAGAGGAGTCTACACCTTCTCTTTACTACAACAAAATATTGGGTAACAAAATTTAAACGAGGCGTTACGATCTGACCACACGAACGCGACAAGCGGTGTTCATATTAGACTGGATTAATAAAATTCACAAAATCGTACCAGACGATCGGTGACTGAAGGTGCGTCGGACAGCTTAAATAATAGGCATTTTAAGAGTTCTTATATGTTATACGAGTATAGCATATTAATGAAAAAAATGTTGATGGAAATTAGGAGAACAAAAACCATAGAGCTGTGAAGATGTAATGGTTGAAAATATTTTGCATCGATTCGTAATCATAAATAATGACACCACTTCATAATCGCAATAAAGCAAAAATCAGGGCAGTCGACTATAATAAGAAAGAGGTTAAAAAAGAAAGCTCATGCTATGTATTGTATTGGAATGTTTGCAGATATAGTTCATTTTCAACAAAAAAAAATCAATTAACTGCAGCATATTATGCCAAATTATTGCAACCAGCATTTGAGAAAAAAATCAAAGTATTGTTTTATCAAGACCGGGCACCAGTTAACACATATCCTGTTGTGATGTGTGAAGTTAATTAATTAAAATCTGAATTATTTCGTAACACACCTTACTCAACAGATTTAGCTCTCTCGGAATATTTTTATTTTCTCTGATAGTTTTTTATTTGGTTTCTTTCTATCAACAACTTATCGAAGATATTAAATATCTCTGGGGTAATGTATCGAAGAAAAAAGGTTAGATTTTGTGACCACATTTATATGCTCACATTAGGAAAATATATGTTTAACGAAAAAAGCGTATTCACTTTATTTTAGAAAACTATAATAAATAAGTAGCCGTTGTCTAGTAGTTAGTGTGTTGGCTTACTAAGACGATAGCGCTGGGTTTAAATCTCAGCTCTGATATCTTGCAAAAAGAAATTTGAAAAAAATTATTTGTTTCGGCGACTACCTCTCAGCAGTCTTCTGGCAAAAGCTCTGGAAGTAATCGATTGCCATCAAAAAGTTTCTCAAATCTGTCATTCGGTGTCGACTTTAAACTGTAGGTCCCAGTACTCTTACAAAATGAGCGCTGCGAGAAGCTAGGCCGTAACCATCACACAGTGTTGTAATGGCCAATTATGTAGGTATATATGTATAATAAATTATTAATTATAACAGTTTCTTCTTTAACCCTTATCGGTCGTAAGTCACCTCTGACGTGACAACAGTACTTTTCTGCAACGGTCGTATGGCACGTGTGAAGTGACAAGGCGAATTATGTCGAAACATACTGTCTATTGATGAGATTTGTTTTTAAAATGCATTCATTTCTTCAATTTACCGTTACCATTTGAAAATACGTATTTACCGTTACTTTCAATTTACCGTTACCGTTTGAGCATAAGAATCTTTTCAGTTTGTCGTTATCAGCAGAGCATTTAACTTGTGCAATAAACTTTCAATTTGTTAAAAATAACTACAAACTGGTGAGAATCAAACGTGTGAAAAGTCGCGTCCGATAAGTGTTAAAAGTTATTTATTCAATATTAGAAAATTTTTTTAATATTTCTTTATTATATCGGTCTTAAGATTCCTAAAATGGTATTCTTTATGAGAATTAACATCCGTTGAGGAATATGTATAACAGTAACGAAACTGAACAAGTTTTCGACGCTCGCTACAAAAAAATTATCACAAAGAACTGCGATGAGACCGTTTTTTATTACAGTTATTTAATAATTTTATGTTAAAAATATTACTTTTCTATAACTTTATAAATAGACGATAAAGTTTAATACATACGAAGAAGATAAATGTAAAATCAACCCCCCAATAATTAAAACTTATCATCTACTACTCGTATCTAAAACACGGTGTGCTGTTTTGTGTGAGTTTTCTTGCAAACAGTGTAACCCCATAATTGTATATATAGTATTAGAATTAGAAAGAAGTTTTCTTTTGATCTAATAAGCTCTCTTAAGAAAAAAAATATGGTTTTAAACTCTGGCCTACTACTTAAAGTAGCTCTATGCTTTTTTTAAAGAGTCAATTGAATGTACTGTCCTTATATGATAAACATGACCATTTTAGGAAAATATTTGATAAAAAAGCTTAAAAATTATTTTATGAAAATATTTTATCTCTTGAAAACTTCAGAATAAAAAAACAAAACTTATATTCAAATTTATAATTAAACTGGAAGGTATATAAGAAAATATAAAAAGTGATTTTGTCAAATATTTGCCCAAAAGAATATAGAAACAAAAATATTTTTGTGCGCTTTCATAGTGAAAGAGAATTGATATGAATGTCTTATTATAAGAATGTATTAAGAAATAGACTTTTCAAAAATTATTTACTATCCTATTCTCATCTTTCTGCTGTTTTCTGAGATTTTCGTGAGATATGTAGGCTAAACGTAGTGGTTGTGAACTGGGTAATCAAATAGTCAGTTTCGATTATTTATATCAGTTTTAATTTGAACAAATATCTTATATTAAAGAAAAAATTAAAAAAATTCCCATAAATGTGTAAATTCTACCGCCTTTGGCATTAATTTTTTTAAATATTTATAAACCATAAATAGTATATTTAACGATTTATTGTCAATTCATAAGTTTAAGCTTTTTTTTTATTTAAATTTTTGTATAAATATAAAATTATTTAACCTATAAAAATGCTTAAAATTTTTATGAGAAAAAAAAATTGTTTTAAAAACATTTTGACACAAATCATCGTGCAGGATAATCTTATTATGCAGCATATCCATATAGTATGTGTCTACATTAGGGTGTTCCTTACTTAGAAAATGTTCGAATTTTTCTTACCGATTGTTTAAAATACGTCTCAAATATACAAAAAATATCATACCAAATTTTGCAGCTCTTAATTCCAAATAAAAACATAAATTTTTTCACGTTATTTCCACTAATAACTTTGTTGTAGGGGCCGTGTTCTAATTTGATACGAATTTTTTTATACACTTGTAATCGATGTATAACGATCGTGAAAAAAAATTCGAAAATTTCATAAATAAGCACAACCCTAATGAACATAAAATATAAGTATTTAAATGCTGCTCAAACATTAAAATCCTTTAAAATAAAAGAATTAAATACATATTGCACACTAAAGGTTTACAGGAAAAACCCTGCGAATTTAGCAAATGGCAAAACGAAAATCAAAAAGAAATATGTTTCCTGATGAAATACGCAGGAAAAATTCAGATTTCTCTTTTCTCACTGAGATAAATGGAATCATTTAAATTTTAAGTAATTTTTTACCTATTATGTGCAGTAAAACTATTTTTTAAGACCAATACTCAAATGTAAATGCAGTGCATTGTATTGGAATGTTGATTTTATTTATACATAAGCACCTTATGTCAATGGGAACAGTTCCTGTCAATGTGATCACTCAACATTAAATGATCAACAGCAGTTGTACCCCATCTGTCAATGGATGTTGAATTTGAGTGGTGAGCATCTTCATTAACTAGGTTAGCTCTTATCTTCCCAGAAGGTGGCGCTGTACTCCTGATCATTGGTTTCTTGCTGTAATAGACTGGAAAACGTCAGAAAGCGGTTACTTGAAGGTGGAGTTCTAAATTATAATTTTTGAATAACCTCAAATTCATTCTCCTTCGTTGGGATTTGAACCTCGGTCGTTTGAGTTTCTATGCAAGCGCTCTTGTCACTATACCAATATTTTCAATAATGATTTTAATGGCTTCCAGTGTGCACTGGTATATAGTATGATAGTATGCTAGTGTGAAGATCGTGGTTTTTTATTCACAGTAAAGACTCTTGTCTATTTTTTGGAAATGTTTTTACTATACTAAATATATGTATTATATAATTGTATAATTATTAGAATCGGTCTAAGGATCCTAAAACAGGTATTTTGTTATGAGAATTAACATCCATTAAGGAATAAATATATAAACTAGTTTTCGACCAGCGCTAGAAAGGTCTCATCAGAGTTTTTTGTGTTATACATACATATTTACCACACAAAAGCCCATTACTGTTGGTAATTTAAGAAAAATATATATTATTCTAGTTACTAGTTGATGTAATGGGTTCAATGAAAAAAAAGTCGAATTTACAAATTTCAACACCTAGTTGAAAAATAAAACTTACACAACATAAAAAACTGATGAGAATTTTATTCAAAAGAGCAAACTCATGTAATTCCTATTATCTATTTCCAACAGATGATGAATTAAGTAGATAATATAGAAAATGAATATGTATAACACAGATAACTTTGATAAGACCTTTTTTTTTCCTTAATGGATGTTAATTCTCATAAAGATTACAAGTAGTATCTTAAGACCGATATAGTAATCTTAATATATAAAAACGTTTGTGCCGGGTACGTGTTACAAAAACTCAAGAACCGCTGAACCGATTGACACCAAACTTAGACTATATAAGGTTAGTCAGGAGCCATTGTCGCTATTGTCGTAATATTTAAATTTTTTTTTAATTATGGTACGATTTGGCTCAAATTCACAAAATATATTTATTAAACAAAAACAAGTATCCTTTTTTTATGGGCATTCAAAACTAAAAAATTTTTAATATTTTAACAATTTTCTTAAACAATTTGTAAAAGAATTTAAGTTTCAATAAAAAATAATAAAAATTCTAAATTCCGGAAAATCCTATTTGTTTTAAAATAATGCCGACCCGATCTAGAGGAGAAAACATTGGCAGGTAAACTCGACGCGCCCGAACCAAACGAGATCAACGAGCAAATTCTACAAATGATTAACATTTACAACGGAATATCAAGCTTTCAAACCGAGTACGTGTAATTCGTGCTGCTCAAATAAAATATTTCAGGGTAAAACAACGTTTGCCGGATCAGCTAGTTATACAATATAATTATAAACAAAAAAAAAAAATTAAAAGCACGTCTAGAGATAAATTTTTGACTAACTAATATGTTTTAATAAACACTTATTATTTAATATTAAAAACAAGGCATACAATTTTTTTTATCTAAACTAAATATACATATTTGTATATTTTTAGTATTTTTTGGAAATATTTAATACTGATATGGTGTACTTAATTGTTTTTACTCAACTGTATATGCGGGTATTAAAATATACTCGTATTGCATGTTTAAACAAGAACTAAACATGAGTATGTGGTTTTTATTTTTCTTTTTTTTTCCATTTGAATAATTTGTCAAAATATGCAACAATAAGCACATTTCAATTCACTAACCTTAGGTAATAACTACAATCACCGTAGGCCAGATATAACAGCCACAACGGCATCAACATCCTGTATAACAATAATACACAAAATAAAAAAACCAATAATATCACAACAGCATTAATATGTAATGAAGAGATAAATAGAATACATTGATAGACGAATGACAAAAAAAAAAAAAAAACATATGCAAATATGTATGAATTTATGTAGTATGTTATGTATGTATGTATGAGTATATGAATATTTGAACATGATTTTCATAACAAGCATGTTTTTAAAATATTGTAATTTAGTGTACGCATATCTAATTTACAAACTACACGACAAGTGATAATAAATACTATTGTAATGAGTATTGTCCAGCATAACAAGAATCATATTTTTAAAAATAGCACAGCACTGGTAAAGAAACTTAAATTACGATTAAAAGAAGAGCAAAAGAAATATATTTTGGGACTTATTTCACTAAAATTTTACGGCCGCATGTACAATGAGAAATTAGCAACCCGTTAGCATATGGGACAAAAAACTGGCAAGATTATCACCCGTTATAGACTCATGTTATTAAAACTTTCCATACCTTCTATTTGATAACTAGTCAAAGAATCCAGAAAATTAAATACCTTGTACGTTTGAGTAAGAATTTCCACGTATAGGAATGACAGCATAGCCACTGTGTACAACGACCTGCTAATTTTTTATTATAAATAAGGCTGTTAATTTCTAAACATATTCAAAAAAGAAGACGAGGACTCTTGCAGTACATAAGTAAGTAAATTTGATAAATAGGAATAGCTTTATTATAGACATAAACCAATATTTTACTAATATTGTTTTAAAATTTAGACATGCTTTTCATAAAATATTTTATATACATATTTGTTATGACAGAGTTCTTTGAAGGTAATTAGTATAATTTACAGAAATCAAAAACTGGCTTGTTTTATAAAAACCTGCTAGAAAATTAAACAATTACAATTTTTTTTAAAAAGGTATTTTAGAAAAGTACACTTTTTGGCCATTATCCTTAACTAACACAGGTTTACAAATTTTTAATTTGGAAAAATACCAAGAACGCCACATGCCTAGATAAGTTAATTGGGATCTCCTAAGCACGAAAAACGCTATTATTATTTTTTCCTAAATACCGTTTTTTAGATAACGGTACTTTTGTGGTTTTCGGTGTATGGCCCCACTCAAACCCTTGTGGTGTCCAACGGAGAAGGTCGATCGAAATAAGTGGCATATTTGTGGAAAGGTAATTGAATGCCTTCTCCGTTGATATGCTGGAAAATTCTATCTGATAAAAAATCGCTGAGATTTGGCACCTCAAAGTTCAAAATTTACCTATTTTTTACGTTTTTTCAAAATGTTTCATGTTCATTTTCTTACGTTATATTGAAGATCTGGAATGTTTTATTTTTTTACCAAATAGTTTATTTAATTACCAATATTTTAAGCGTATTTTGAAAAAAATCGAATGAAAAATAAAGTTTTTATTAAGAATTTTGTGGAACGACAATATTTTCATTTTCATTGCTCACACAGTATATTCGGCGTAAATTCAAAAAATGTAAATTAAAATGACGAGCGACTTAACTTTTGCGTTTTTTTTCGGATGGATCTTCGCAAATGAGGAACCAATAGTAGTCCGCCATCACTTGTTCATCCCACCAGCGTTTGTTACGTCTCTCGATTTCTTCTATTTCCTGGTAAATTCTTTCACCTTGTTCACCACTTTCGGAGCCCAAGTTCGTTGGAAAAATTTCCAAATGACTGTGGCATTCTTGGTATTTTTTGGCTGTAAACCAGTGTAATAAGCAATTTTTTTAGTTCGAATAAATTTTTTAAAATAAAGTATAAGTAAGTAAAGTAAAGGATTACAAAACACCAGGCTTCCTACATGAATAGTTTCATGAAGACATACCCAAATTTGAAAAAAAAAAATATTACAACAAAACAAAAATTTAACAGAAAAAAAAAGAAACATTTTAAATTGATAAAGTTATACTTAAAAAAATTATTTTGGTATTTGATGAAAAATGATTTTGATCGAAATTGAAATCGTTTGTATTTTCAAAGTCATATAAAACTTCTCTGTTTTAATTATTTTAAAACTTTAATATTCAAGGATGTAATGGCATTAGCCAATAACGTAATAAGTAAAAAAAGGAGATAAAAATCTGAAAGATTTGGAAGTTATGGCAACTTGAAATTTCATTCGATTTAAATTTCAGTCGAGTCCGATTACCATCACAACCAGATTATTATTATTCTTATTTTGAGTGGATGTAGTCCATAGGCATGTCTTATTCTCGAAGAGCATCAAAGGTTTTTTTTTTTTGAACCACTAAAATTACTACACACAAATACATTTAATCTGTAGAAAATTCGTTTTTTACAGTTTAGAATACAAAAACAAACAAACAAAAATAAAAAAACGAAATTTGTTTTTAGTTTTTCACATAAATTTTATAACGTTCTGAGAACTTCTTTTTTACCGAAAAAGTGTAAAAGTTCTGGTGCCCATATCTCTGCATTATTTTGTGCTGGTCTAGCGAAATATTTTGTGGAAAGGTATTTTAAAATTGCATACTTTGGTAGGTTATTTTCTATCATAATTTGCTGCAGTTTCCCTCATTCGTTCTGCCTCTAGTAGATATATTGGATTAAAGTTTTTATACCATAACTATGAACAATCATTTATGATTTGTATTAAATCTCGTCGCTACTGTTTATTTTAAATTGTCAAATTGCGTTGCTTTGGAAATCAATAAAAATAAGTAAATTATTTTTGCTAGAAAACTTTTTTTTTATAAAAACCAATACTCAGGGGTAAACCCCTTCTCATGCATTGTACTGTATTGGAATTTGAAGATAGATAGTTATTATATTATGCGTTTTTTTACTGATGAGACAAGTTGCTGTCAATTAAACCACTCAAGGGGCAGTGTTATACTTTCACCCTTAAATAGTCAGCTGCAATTGCTCTATATGTCGGTGGATGTTAAATATGAGTGGTAAGCATCTACACCAAGTAGGTTAGCTGTTATCTTCTAAAAAAAGTCATTTGTTTCCTGAAATTTAATTTTAATTTTCCTTCTTCGGTGATATTTGAAACTCGGTCGCTTGAGTTTCTTTGAGGGCGCTCTAGCCACTATACCTCGACCTTCCCTAGTTCTGTTTGATAAATTGAATTATCCCTGTAAATGAATTCAGTTAAAATTTAAACATTCAAAAAAACCTAAGTTTAGTTCATCCGAACAGGGAAATATGCGTGAAATCGCACTTTATTTTGTCTAATAGTATCGAAAAATAGTAGCAGTTGAAAACACCCTTGCAAGCCATACAAACGCAGCAAACTAAATCAAACAGCAACAAACTTTAGGCAGATATCTTACGCTTACAAAGGCGTTTGAATTGAAGTGTTATCACCACTTGTATCAAAATTTTTCTCTCACATTGTGTTGTTTTATAGCTTTAAATTTAATATTTTGTCTATTAGAGGTCTGTTTAACAAATTATAATATTTAAAAGGTTTATGAAAGAAGAGTATTCCTAATTTGGTTTCGCCCTTATCTTTTTGTTTTAATTACAAACAAATTTTTTTTCTTAATATATAAATATTAGTTGAAATTCTCATTTTAAATGACATTTTGTCAGCATAAACATGAGAGGCAGACAACATAATTATTAAAAATTTTGTGGTTGGCATAACAACTGTAATAACAATTATTTACAAATCTGCATACACTTACAAAATATAAACCAATATAAGGGGTAATCAGTCTTCCTTGCAGACGCCTTTGCAAGCCTTGCCAACAAGTAATCGTAGCATTTGTACTCCTACATGCCCAAATTTTTGTTTGTTTGACATGCTTTGCTACATTTCTAACATTTCCAAAGGGCATTTGCAACGAAGAGTGAATGTCACTATTCTTGTCTATTAATTTTATTTAAAATTTTAAATATTAAATACATATAAAAAATAATAATAATAATTGTATTTCTACTCAACTTAATATCAAATAAAGTGTAGAAAAAAACAAATAGAAACCAATAATTAAATTCGAGTACATGGAGAGTACAAAATATAAACCATTTAATACAAGTATTTATCAATTATTTAACAATTGTTTAGCAATTTAAAAATATTTACATAAAAAATTTAAAAAAAAATCCATCTTTAGTTGGTCTGTAATTAAAATAAGAAACAAAAAGTGTGCATTTTGTAATTAAAACATGCTGACAGATTATTTGTATGAAAAAAAATTGGTTAAAGACAAAAGAGTTTTTATTAATATTTAAAACTAGACTTAAAAAAAAGTTATCACGTATGAGAGTTAAACTATCATTATTTATGATATTAATTATAAAGAAGTTTTGTAAAAACGGGTCTTTTATTAATATATTTTTTTTCATATTCAGTAAAGAAAACCAAAAATATATTTTCTTAAAGGTAAATAGTGCAATTTGAGGTTAAATATTGTGTTCTGAAGTATAGAAGGCCAGACCTGAAAATTCTAACGGGTCATTATAGTATGAGAGCGCATTTGAAGAAAATGGCGATTATAGATGTAGATGTTTGTGGACTGTGCTCACAGGCATCAGACACATCAGAGCACATATTATGTGAATGTGTTGGCTCTCGATAGTTTTAGATGGATGTGTCTAGGGAGACATATGGTCTCACTAGCGGACTTATTTACCACTAAAATTTCGGACCTGCTGGTGTTCATAAGGAATGCAGTTGGTATGCTAAGCAAACAATATTATATTAAATAATAATAAATACATAGTTCTTACATCTTGAATAAATTTTTACTAGCACTTTAGTTAAAGATCTTTGAACCAAGGAAATCATATACCCAATCCTATGATTTTATATGTAGACCAAATTGATTATCTTGGACCTGTTGTATTTGACGACGGCTTTAGTACCTTCACTAAGAGCATGCTGACGGTCGAAAGTTTATTGTAGTGAGCCAAACGGGAAACTTTACCTGCACTCGAAAATATCATTGACAAAGCTGTTCATGATAAGTAGTCATGGATTTCTATGAAATACCATCTACTCCCAACTTAACTTAAAATATGAAATTTTTGAGATGTCTGTTTTCGAATTTGCTGATTTTTGGTATAAATAAAGTATATCATAACATTAAGACAAATATAAAATAAAAAGGTAGAAATAAAAAGTAGCATTTAAAAGGGTATTAAATTACTTTTGATTTAATATGCAACATGATTTTTTTTTTTTAAAGTCTAAGGTCCATTTTCATTACCTATAAGTCGGAAGCGAAGTTTTTCAAAATTTGAAAAAAAAATTATGCCAAAGACAGTTTGCTTCTCTACAGTTGTGGCAAATTTCAGAGTGGAGGTCTTTCTGGATCAAAAAATAAAAATCAAATCGGAAAGGAAGATATTTTACAAGGGGATTAAAATTCTTCTGTAGGGTTGGGATAGTATACGATTTTTCGATTTCGATTAGGTATAACCGCTTATTTTGGGAGGTTCAACAAAAAAATACATCAGTCAAAAAGAAGGGGTGTGAGATGGGGGCAAATAGCTCCTCATAGGTGTCAAAGCTTGGGTTGAAGGAATAAAAATCCACAAAAAGCTTCAAAATTGCCCTGGAGTAGCCCCGAGAGGGGTAAAATGTAAGACCGAGCCTCACTAATATTTTACCCCCAACTTTTTTTCCGAACATACCTACCCCCTATCTTCATTTCCTAAGTGGCCTCCAGTTACATTTTTATATAAAATTTGAGGGTCGGTTTTACATTTTAGCCCTCTGGGCGCTACGCCATATTTTTAGTAAGATAACGATAAAGTAACATCCAGGGTTCTTACAGTATAAATGTATTATTTTTATTGTTAACTGTATATCGTCATATTAAATGTAAACGTACGTAACTACACTTTTTAATTTTTTACATGAGAAGCAAAAAACCGTAAAAACAAAAATTTTGTAAATTCTGAAAATCATATAATTTTCAGGATCGAGATATAAGGATTGGCATCCCTACAACATATAAGTTTGTATGTTAGGTTTTCATATAAATATGTATGTAGTTAGGTCTTCGTCCATTTAGAAATATACGCACTTGTAGTTACGTCCGTTTGAATTTCGTTAATAAAATCTCAATTTTTGATCGTATTGATCCAAAATTTGGCACAAACATGTATTTTGATAATACGAACCATAATTAATAAAAAACTTAATTTGGAAATTTTGTGTAGTTACGTCCATTTGCATTTAATATGACGATATGTATAGTTTAAGGGCATACTGTCGTCTTTATAAAATGAAATAGGTTCGAAATATATCAAAAAAAGCCTTACTGTCTTGCTCCATTCATTTCTCTTGTCATTTTGCCGTATAATTAAAAACCTACCAAGAGCTTGTGGGAATAAAAAACATTTGAACAGAGTAAAATGGGTTTGCAAAAATTCGATTACTTGAGGTTTTTATTTTTTGCTCGTTTTTTTTTTTTTTTTTTTTTTTTGCATGGAACTAACAAGTATTGTACGGTTTTACAATCCTGATTAAACGTGTGAACTTTTAATGGCACCTGCTAAGGCACTTCAGTACATTTTTTTAAACGAAGGCCTCTTAAAGTCAACAAATTCATCTGCTCCTCAAAATAAATTACATTGTCTACCCTGTCGTCGTTTTCGACGCACAATATATTTCTTATGGTTTTTAGTCGAAAAGCGAGAAACACACATGATGAGAAAACTAAAAATTGCTAGTATTTATATTTGCTTAATATTAAAACATTGCTTTTAGTTTTATTATATATTAGAGTGAATTATTATCAATGCATTTAACACATACGTTTTGGTTATAAATATATGTTTTTACATGCACTTTTTGCACAAAAGCAACAAATAGTAGTATGCATGTTATCTTTTAAAGTAGATTTCCTTTCAAAACATATCGAACACATTTGTGTTCCCTTAATTTGTGAAGGAACGCTTTTTGATCTCTTGGTGCATATGATAAAAATGGCAATTAAATACAATTTACAAATGAACTTGATCGTAGCTTTCCTGTTCTATTTTTCATACAAAGGATAACCCCGGTTCCCATAGAAAATTCCTTTTTATTGTAAGTTTATGTATTGGTTGGCAATTAGAATTAATTTTTTAAAAATAATTAAGGTATTCAATGCAGCCATGCCGAATATATTCGTAAATACAGATTTGTGGTTTTGTTATGATAACTCATAATTATTTGCAACCTTTTAACAACCGGGTTCAACTTTTTTAGAGTTATGCAATATATTTTGTAAAATTTTACACTCATATTTTCTACCAATATATCAAACAAGTATTTTATTGATTGTGAATGCAAATGTTGATTTGTGCAAAGGTAAAAGCTAATATCATCATCCAATGGAATAACTTCATTGACATCTTCAAAAGTGTTTTTCGACATAATTGCCCTCAACATAATACGACTATACTCTGAATCGAATAAATCAGAACTTGATTGATTTTTTTATCTAAAAAAATATACAGCATTCATGTATAACGAGTAGTTGTATCAAAACACCCATAGAAGCTGGCAACAAACTGCAATCAATTTGCAAGAAATCGTCGCCATACTTAGCTTTGGCAAATGCATTTGTATACCTTAGAAATACGCTTTCAAGATGCAATTCGTGTGATGCGGGCAGAAGATCGATAACATTTTCAGTTTTAAACCTACCACCTTGTGGCTGACTACACTACTACTAACAACAGGATTTCTGACATCAGAAAAACTGTAGTTATTTTCAGCATCACTTTCATTTAGAAGAGCTCCTATTTCTTCACTTGAAATATATTATATTTACTTCTTTTTAATTATTTGATATATTTTGTTTACAAAAATGACTTTATCATCTATAAAAAGCATAATGACTTGTAAAAAAACAAAGTTGCCCGCCAAAAAACATACGCTTTCTCATATGTGTCGAAAACGACGCATGAGGGTAGTCAACGTATCTTTTTAGATACAATAAAAAAAACAAAATTTATAATACGAAAATAAGTCTAAATATGCACACTTATGTGTTCTACAAAGTCAGGAAATTTCACGAACTTTTAGCTAATCATATTAATAAAAATTCAAAAATCGTATTGGGATGCGTCGTTTTCGATGCAAAGAGCAGATAAAGGTTAACAAATAGTCTTAATTTTTGAAAACTTAAGGCAATTGCGTCTTAAATTTTGACAGTGGTTCTAGAAATGTTATTTAGGGTTACGGTTCCAAAATTTAAATGAACAAAAAAAAAAGAAAAATTAACCACAATAACCGACCACAGTACTAGGTTTTTTGCCCATAACTTGCAAATTGTATGAGATAGATGTTTTTCTGACTTTTCTCATAATGGTTACAATTACTCCTTTCACGAAGTTGAGTTTTGGTATACCCTGTATATAAAAAACATTGTTTAAACCTTTTTAAATTTCTATAAAATCGGCAGCTGAACATTAGATTAGATTTTTTTTGTTTCGTCAGAAACGCTTTAATTAGATCAAAGTTAGATTAGATTAGATTTATAACTGATGAGTATATCAATAGTCGGCATATACATATGTATGTGTCTATATACATATACATTAACGAAGTAGTAGACTAACAATATGTTCCTCAAATTAAAGCAAAATAAAAATAAAAAACAGGGCTTTGTAGGGTGGCATCTACTTGTTAAAGCAAATAAAACAAGCATACATTTCGGCGCACTAAATCAAATAAAGAAAAAATTCTATATTTAGGAGCAATATGCTAACAAAAAAAGCTATATTTTTCCTGTCTCCTTTTTTCTCAATTTCTTCTACTCATGTTTTTTCGTTCATACTCATGTCTCTGTAAATTGCAACACAAGTCAATTTTGTAAGATTTTTTTCCCATTTCAGCATTTTGTTTGCTGTTTATTTCACTAAATGTATCTCTTCGTTTGCAAATATAAACATTCGCAGTCATTTATCCAACGAAGCGTACTTAAACGCACTTTTTTCTACATTTTTTTTGTGCAAATCTTCTTAAAGTTAAAAGGAATCTAGTTTTTCAGTTTTGTTGAACAAAAAATACGACAACAAAAAGACAAACAGAAAAATGCAATGAGTTCGTGTGATGTGCAATCTCATGTGTAAAATTTCAAACCACCAAAGTTTTCCTATGCAAAAAAAAAAAAAAATAAAGTAAAACTGCTATATCTGTACGCATATTAAACTTAAGCGTTTCATAAAAGCTCCTACACAACACTATGAGTTAGTTTTAGCAAAAAAAAAAGTTTAACAGTTGCTTTAGTTTTTGCAAAATTAAACGATTTATCTGAAAGCCAATTAAGTTTGTTGATACAAATTTTTAAAAACACACCATCAATATTGATTTTGACTGGTTTAAATGTGTTAAATGACAGCTGCTTGCTGAAAGACATTGTACTTGCCAAAAAACCATATTGATGAAACTGTTTAATTGGTTCGATATATGGACATTACCCAACCGTAGTTTATTCTTTATTTATTGTATTCAGAGTAGTTACTAACAACTCAAGATTACAATGTTATTCACATGGACTTATAGCTTCAAGAAAATTTATAAAAAGAAGTCTAAAAACATTAAATAATCTGATCTTGTAGGGCAGATGAAATCAACAAATCGGAAGTTCACGCGACTCAGAAATGCAATATTTAAAATTTAATGGAAATTTAATTTCCAGTTGAACCAATATATTTTTAATTCCGAATTCATGATATAGTATAAAGACTTTAAGAATGGCTCAGTAGTGTTCTTCGTTTAGAGTAGTTGCTTGGTCTGCATCATTTTCAACAAAAAGAGAACAAAGTTTAAATGACGCCTCCATCCTAGAAAACACAGAATAAAGTTATTATTGAGTATTATGACAACTGCAATTAAATTTGACAAATTGTTATTATTATTAATTTTAGTGATATCCTACAGCACCTTTGGAACCTTTAAGGTATGCATAAACAATATAATGCTTCATTGATTGCTTACAATATTATTTATTGCTTCCAAATTTGAAAATTTTTCTGCTGGGCAGCTATAAACAACACTGATCTAAAAACAACTTGCAAAAATCCAATATCGTTTAGTTTTTTATTAATGATGTATAAGTATATGGGCAACGAAGCTATTAGTCCTAATTTTCCAAACTTTCAAGTCAGGATACATATATAAAAAATAAACATTTACTTCATATAACCACGGTCTATTCATATAAAACAGAGTAAGTAAAAACGCAGCGCAGCGCCGCTCTTTTGGCTCTTTTTTGCTCTTTACGCAAAGAGCAGAGCAAACTTTTTGTTGCTCTTGCTCTGCGCCATTTTTTTTGCTCTGCGCATTACAAGCGCTGCGCATAGAAGGCGCATTTGAATTTTGAGCTTTCTTGCGCCACTCTTTTTGTTTGCACAATGCGCAAAAGAGCCAAAAGAGTGCGCAAATGCGCATTGCTCATTTACTGTGGTGTAAAATACCTTTGAAGTCAGTAATTTTAATATGAAAAAAGAAGAAATAATTAAATGTAAATAGAATTTATACATATTAGTATTTTCATATACTTTAGAGTAAAATAATAAAACAATTTTTTCTTTCTTATATTAAACTGGGGCCTTATCCTGTAATTCTCTTAAGATAAAATGGTTAAATTTTGGGTTTTTGAAACAGGCTGGGCATTAGAATATATAAAATTAAAAAGTGTAGAGGTAATAGGCATGAAGTTTTTAAATTACAATAAGCGTTCAAGAATTCTATTCGTAGCCAAAAAGTCCTAAATCACGCACATAAATTAGTACAACAAAATTTTTTCTGAAAATTACACGCGAATATATGCATTCAAATTTTTTCTAAGTATACATACAGTCAAAAATGAGTGAAAAAAATTTTATTTTCTTCATGCAAATAAACGAGTATCATAAATCTGTTTTTTTTTCTTAAAAACATACGCGAATGTCCCCATTCATCTTTTTTTATTATTATTATTATCTGGTTTAGACCCAGCACAAATGCAAGACACTGCGACCTATAAGATCTATTGTGTCCCTTTGAGTCTACTGTTTGTTTAACAGACCAACTGCCTTCCTTACGAACACCAGCAGGTCCGAAACTTTAGTGGTGGATATATCCGTCAGTGAGACCATATGTCTCCCTAAATACATCCATCTGAATCTATCAAGAGCCACACATTCACACAATATGTGCTCTGCTGTCTCTGATGCTTGTGAGCATAGTCTACAAACATCTACATTTGTGATCGCCATTCTCATCTTTTTTTAAGTATATTTATGATGTAAATTTCCATCAGTAATACTGAATAGTCATTTTCTGTAACGCAATGATTGGCTGTACATAAAAATTTTTTCGAATGCAAATTACAAAAATTTGTTGCTGACATGACACTGTAGATATAAAAAGCGCATGCGCAATGCGCTACTCATTTTGCTCAATGTGCAGAGCAAAGCGCCAAATAAAAAATTTAAATGCGCATAGCGCAAAGAGCAACGCTTACAAAAAAAGAGCAAGAGCCAAAAGAGCCAACAACTGCTCTTTTTTATTGGCTCCGCTCTTTGCGCATGCGCAATTTTTCGAGGAGCAAGAAAAGAGTGCTCAATGCGCAATGAGCAAAAGAGTGAGCAAATTCTTACTCTGATATAAAAGTCATCAGTGAAAGTATACCTTTCCAACGTATGTATTGGATCGTTATTAAATGAAAGGAATTAAGGAAAATATTTGAATGGACTGTATATTTATTTAAAAAAAAATAATAATTTACAGATTCCAGTGGGTTCCTTTTTTTTAGTTAAAAGAAGTTGTCAATTGTTACTCAAAGAAAAAAAAAACACTTTTCCCTTACAACCTCTTGCTTTTATAGTTGAATGCCACTTTTATTGAGATATAACACTTGGACCGAAGCAGTAGACAGACGACATATAAAAAACTTCTGTTGCTTCTAATTAGATATGGTTATCTGCCTTAAATGCTATTTACAAAATTTTTGATTTTCCTCTCTGTTGAAGGCTTATTTTATTTATTAAAATTAACATTTTGTCTGTTTTTGTCTCATAATGGCCGCCCTAAAAAGTAACTGCACTAGAATTTCTCTAATTTTTTTGTTTTTCTTTACTGCGAGTTTTTTTTTCCATACTTTGCAATTAAGTTGAAGTCTACAGGGTGTTTTTTTAGAGGTATAGAACTTCGAATTGAAATAAAACACAAGAAAATCATTTTAATGTCCATCAATTTGGATTTATTGGAAGGATAATTTTATACCATTAATGTTTAAATATGATTTCGGGCATGTGGCCGCCGCGGCTAACTCGAATAAAGCCAATTCTACAGGTCCAATTTTCAACCACTTTTTCAAGCATATGGAGCCGTATGTTGGCAATAACGCCACGAATGTTGGCTTCCAAGTCCCCTAACGTTTCCGGTTTGTTGGCGTAGACGAGCGACTTCACATATCCCCAAAGAAATTAATCCAATGGTGTCAAATCACACGATCTTGGTGGCCAATTGACAGGTCCATTCCGCGAAATTATGCGCTCATCGAATGTTTCCTTCAATAAATCGATTGTGACGTGCGCTGTGTGGCATGTAGCGCCGTCTTTTTGGAACCACAACTCATCCACATTCATGCCATCAAATTCGGGAACAAAATAGTCGGTTATCATGGCTGTATACCGGTCTCCATTAACGGTAACTGACTCTCCAGCATTATTTCGGAAGAAATATGGCCCAATGACTCCACCAGCCCATAGAGCACACCAAACAGTCAGTTTTTGTAATGATGTAATGGCGTCTCAAGGGTCTCATGTGGATTCTCTTCACTCCAAATGCGGCAATTTTGCTTGTTGCATGATCTCGCGGCTTTAGTTCTTGCACAAGCTGGATCTTGTAAGGTCGCAAGCCAAGATCTTTGCGCAAAAGTTGATGGACAAAGCTCCAATTGCTGTGCACGGTGGCGAATCGATTCATTCGGGTTCTCTTCAACACTTTGCTCTACAGCGGCAATTGCTTCTTCGGTGCGCACTGTTCGACGTCTCTGCGGATGCGTATTATCACATAGAGTAAACGTGGTGCGAAAACGATCCATGGTTAACCGAATTAATTGCTCTGATGGACGATTATGTCGACCATAAAATGGACGGAGCTTGCGGTAAACTTCGCGAACTAAACCATTATTTTCGAAATAAACTTGCACGATTTGCAAACGTTGTTCTTTTGTCAACCTGTTCATGATGAAATGGCAAACCAAACTAAATATTAATCACTTGACAGCTGACAAAATGGCCGCCAGTTAAAAAAGTGATGCCAACTTAAAGTTCTATACCTCAATAAAAAACACCCTATATTTTAGCGATTATGTGTGTTTGCATTTTTATTTGTTTCCAACTTTTGCGAAAACTTACATTTCCTACCACGCCGCCTTCTGTCACTGTTGTGATGTGTAACAGAAATGGTAATGAAAATACGAATATCTGAGGGTTTGTCTGCACTACAATGTTTTCTTTACAGGTACTTTAAATCGCCTTCGAAATTCGAATTGTATAGTTTGAGAAAAGGACTCTGTTATATAATTTCTTTTGTTTTTCGTAATTGTACAGCACTTTACTTCATGTGCTGTTATTTAAAACCAATTTAAAATTTAGTGTTTTGGTTACTTTTCGCTATATTTTTTGTTCTTTTTTTTTTAGCCATTTTTTATTTTGCCCGATTCTGTTTTGGGCTCTTTTTTCACTTAAAATATCTATCTTGCTTTATTTTTATTGTGTTTTGCTTTTAATTTTTCTCAATTTGTTTCTGGGATTTTGAACCGTTTTAGTAAAGTGCAGTGTTTTTCGTCAGTATTCTTTGTCCAGTGTGTTGTTTTTTACAAACATGATTTAGTTTTTTTTTACTGCTTATTTGTTGATTTTTTCAAATATTTCTTAAAACTTGTCCCTTTTCTTTCTTTGAACATTTTATTGCAGTTTAACTTTGATTGAAGTTGTTTTGACGTACTGGTATTTTTTTACTGTCAATTTTTAAATGAATTGTTATTTTTCTCTTCTCTGTTGTTTTCAGTGGCTCTTTAAAATGTAACTTTTTATTAAAATTAAAGAAAAAAACCAAAAAAATAAAATAGGAATTTAAGAAAACACAAAATCAAAAGTACACTTTATAACTTAAGGGCATTTTTTTATTAGATTTTGTTAAAAGAAAATTTAATGGTTTTTCTTTGATTGTCCAAACTTAAGAACAAAATTTTTTCATTACATTTTGTGTCTACACTATCAAATTAAAAAAAAAATGAAATTTCTTTGTAGCATGTAAACAGCTTGTTTTGTAATTCTTTTCAGGTATAGAAATGTTGGTATGAAATTACTTTTCCTAAGACTTGTAACACTGTTTGTACGGTTTTTTTTATTTTAATTTAGTAGTCTAAGGTGTAGTGTGCTAGACTGCTAGTGCGAAAGCTAGTCTTTATCACTTCGCTCGAAGTATTTAATTAAAATATAATTTAATATCGTATTAGCATTTAATAAGTAAATAAATAAATAATTATGTTTTACAAGATATTGGGTTTTTATAGGGTCTACAACGGGACAATCGCTCGTTCTGAGAGTGGGGTAAGATCAAGAAATCTTAAAGCCTGTTCATAGAAGACGAATTGTTTTTGAGACTCGTCAAAAAACATTCGTCTATGAACAGGCTGTTTTTTTTCCTAACAAAAGGTATGTTCTGTTAAGGTATCGAGAACGAGAAAAAATTTAGAAGTTCTTTTTGGCTATAATAAAATTAATCGTCTGTTTCCTAAATAATTATTTTGTCAAAATTTTTTTTACTTCACACTTATCAATTTTACGGTCAAATACCTTTTGGCATTAGTAAAATTTCATTTAAATGATAATACATTTTAATCATAAAATTTAAAGCACGTGTTTAATAATAATTTGCTTTGACTGTTATTAAGCACATATTATCGCATGTCAACGCACAATAACGCACATGCATCTAAATTAAGACAATCTGGTAAATTACACATTGCAGATAAATTACGGCCCATAACGGTACGGCTGATAGCCTTTTACATCTCTGTCAAACTTTATAAAGAGCTTTTCGTGATGAGCTTCTAAAGTCTACAGACGTGTCTTGATATTAAAAAGTACATTTTGTGCGAAAATTATTAGTCAAAACCCAAAATTTAAACTTTACAAAACGAGAAAAGAACTCGCATCGCTTGGGAATGAAAGAGATTTAACATTAAGTGATTGGAAAGGGGAATGGTTATCTTAAAATTAATTCGATCTGTAGATAAAGAATTATTCACTATTGTAAAAGAATTAAAATTTATTGAAAAACATTTAATAAGCGATAATTAAAGTAGTTACGCTTTTTTATTAAGTCACTACTATATTCTTTTTAATATCAAAAGTATACAAATTTGCTTTCGTAATAAGACAAAAAGGTAAAGCAAACAAAATCACGTTTTGGTGTGATAAAAATTAGAAGGGGATCATAGAAATGAATAGTGCCTTAAAGTCCATGATAGGGAGGGTTATGAGGTGCAGTTCCAAACCATCTTCGAAATAAAAATAGTCAGTGATATAGTATGGTTATACGGATTCCATTAACATATACCTCCAGTTGATCTAGAGAACTATGGCTTATTTAAGACACCTTTACAACCCTGTGTCAGGATTACGGCCTAGCTTCTCGCAGCACTCATGTTGTGTGTGCAAATTTTTATCCATGAGTACCGGGACCTACAGTTTAATGTCGACTCCGAACGACAGACTTTAGAAGCTTGTTCATGGCAATTAGTTACTCTCAGAACTTTTGCCAGAAGACTGCTGAGAGGTAGTCGCCGAAAGAAATATTTGTTTCATATTTCTTTTTTTTTCTTTAAGATGTCAGAGCTGGGTGTCGAACACAGGGCTCATGTCTTAGTAAGCCAACACACTAACCACTAGACCACGGCGACTACTTTGGTGTTGATTGCTGTTGAATTATTTAGTGGTGAAGGTATAACACTAACCATTGAATAATCAATCAAGAGCAACCGATTTCTTTGCGATTCGCATTTTTAAAGTAGGACCTTTGTTTTTTTCTGACTGATATCACACTGTTCCCCTTTTGCCTCTTATTTTTCTAGACCATTACAACGTACTGCATGAATAGGGGTCTTCCCCTGAGTGCTGGCATTAATCTAAAAAGATTGTTTAGAAAAGTTTCTAAACAGGAGGTTCTTTAAGCTTCTGGCTACTCTTCCCGTCTGGAGTCTGTGCTCTCGGGGTATATTGAGTTCACTTAGCTCTGGGTGGTTTATCACTTGCATAGAGCTGTTGGTAAAATTACTGGAGCTCACAAGGACTGACCAGAGACTCCTAATCTAATCTAATCTAATCTGATACTACAGGTATCAGAAGCCCCAGGTCTGCCTGTGCTCCCCTGTCATTCAGGGAGTGAGGTAGTCCTGCCTGATGGCTTGGGTGCGGCCCTTCGGGGAGTACACATAGTTGTTGTGGTAAATACTGGATATTATCACCTCCTCACCACATCAAGGAGGGGTGCTACTTACCAGGTAATGGTAGTATCATAATTTATAATCCTTTGTCATATAGCTCTCGGTTAAGCTGCTTGGCTTCGGCATGTCCGAGAGTTAGGAGTACCGGCATTGGATGGCGCTGGTCTGACGCGTTGTATCTCACCTCTACCCATACAACTGGGTAGCGTGTGGTTTGTGTCTACGGATGGGTACGCACGTTAAATTAATTTGCACTACGAACTAATATTTTACATGAGTGTCATGGATTCATATAGCTCGGTTTCATTCATCCCCAGTGTTAAGTAAAAAGTGAGAAGGAAAAAAATTTGTGTTTGGAGTTATTTAGTGTGTTTAGTTACACGTTCAGATCACTTTCAATATTCATTTATTTTTAGCTTAATTTGACGACAAATGCTTAAGCCAAACCTCTCTTTTTAGAAAAATATTTATAAGTTTTATGTAGTTTTCGAGTTAATTTGACATAAAGAAAATCTTCTATTAATACCAAAGTGCTTAAACATATTATACTTTCAACTACTATTAGATAACCTTTAATATAGCCAAATATGTATTTAACTTTAGAAACAAATCAAATATGATTTAATAGTCGTACTAACAAATAAATTTTCTAAATTGAAATATTTTATAAATGAATATATTATTTATGTCATAAGATAAAATCAATGTAATTTTTCCCCTTTTTCAAATATGAATTTATTTTTCTTTTAAGAAATGGTAGCAGCAAAATACGTTCTTTTGCTAAAATTGAAAAAATAAAATAAAATTTCTATCTTTCCTCGAAATTCGAAAGGAAAAAAAAAATAACGTTCCACTTATAAAAAATGAAATTTCCATTAAAAAATATTACCAGTAACACTAAAGCATAGAAATATAAAAGAAATGCAGAAAAGAGAAGAATTAAAATACTTTTTTTTTTCTTTTCAAGTAACACTGGCTACCAGAACTTCCTATTATTTGACTGCAATGCCAAAGCTTCCTATTTATAAATTATGTACGCCAGAAAGTGCAATAATAAAAATATGCAAAGAAAAGGAAGACTAAAATGTTATATAAAATAACAGTTCTATGGTGTACTATTGTCAAGAAAAGTTTTACTTGTTTTCGAAATTATATATATGTATAAGAGAATTCCAAAGCGAAAAGCAAGTATTTCCCATTAGCATAATTAGATATATTTGCATAACGACACACAATACTGTTCAAAAAAACCAAATAATAAAAAAATATTTCAAATCTGGGGAAAAAGATGAAAAAAGATAAAAAGAAAATATAACATGCAGATGCACTGGCCATTAATGATACCCTTTTAATGAACAAGTAATTTGCTGACACTTCTGTAATGAGCTGAAAGCAATACTTTGTGGTAATAGGTAATACATTTAACTTTGTGCATATGTTATAATATTGTTGACAATTAAAGAAAGTTTTACCATATGAATACGAAGACGCTCACCATTTACATTCAACATCCACCGACAGATGAGGCAATTGCTGTTTCACCATTCAAGGGTGAATGTATAACACTGGCCCTTGAGTGGTCAAATTGACAGAAAATACAAATATCTATAAAAAAAAATCTCTATCTGTCAACCATCTTCATATTGCAATACAATTGCATTAGTAGGGGTTTACCCCTGAGTATTGATATTAAAAAAATTTTTTTTTTCAAACAAGCAAATTGTGTTCTCCTCTAAAGCTTGCCGAAAATTGTCTGTTGTCTAAGCAACACTACATTGTCCTTATATATACAAATGCAACTCTGGGTTGTTATCCATTCATGTTGATTGACCATTATAACGGAACCCGATTTTATTTTTTGTAACAAGTTTTTATGGTAATATTTGCAATACAAATATAAATTTAAATGTTTGTATTCCACTACTTTCAAAGAAATGTCTATGTTTTATAAGACTTTTAAAAATCGTAAATATTTCCAGAATAATAGAAAAAACTGTATTCTGAACAAAAGCTTTCATTTATTTCTAAATTCAAAATTCAAACAAAACCGCCGTTATGATATCAAAAATTCGAACACCAAAACGCGCTATTTCAAGTTTTTTTCCTAAAAACAACCTGTTTCGGTTGTAGTGTAAATGTAGAAACACTACTTAAATTTTTTGGTAGGGTATTAAGTTAAAAAATACTCGCATATGTATGTATAAAAAAAAAAATAACCGCATAATACTTTTTGCCACAAATGAACGAAATGAGTAGTTCTATGTAAGTGTGCCTTTGTAAATATGTACGAGTATCTTAGAAAAACGGAAAAAAAAGAAAGTGTGGCTTGTTGTGACACTTACCAAAAGTATATTTAAGTGAATTGCATGTACTCCAAAAAAAAAAAAAAAAAATAGAGACCAACAAGAACAAAAACACGGAAGCTGCAAAATAATAAAAAAATATTAAATCAAAAAAATATTGCAACACAGTGGAACGAAAGAAAAAGTATTCTATGACTGTACCAATTTTACTAATTTATTTGTTTAATACAAAAATCGCACAAAAGACTTTGACATGTGAATAAAATAGCACATTTTTTCAGGGCTAAATTCTAATAACTAAAAACTTACAGTAAAAAAAATTCGGACATGATATTCATCTACAGGCGCTAGCTCTTGTAGCGCAATGTGTGAATCACGACGGTCAGTTGCACCAAATAAGGGTATCTTATGTCGTCTGCTCGTGTGCGTTAAAAGTAAAACATTATTTTATACACATGAACTTAAAAGAATGGAATCATCTCAGAACATGATCATTCTACAGAGCGGTTTCTTGAAGATGGACTTCTTGGAGAAATGAAGGGGGGGTAAACCCTTATTGTTTAAATTATAATTTACAAAAACCGCAAATTTTATTTTTTGATTTTTGTCCCTCGATGTAATTGAACCTCAGTCATTTAAATCTCTGTGCAAGCGCTCTAAATTGCAAGTTTCATCACTATATAATCCATGATAGTGTCGATAAAAAAGTAAAACATACCCCACATAGTATAGCAGTGTTGAATTTCTTGCACGCAATTAAAAAGTATCAAACATACTCGTACTATGAAGTACCAATCTATAAAAAAAATTATTCCAGTTTGGGTTGGACAAACTTTTTGCAGATATTTTGAAAAGGATTTTGGCGCCGTTTTAGTAAATTAATGGTGATTTTTTTCTACCAAAAAATTTTGTTTCATGAATTTTCTTATCTCTAGTCCTGTCAAATATATTTAGTAAGACAATGCAACACATTTTTGTAGAAATGAGAACTCTATAAGACACTTGTATGCTTTTACAACTGGTTTCGGCAGACTACTGTATTCTCATCCCCAGAACGACCGTTATCTAAACATTTGATTATACCAGCACAGTTATTACTAATTCAAGGTACCACAAAACAAAATTAAGTTTCTCTCTCAACAAACCCGTGAATAAAATTACTTTACTTTAGCTAAAATAAACGCTAAAAGAAGTACTCGCTTAATATATTTTTGACCCTAAAATCTCTCATGGTAATAATTAGTAATACGAATACTTTCTATAGCTGTAAAAATTGCAGAAAAACTACTTTTGGCCGCTAATTTTGAATTTTATTAGTTCTACTTTCTTTTTTATGTGGGCTATATTAATAAACTTCCAGTGTGATGACATACAACGCCACGATATAACGGAGAATTTATATAATCAGAATGTTTATAGAATACATACATAAATATGTATATACATAATTGGTGATTACAACTCAGTTTTAGAGTTACGGCCTAGCTTCTCGCAACACGCATGTTGTGTATGTAAATTTTTATCAATGAGTACCGGGACTTACAATTAAAAGTCGACTCCGAATGGCAGACTTAAGAAGCTTGTTCATGGCAGTCAGTTACTCTTGGAGCTTTCGCCAGAAGACTATTAAAACTACTAAGACTACAATCTTTGTCTAAGTGAGGTTTCGCAATTTAAAAAAGAGGTCATTGTGGAAATTGTATACTTTCCTAGGTTTTCCAAGCTTAATAATCTTTGTCGCACAATGTTATAAATAAAATTGACTTGAGTTTTACAACTTTAAAGACAGGCGTCCGTCCCACTGTGCAAACATACAAATTTTTATATTAAATTTATACACTCCGATTTGTTTGCTTTTAAAATATATAGAAATTATGGAAATTGAAAAATTGCGTCCCAATTTTAAAATCAAATACTATTGTGTCCCATTGTGCAACATAAAATTTTTATATTAAATGGATACATTCCAATTTACATGCTTGTAAAATATGTTGAAATTATGGAAATTGAAAAATTCCTTCCCAGCAAAATTTCTTAAAAGTTATTTAAAATTTTAATATTTGTTTTAAGAAATAAAGTGACTTGCCCTGTATTGAACTGGAAGAAAGTTTTGCTGGTATATACAGTATACATTTTCTTTCTTTTATATTCATGATTATAAAAGACTATACTGCTAACAAAGAAAATAAAGAATCCAAAGAAATTTAAAATTAAATTCATATATTCATTACATTTTAAATAATTTTTAGAAAAAAAAAAAAATTGATATTGATTTTCTTTATGTTTTCGCACATTTACTTAATATCTACAATTAAGAACTAATAATATACGAGAGCTTGTTTATTTTCGCAGTAATTATTATTTTCTAAAGTTCTTAAAGTGCATGTAATTATTTGAATTACAAGTTCAATTTTACTAAACAAGTAGTTACCCTTTATTTTAAGCCATTAACTGGTAAAAAGCCTTTAATATATTCTGTAGTTATGCTGTCTTTCTCATATATAGTAAATACTTTCAAATTGCCCATACAACGTTTAATTAGTGAATTGAAAAATTCCACTTTAAACATGGTTATATTAATGATTACTTTCCCCTGGAAAAACTATTTACAACAGACATTAAAAATGTTTTAAGGCAAAATGATTAGGATTCAAAGCATGGAGTAAATCGGACACATACAATTTAAATAGTTCATAAGTTATTAAGATAGTGCTTAACAAAATTATAACACAAATTACAAATAAATTAAAATTGTGGCACAGCTACATATTCATAAAATATCCTTTCAGAATAATAAAAACAGTATTAAACAGTATTATTTTTATTTATTTTGTATAACTTTTACCACCCACTATAACTACAATTCTACTCTTTTTATGTAAAAGTTTTTAATTTGAACTGAAAAAAAAAAATATATAGAAAATTGCATTCGTAAACGTGTTCGCTAGGCAATGCTTGGTAATCACTGATAAACCAATTATTATTTAACCCACTCTAATATTTCATAAATATTGCAGCAGGGCAGCTGCAGTTTACCACGGCATTCACTTTGATTTTCAAGCATTTAAAGAGTAAATGCACTTTTTTATTGCAGCCACGACAGTGTGGCATATTTTCTATGTTTTCTATATATGCTATTGGCCTTGCCACAAATTGACCCAGTTTGAGACTGCATTATCATGATCAACGGCATATCATGGCATCATTTATACCAGTCAGGAATGGTTCATTTTATGTTTTTTTTTTTTTTTTTTATTTAACTACATGTGTGAGGAAAAAAAAATAAATTAAAATGAAACGGAATTTATTTTAAAATTTATGATTTTAAAATAGTAATTAATTTTTTAAACGCTCTCTTAAAGTAGGCTATAGTTTAAGTTTTACATATGAGCCTAAAAATATGCAATTATAATTTTATGATTATCTAAATATATAAAATTGAATGTGTGTTTGTTTATTTGTTTGTTTGTTTGTACCTTATAGGAGACCAAACCTCTAGACCGATTTTCCTGAAATTTTCACAGCATTTAACTGGGACTCTGACATGATTAATAGGGTACTTTTTTTTCTACCACGACCACTTTTACGCCCAGTTTTCTAAAATTATGTAATTGCTCCCACATAGTTTTTAACAGATTTACTTCAAATTGTATACACATTATACTCCAGGCGAGGTATAAATAAACATTTCTTACGCCACGCACCCTATCGCGTAAAATTTTATTTTAAGGTTTTAAACGTTTTGTTCTCTGTATAAATTTGTTCCTTCCAACGAATTTTTTTTATTTGGTAGTATATTGCTCTTAATATTGTTAACGTCGCCATATAACTATGAACCACGACACCGCCGTTAATTTTATTATATAACGAGGGGGTAGCGAAGCACACCGGGTTCAGCTAGTATAGTATATTTAAAATATTAAATTTTTATACTTATATTTTCTATTTAGATTGCGAATCCTAATGAAGTTTTTTGTAAAATTCATTGTTTTTGAAAATATTTGCCAAAATTAGGCCCATTATTACAACTTGGCTTTAGTTAAAGGTAGGATTTTATCAGACAGCTAACTTTCTTTATGTTATTAAAAGTAAACTTTTACCTAAAGGTAAGGAAATCTTCTCAATAACTTTATCGATCACTTTAGGTTAAATTTTACTTGTAACAACAAAAAGCAAGTTATTTGTCTGATTAAATCGTACCTTTAACTAACGGCAAGTTGTAATAATGGGCCTTAGAAATGTAAAGCTTAAAGAACCATTTAACCTTAGAACCTTAAAAAATGTTAAAAGACGTTTAAAACACATAAATGGCCTTTAGTTAAAAGCTTTCTATTTTTAAATTTAAACGTGTGTGGGATTTTGAATTCGTTTCAAAGATATATTTAAGCCATAATATGTGAAATATAACATCGTTGGAAGAGGAAGAGGACACTCATTTTGTTAAAAGAAAATATATTAAATGAAATTAGTGCTTACCAGTAAGTTGTTTTGATTGTGAACAATCACTTACACGTGCGCATCAATAATGCATAATTTTTATATGAAATGAGCTGCTAAAATGCAATAGAAATGCACCGTTATAGCAACCAGTAAGCAAATAGTATAAAAAATCAAAACTAATACCTTATCCTGTAGCATTTTTTGAAGCTTTAGGGTATGAATAAACAATATAATGCTTAAATAATTGCTTACAATTTTATTTATTGCTTCTAAATCTTAAAAAAATTCTAATGTTTATTTTATCAGTTTCTTTTCGATTATCCTCATCCACTAGAGCAAGATATGTATTATATTCCAGTGAATAATACTCCATTCATTTAGCACGTGAAACAATATCCTTTTACCGCATTTAATAGTTATTGAGTCTCTTATAAATGGCTTGAATTTTATGATTTTATTTTTTCCCTACATTTTATTTTCATAAGAAAACGTCTCCAGTTCATTCTGGTCATCTTTTAAATACTCTTTATACTCTAAAAGCTAGTACGATCGCTTTGGTGTAGAATTGCTTCGATTGAGTAGACTATAGTGTCTTCCAAAAGACTAGTGTGATTGTCGGTTAGTGAGGCGGTCATGTGTTTAATTTACAAAAGAGACTCTGATCTGTTTTACTACAACTAGTTTATAATAAATCTCATATTTAGTCTGCCTTCTTTTAAACATTTCTTGTGGCAATTGTTTTTTTTTTATATATACATATGTATGTATACTTACATCTACAAATAGCTGTATTCTCTTGGGTCCTTATGAAAGGCAAAAGCTTTGTTACCTAAGTTTTAAAGTCAGCTAGAACGCGTGTTTAGAAATATTTTTAAATCTTTGAAAATTTAGATTAATTTGACAGCTGTCTATTTACATATTGTCAATAAGTCTATCTGTGATGTTTTAAAACCCCATATAAGAATCTTATTCTATCAAATGACAGGAATTTACAAAAGATATTTGAATATATTAACCTATTCGGCTTTCCTGTAGATGCTTATGCAGAATTTATTTTATGATATCATTAATTTTTGTTTATGTTAACCAAGCGACCATTTTGTTTGTTTTCTGGGAAACCAAATTCGTTTGAAATCTTAAGTTACATATGTTTTTTATTTTAACAAATGTATTTTTTACTTTAATTGGAAAGTGTTGTATGTACAGAATAAAAGAGGTGAAAGCAATTTTATAATTTTGTCAGATAATTCTTGAATAATCGTCTTAATAACATATTTACATACATCATTATAATCCTCACCAGCATTATACTCGTAATACGCTCATTACAATAAATTTCATTTGTGAACAATATTTAAGAGTCAGAATATGCTCTTTGATTATCATTTTTATTTTATTATTTTGATTTTTTTCTTTTTATTCCATTTTTCATTTTAATAAAATTTTCGCAATATTATTATTTCCTACTTTGGAAAAACCAGCACTAGAATATGAAATGAGAAAAAAAAATAAATAAATACAAGACATAAGATTATGCATATAATGAATGATAAATTATGAAATATATTCATTATTTCCTTATGACAAACAATGTGTGGACATGAGCTAAACTGCTATTTGTAATATTAAAACCAACTAAAGATATAAATTGGCTTAAGAATAAAAAAAATAAAAAAAAAACTCATCAGTTCATGAAATAAAAAAAAAAACATATTTAAGTACAAATAAGTTGGCCATCAAAAAGGGATCATAAATTCGTTTAATTCAATTTTAATAAAAGAAGGCTTAAGTGGCCTTAAGTTTAATCAATATTAAATAAAAAAATCCATATGAATCAATAGTTTCATATAAGTTTTGTTTAATGTACTCATACATTTTTATTTGGCAGCATATAGTCAGAGAAATTCTAATTTTAGCGTTAAGTATAAACACTTTCAGAGAAGACTTCAAGCATACTTTAATTTTTGAATAAGGCAGTAAAAAATTGTTTTTGTAAAGAATATGTTTAATAGTCTGAAGTCTATAATTTTGTATTTTTGCTTATTTACTCGTAGAAGAAAAAATTTAGTGAAAAAATTAATTTTTGAAATATTTCCAAGTAGATGCCAATCTTCTATCTATAAGTATATACTTATGTATGAATATAAAAATTGAGGCTATTTTTGGCTGACATATGTCGCCGCGTAATGATAAAACCCGTGGACCGTTTTCAACCGAACTAATGGAGATGGTGGGTATTGAGACCAACATGGTTTATATATACATATGCCTGGTTATAGCAATTTTGCGACAAGTAAGCCCGAAATCGTTCTAAGTTGTGCATGATTTTTGTATATCTTGAGAATGGTTAAAGATAAAGTTTCTAAATTTGGTCTGAACGACTTCAAGAAAACTCATCAGCCAGAAAGTGGGCGGTGTTAGACAAGTGGGCGTGGCACACCCGTACAAGTTAAATATTGGTTGTTTTTATATGTTGAGAAGTGTTGAACCTAACGTTACTGAAATTTGTGTGATTGATTTCGTAGTCAATCAAAAGCATCAGTATGAAACAGGGTGGGAAAATAGGCGTGGTACACCTCACACAAACAAAATATTGACTTCTGAATATCTTGAGATCAGTTACAGCTAAAGTTTATTAATTTAGTCTGAATTACTTCGTTGCCACTAAAGAACATCAGTCGAAAAATGTGAACAAATGCTAATGGTAGGTGTAGCGAAGCTAAATTTAAATATAATTAAGAGAAAAATCTTTAATAAGTGCCTAAATACGATTTAAAATCTGGTTATTTATAAACAGAAAAAAAAAAATTTTAGAAATTTATAAAAAATAATATATCGTTGCAAGAATTAAAGAACGCTGTAACTGACGAAAAATCGAAAATACATTTTTTGCATCATTTTTATCAGATACTTAGTTTATGACTGTTTTAAAATCAGTTCGACACAAAACGATTTTACTCATAATAACGATATCCTCATATACATTTATGCCTATGTTTTGAGTCAAAAGAGTTTTAAAACTGTTTTAACTAACAGCTAATTATAAATAATTCTAATTCTAATTTTTTTATATTTTCTATAATAATACACATAGAATAATTAAAATAACCAATGGAAGAAATTGACAACCACATTAAATTTGACAGAACATTCTTTACAGCTAATTTTCATAAAGGTTTCAAAACGGTATGCATTTATACTCAATTTTGAAAACGCTTGGTCTGACACAAACAGATTTGAAAAGCAGTTTCAGTGAAAACGTTTCGAAATTTCAAAACTGTTTTTATACCTGTTTACGCCATGGGTTTGAGCGAATAAAAACGTTTTCAAAATGGGCATAAACATGACAGGAAAAAAATACGCATGGATTGATTCTGGTCCCAGATTTCTATGATGAAAAGAAATTCACTTACGCCATCTGTGTTCTGGTGAACAATAAATGTTACAATTACAGTTACAGTGTTCTTTAATTTTTTCGACTATATTTTATTGCCTTGAAATTCTTTATTATTTTTTCTTAATCTGATAGATTTGATAGCACTTTCATTTTGGTAATGCTCTAGCGAACTAAGGCACTCGCAACTTTGGCAGCATTTTTTGAACACAATTGCTTGGGATAGTCTGTGGATATCTCCGGCGTCATTTTAAACCTGAAATTTTAATTTTCATGGGTAGAATAAGGCAATAAAAACCTGTAATACAACGGAAGAACCACAAACTCTTGTGCCAAGATCAATTTCTGTCATTTGATTAATTTTTTTACCGTAGCATAATTGAATCTATGTATATCTAGGCCTAAATCGGCTTTCCGTCATTTCAAAAGGACTGGTTCTTGTCCTATATATGTATATACATATTTTGGTATTTCGGTCACCTGATGCTTAAGCGTTAGTTTCTGAAATATTGGAGTAAAAATACATAATATTCGCTATACAGGTTTATTTAACTTACTCAGTCTTGATATCAAATTAATCACATCCATTACAATTTTATTTAATTTTTTAACTATATTTGTAAAATTTTACCAAAAAGAAAAAATAAAATGTTTGACTCTATTGATAAGTTAAAACAATGGAATGTCTCTTTATTAAATAGTTGAAGCTTTTTATTCGCATACAACTGTAATTTAGAAAAATCTCACAAAATCTCTCATTGGCCAGGTTTTGTCACATCCATTTGAGTTGTCAATGCCCTTAAATCGCTCTTCTTGTAGAATCTGCAGTATAATGGCTTTATTTCTTCATGTTGACTTGACAAAACAAACTGAAGAAATGTCGGTTGAAGTTTCAATAATATGGCCCTTAGCAACTGTGAAAGTTCAACAGTCTCTAAAAGAAGATATATGAGAAATAAATTAAATTATTAAACTGCCCTCGTAAAATAAAATTTTACTGAAATTCCTTACTTAGGATCTTTAACAAAATGAGTTTATTTTTGATTTTTTCTAATATTTTCATCTATTTACAAATGTAATTTGAACTTTTCATAATGGAGTTCAAGGGGCTCAATTTACAACGCTAACATTTTCCACAGCCTTGAAGTTTATTCAGGTTGAAGTGCATTCGTATGTAAATGCTTGTGTAGTATCTGTGTGTTAATAACCTTTATAAAAATAAATATTTATTATTTCCAGCCGCACAATTTTCTATTTAATTTTGTTTCTACAAATATGCACTTCATAGTGGTATTTTTTTGTTTTATTTATTTATCTACTCATGATATCTTTACTTATCGTTAGGAAGAGCATAGGAAAAGGTATTGATTTTAATTGACTATCTGTCTGTCTGTCTGTTTTTATTATGAGAAATTTTTGCATTATTTGCAAATAAGAAATTTTAATTAAACTCAAATATTTATATTTCCCTAAATATTATGAACGATTCAATAATGCTGCTGCTATTAGCGATGTTGAAAAATAATTTTGAAGATGTGCATTGTAGTGTAGAATTAAATTAAAAATAATTAAAATTTTGTTTTAAATGCAATTACAAAACAAAAAGTAGAAATATAAAAGTTTAATATAAAGTGTATAATATTGTTGTTCATAGTTAGTTTATATTTGATTGTTTAGTTCTGGGAAAACATTAAAAATATTTAAAAGTAAAAATTTAATTAAGAAACTAAAACGGTTTTTATGAAAAGATTAAATATTTCTGATAAAAGATTTTCTACCATAAAACTTATAATTAGTGTCACAGTTTTTTAGCCAAAGAGATAGATAAATGCTTATTAAGTAAATATTTTATTAAATGATCGAGCTTGGTTAGTCGACTCACCAATGAGCCTTTTGCTGTAAAAGCTGCACGTAATTATTTTATTAGATTTTTAATTAAAAATATATAGAATGCATAAGTAAATACACTTATCATATGAGTATATTAATTACTACGAACAAGCAAAAAAAAAAAAAAAATCACTGCATATTCCGTTTCTGCCGCTTAGTTTCTGCCGCCTAGTTTCTCGCGATTTTTATTCATAAGTACCGCGACCTAGAGTTTAATGTCGATTCGACTTGTTTATGGTAAACAGTTACTCTCCGAGCTTTTTCGAGCCGTAGTGGAGTGGTTAGTGTTTTGGCTTACTAGAAAAGAGCTCAGTGGTGAAACCCTAGCTCTGCCATCTAAAAAAAATAAATATAAAAAAATATTTCTTTCGGCCACTATCACTTAGTCTTTTAGAAAAAGCTTTGAAACCTATCGTGCGAAATCGACAATAAACTCTAGTTCCCGGCACCTACGGACACAAATTTACTTGTAAAGGGTGGTTATATTTTAAGGGCCGATGTTGATTTTGATTAAAACACAAATTATTTACGAAATTATTGTCATTTCTTTCTATTATCACAATTTCGTACGGTTGAATTATGTATGAAACAAAATATCGGCCAAATGGCCGCCGCGACTTAATTAATTATTAATTTCTTAATTAATTAATTTCTTTGAATATGGGCGTGACTGTTGTTGAATTTTATTTAAATAAAATACAAGAAAATTTAAACCTTGTTTGGCTTTCTTAAGCGATATAGCTTTGTTAACAAGGAAAATATAGCATTTTATGTGGTCATTTTGTATGAGAGTTAGGCGTGGTTGTTAACCGATTTTGGTAATTTTTTCACCATTGATTAATATAGTCATAAAATTGCTATAAGCAAAAAATTGTAACTATACAATGATTTGTAACTTTTGCGTTATATGGAAAGTAGGCGTGGTTGTGCTCGGATTTTTTTCATTTATTAGCCTGTACCAAATTTCAAGGCTCTACGACGTTTCCTTATATATATTTAATGACACCAATCGTATGAAGCTGAACCAGTGTCCGACACACCTCAAAAATTTCGATGACGCTAAAGCATAATTAGAGTTAATGTGCCGAATTATCTCATGCTTTAGCTCTTGAATTGTTGCTGGCTTATGAAGGTACACCTTTTATTTCAAATAAGCCCAAAGAAAGAAGTCAAAACAGTTTCAAATCACATTATCTTGACATCATCTCCACGTTAACTAACGCGTCCATTGAATTTGTCGTGCAAAAAGCCATTGTTTCGTTAATAGTGTGGCAAGTGGCACCGTCCTGTTGAAACCACATATCGTCCAGATGATGCCGCCAGACCATAAATCGAACCAAACAGTCACTCTTTGTGGGTGCATTGGTTTTTCGACAATCAGTCTTGGATTATAATTTGCCTAAATGCGACAATTCTGCTTATTGACGAATCCACTGAATTGAAAATGTATCTCATCACTGTATTTTGATTTGACCGCCCATTTTCATAATAAGCCTGAGGCATTTTTTCATAACTCTCCTAAGCTAAAACTCTATTGCTAAGAATTTATAAATTTGTTTTAAGCTTTTTGGCTACGAATACAATTGTATTCAACTCTTATTGTAATTAAAAAGAGTCATGCCTATTACGTTTAAATTTTTTAATTTATATATTCTATCGTCCAGCCGGTTTTAAAAAACCAAAAATTTAAGCATTTTATTTTAAGGGAATTAGAGAATAGGGCCCCTGAATAACTTTATCGCATTGCTCAATTGTGTATCTTTCCATAGTTAATACTGAGTTAGTCTGAAATTGAGAAATGCCATAGGAAATGCAGAAAAAAACTTCACGTTTAGGTGTGGTTCACATTCAACATCGGCCCATAAATTTTAACCATCCGAAACAATATGGGTGCCTCTAGAAGCTAGGCCATAGTCCTGAAACATTGTTGTAATGGCCAATTATGTATGCATGTATGAATATATTGCTGAAATCTTTTTTTGAGAAATATCTAATTCATGTGACGAAACAGTAAAACATTTTATTTCAAAAACAACGAATCAAAATACTTTTTAGGAGAAAAACTATAGGATCGCTAAATTAATTTAAGTTTTTTAAAAAACAATATTTTAACAATAAATATTTATGTATATATTCACTTTAACATGTTATTTCCACAAATACAATATACACACAACATGAAGACAGTTTTTTTTTGGGATGACAAAAATAAAGTTTTAGGGAATTTTGGGATAAATAATTGTGAAATCGGGAATACAAAATTGGAACTATCTGACAACACTGAAAGGGTTAGAGAGCATTGGGATTATAAACCTTTTGTTGTGGTGAACGTTTTAAAAAATTACAAAAAAGAACACTCAAAAAACTTTTAATTTTATTTTTGAAATTCAAATTTTTTTACTCAAAAACTAAGGTTACCGCAGAGTAGTGGTGAAGCTATTCAATCTGTGCAAAATTATTTTTCAAAAACTTTTTTCATTGTAAAAAAAATTTTTTTTTGTTGTGCTTTTAAAAATGTTGTATGATTTTGCAAACTTTTTAAAATTTTATAAATGCAAACTGTTTGTTTGGGTAATAGAGTAAAACATTAACTTTATGCAAATAAATTGAAAAAAAGAAAGAAAAAAATGAAGAGAATAGAAAAATATGGAAATATATTAAAAAGTATTCATTCGGAATTACTAAACACTTGCACAATTTTAAATTATAACAGCTAATATTCATTAATTATTTGATTATAATCCTTTGCTGTTGGTTATAATACCATAGAGTTTTTTTATGTTACTCGTATTTGCACCATTCGTTTGGTACTCTTTTATTTTAATTATATACCTGATAACATCTCAATTTTTATATATAAGCACATGATTTTAAAGTAATTCTTAGTTACAAGTTTAAATCATTACTAGTCTTTAGTCAACGATGCACAATTTCCCATCACCCAAAATTGTTGTACAAATATGACTATTTGAATAACTTTTCTAAAATACTTTGTAAAAAAGATATGATGTGGATTTTCATTTCCTAAGCCTTAATCAGTAAAATAGAGTTTAAATGCTAATAATACTTAATCACTGTTTGTTTGCAGCACCCAACTTGAGATGGTAGGTAGCTAGGTAAGTCAAATGACCAGTTAATCTCAAACGGGATCAACTACAATTAGCACAAGGTGCCGTTTTGAAACCATTGCAGAAGCAAATTGAATTCACCTAAAATAGGAAAAGAGCTACAGCCAACCAGAGCTATCTATAAATTGTAGTAAGGAAGGGGTTCTAGGTTCGCACATTGGGCCATGCTATCAAAAAAATGCACCCTTAAAAACTTCAATCGTTTGGCTGCCAGACCTGGGCAATCACAAAGGAAATGAACTACAGTCTCCCTCTCAGAAGTATTCCCGCAACTTCTGCATTGCGAACCTCTCTAAGTGTCCTGCCACGGTTATACCGAGGCCAAAATGTCCTAGAAATAGCACAGTAAGTGATGGAATTCCATCTGCTCTGTGCTTTCGCAAGAAAAAACTTGGATATCCCATCTCTAATCTCTAACAGACTCCACTCCGGCAGAGGCGCTCCTGGCAAGCTTACCCGTCTTCTCATTCCCCACGATATCCCTATAACACGGAACCCAGACCAAGGATATGCTACAAGCATTCCCCAGAAGCTTCATCTCCTCTTTGCAATAAAGAATCAGGGAAGAGTTTCCCATGGGCGACGCAAAGGCTCTGATAGCGGTCTGGCTATCAAAAAAAACCCTAATTTCACCCCCGATTCATCATTCCCTCAGCATCCTTAAAGCTTGCATAGTAACAAATACCTCGGCCTAAAAACACTGCACGTGTCCGGCAGTCTAAAACACTCTGCCAATTTGGCAGACTCGGAGAAAATACCAGCTCCCACGCCGGTTTCCATCTTAAAACCATCCGTGAAAACTGAAACACTAGAACCCATACAAATCCTTCCCGATGCCCATTCCTTCACTGGCACACCGTCCAAAATTCAACTTCCGGAATGCGATCTCCGTACGTAATTTTCTTATATGGGGAGGAAGTGTCCCCAGAACATTACTATGGTCTCCAGAAAATAACTGAAGGAAATGGTCCTGAAACTAGCAGGACCAGATCATCACTTGAGAAGGTAACAGGAATAAGAATACTTAGGACGTCATGTATTAACCTCAGATGGCAGCTTATTAATAGGTATTGCACAGAATTTTATTAAATAAGCCCTTAGAAAAGTATTCTGGTATATAATGGAAACAGATTTTAATAAAAATTTAAATCCTTTGAAATTTCAAATTCACTAAACTTTTAAATCTTAAAAGCTTTGGAATTCTGGTTTTACTCATCACCTTAGTAACCAATGCCACTACGTTCTTTATTATTAAAAAACTCAACCAAAACAGATACTTTGAAAAAACAAAGCAATATCATTTTTCATCACATACCGGATTAAATTTTTTATGTATACAACTGATAATTTAATTTGTTGTAATTTTTTAAAATTAAAGTCGAGAGAGGTTAAATTTTTCAGTAGAGCCGCTTAAAATTTTAATTTTTTTCAATCAAATCCCGAAATGATTTTTCATATTTCATAAGAAATATGTATGTAGTTACACGTTAATTGCTTTCGTTATTGATTCCTTCATATCTTCTTTACAATAAAACGACAGAGCCACTTAATAACAAAAGTGAAAAGGGGTGATGGCAATTTTACTTTGCCAAATTTGGCAACCACAGAGCAAGTTTATCTCTACACATACAAACGTTGAAGATTAGACTTCCATATACTAATAGGTCTAATAGCTGTGACAAAAAGCTCTGAATAAGCTTTTCAAATCTGTCGTTCAGAGTCGACTTTAAACTGTAGGTCCCAGTACTCATGGACAAAAATTAACACACACAATATGGATGCTGCGAGAAGCTAGGCTGTAACCCTGTTTCAGGGTTGTAATGGCCATATATGTCATAAAGCCAATAAGAGTTTTGGCTTTGTTTATAGCCAGATAACATGAATTTTCTAATCAGTAATATACCAACATCAATAACTAAGTCTACTAATTCTAATTGATGGCCAGTAAGTAAATAATTAACGCCAACAGAAGTACCTCTTGAAAACCTTATGCATTTACACTTTTTAATATTTAGCTGATTCGTGTTATACATATTTAGATCAGAAAAATAAGTTTTTTAAATCACTTTGAAGATAAAATTATTTACTATTAATAGGACTAAATGTACAATTTTTCTTTTATTTGTGAATATGTCATAATAATATCCTCAATTAGAATCAAGTGCCAAGCACGTCGTTTGTCAGTGTAGTTTTTACAATTGATCTTATCAAAGTTTTACGAATATGTTTCAACTTATTTTTTCCGCAGAAGATTTTGTCTGCGCTTCTGTGATACAAATACAAATATTCAAGCAAGTCGTCACCATACCAGAACCTTTATTTCTAATTCGCATGACATGACCATGCTATAGGAATCAATGAGCCTTAATGCGTCGTTATTATATTAAAGTAGGAATAAGGCTTTTACTACTTTTGGCTCAGTCGTTGTCTGTACTTGCCGTCAATTATTATTAATAAAAAGCTGACAAATCTCTAAGATACAAAGGTACAATGATTTTAAAGCTTAAGAAATGTGTGATAATTTTAATAACAGTAAAAAGGTTAATAAAACTGTTTCATATTTACTTCCATTTTTCTTTTTTTTTCACAAATATTACAATTTTTCTATATTGATTTAAGTCGGAGTTGAAAAACTTTTTTAATATTCCTCGTTTTCACTAGGATCTCATTGTTTAAGATCTTCTGCCTCTTTCGAAAGATTGCCACAAAATAAATTTATTTTTATATTTATTGCTGCACTTGCATATAGTAAAACCATACTTTAATGGTGGGATGTGGTTGCGGTTTGCAAATAAAATTGTTTTAATGCAATTATTTTTGTTTCCTTAGAACCAATAATTATAAGATGTGTAACAGAAAATAACATTAATTATGGTTTCTATGGCATAAATAAAAACACAATTATTGTTTTTTTTCTATTACAATATTTTATTTAAATTTCATATGGTATTCTAAAATTAAAGTTTTTGAAAAATTAACGTTTTTGCTATTTATTGTTCGAATAAGTATTTAGTATACTCATACTCGTATTGTAGTACTTCTTTAAATATCGTATTTACCTTAAGATGGACCAGAATATGTAGTTTTATCTTTTGGCTAATGTGGGTTTATAAAAATTATTGTGTTGAGTGTATTGGCATTTATTTTTCTCAAATATTTCATTTATATATGCATTAGAGTTCTTTGTGATCAATGATCATCACACAAATTTTGCAATCAAAATAAATTTTCTGAGAGTCCGTCTAAGGAATCCAGAAATCATTAGTTTAATTATTTAATTATATTATACAGAGCTTACACAAAAGAGCATTTTTATGTTTTTCCTAAAATAGGTCTCAGTACTTTTTACTGAAAGTAAATATTGGAAAAAAGTTTTTACTATTGCTTAGCCTGAAATACACAAATAAAATTGGGAGACATGACTTAATACTAAATAAACAACAAATAACCATATGCTTATAAGTTGTCAATATTATTTACACACGTTTTATTCTTTTTAAAAGTATTTATACAAGGCTAAAATTAAATTTTCTTCATTTTAATTTTTATTATTTTTATATAAGTAGTTTATTAAGAAACTTAACTAGCACTTTGTAATACAGCCTTTTGAATCAATGACCGGCTGTAACCTTTCTGGGATTAATTTAATTAAGTTTTGGGCAAATTCGGGAGGCAATGTAGACAAAATTTTACTAATTTCTTGTATAGTCTCTTTGCGTTTTCGACTTTTACCTATAGTTCTATGATATTTTAAATAATATTTTCAATAACGTTCAGATCAGGATTTTTTTTTTAATATTTACTAGTTTCAGTAAAAAGTACTGAGACCTATTTTAAAAAAATATAAAAAATGCTCTTTTGTGTAAAATGTAAAATGTAAATGTATTTGAAAAATTATTTGCTAGGGCAAAAAATGGTAATGAATTTTGACAACATTCGAGAGGTAATAAATTTCAGTTGTCTTAGATGAAAATATTCTTTCAAAATACAAAAAATTGAAAAACGAAAAAATTCCTTGGAAAATTTTCTTACTCATAATTGGGCTGAATGCGTTTGTGATTTTATAATATTATTTTTTTTAATTTAAAATCTAATTTTAGTTTTTATTAGATTTAGACCTACAATATAAGTTGCAATATAAACTTTAGTGAAAGTATTTTTTTATCTAAAGAATTGTAAAAGTAAATAAATATCTGCCTATTCAACGAACTTAAAAATGAAATCCGGTTAACAGTGTTAATATTATTTGAATGCAGTCAGAAGGATTCAATCATATTATCGAAATAAACTGAGTATTACTTTTGAAAATAGAAAAGAGGAGTAAAGTCTGGCCTTATATTTGAAAGTTTTAAAAACTGAATATTTCAATTACTCTTCTACTTTTTCTACTATAGCATTTGCAAATTAATAGTTTTAGAGTAACTTTTTATAAACAATTCTCTTAAAGACGTTTTATATAGCTCTCGGTTAAGACTTGTATCCTTTAAAAAATAACAATATTTTACGAGCATTAAACTTCAATAAAAATCAAAGCAGCACAGCAAAACATACATACCATAACCATATATTATGTATTTACTTGCAATATATTATTTATTTATTTCTATCACATTGTATCGTATATTTTCCTGATACTTGCCAGCCATGATTCCTCACTTGATAGAACATAAATTTTACAAACAATTTAACAAATTGTTTTAAAACTATACCCCACAGACTTGAGCGCATTTGAAGTAAAAAAAAATAAAAAAACAGTTAAACGAGTTTAGACAAGTGTTGTAAACATGTTGTATCAAATGCAAACGTTAGTAAGTGTATGTAAGCATGCTGCAGAGTGTTGTTCTTTTATATATTACAAGAATTCTTAGAAAAATCCTGATAACGATGATTTTATATTTTTAGATTTGTTTTAAAATATACTCGTAATTACATTTAATGGTTAAGAAAAACTAAATCTAAGACTTGTAAACGTATTATGAACAGATTTTTTTATGTCGACTTAAAGGCAGAAGACTTTATTTAAAAAAAAATTTCTTTCATTGATTAAAACAATTTTCAGCCCAGTAATCAGTTAAATTAACAAAAATAATAAAGTTTCATAAGTTTAGGATATTTTCGCAAATGTTGATAGAAAATTTTGCTTTTCTGTAAATCCTATACACATAAAATGCTGATAACTTTTAAATAAATTCTATAAAGGAATTATATGTATATAATTCTATATTTAATTTTGGGATACACCGTTGAACAAAAAAAAAATAAACAAAGTAGTTGACTTATTTAAAAACAACATCATTTATAAAACGTGATTTTAAAAGAATTAAGTAAAAAACATACTTATATAGGTCAACTACTCAACCTACATATGTAAGTAGCTCTGTATTGTAAATAAGTTTCTCTCACCATTGTTTATAAAAAAGTATTATTTGTATGTGAGGTCATACAGAACATACTCGCATATGTCCACAAGCACTTCTCCATCTCTCCCCCTTCCCATAAAATATTTTCCTAGACCATAAAATATTTTCCCGAAGATTCTTTTGTGAAAAACTTTTAAAAGTAGAGCTATTTGTTTAATCATTTCGAGTTCGTGGCCTATCACCGATTCAGTTCTACCATAATTTTTGACATATCTATATATCTACCTAAAATATGTAATAGTGAATTCCAGCGTGTTCTAGCATCTAAAATAAATTTTGTTGTACTGGCCTGGAGAATACTCATATAAAGTGTGAATTTTTAAAAGGTATAGAAAAATTTTTCAAAAAAAAAATAAATAAAATTCAGAAAAATAACGAAATTTTTATTTGAATCGATAGTACGGCCCATATAATTTAATGTTTGAAGATGATTTCATGCAAATGTTGACCTTGACTGCACCTCAAATAGTTCATCCACTTAGTCCAATTTTGGCATACTCTTTCCAACATTTCGGCCATTATCCCACGAATAAATGCTTCCAATGCGTCAATTGAAGCGTGCTTAGCTGTATAGACATGATCTTTAACATGAGATAGGATAGGAGGAAGTGGCAGCCTCGTAATGACAAGGCACGCTTGAGCACGCATGGCGGCCCTTTGTGATATCACATGATCTTTAACATAGCCCTACAAAAAATAGTCTAAAGGCGTTAAATAGCACGATCTAGGCGGCCAATTGACCTGTCCCGAACTCGCCTCTCAATAAGTCCATTGTGACGCGTGCTGTGTGGCGTGTGGCACCGTCTTGTTGGAACCACATGTCATGCAAGTCAAGCTCTAGCATTTTGGGCAAAAAAAGGTTGTATATCATCTTACGGTAGCGCTCACCATTCACAGTTACGTTACGATTCGCATCGTCTTGTCAGATGTACGGTCCAATGATGCCACAGGCCCAAAAACCGTACCAAACTGTGACTTTTTCTGCATGCATTGGTAGCTCTTGCAATTCTTCTGGCTGGTCTTCACTCACAATAGCCCGAATAGCCGCTTCAGTGGGTCGATTAAACTGGCCATAAAATGGAAGAAATGGAAAAATAATTAATAATTTGCAAGCGTTGTTTATTTGTAAGACAATTCATGGTTAAATTATACACCAAACTGAAGATTTTATTTCATTTTTTTTTATTTTTTTTAATATCAGCAATATATCTAAATTTAACGGCAATGTAGTCTTGCAAAGATATACACTTTTATTTTAAAATATGGAATTAAGTAAGTACATTTCATCCGATACCACTATATTGTTCCGATACCAACTTCGTACTCGGTTGCAGAGTATCGATACCAAAAGTACTTGGTATCAGGTGAAAAGTATCGAGTATTTACTATATTCACTTGTATCGTTTCTTCCTAATATATAACCTTGGTACCCATAAAAGAAAAACAATAAGAAAATTTTTCATTATGAAGATATCTATCGTTAGAAAAATCAATTTAAATAATTTCCAGACGACAGTTTTTAAACTAAATTTTCATATATAAACTGAAATAAAAAAAACAGTGTTGAAGTAAATCATGCAAAATATTTTCACTTAAAATTTTAAACTAAAAGACAAGTAGACATCACAAAATATTTTTGATGCATTAACTGAAGTTGAAAGAAAAAACACTTTATTCAATGATTCGAGATTACTTAAAAGTATATCAGCCAATATTTATCTTTTAAAGCATGCATCTGCTAAAGGATTCACTCAGTTGTCTTTTTCTTTCATTTTTATTAAAAATATTTTTAGTGTTCAACAACTTTTGACGTAATAAAAGAGTTATTGCTTTTTGTCATAATAGTGAGTGCATAAAATATTGAAATATTTTACTTTTTTTTTACTTTCTTTTACTTCCCTTTCAGCTGTCAAAAAATACACAAACACGGAGGGAATTTGACAATAAAAAATAAAATAAAAAATGGCAAAGAATGTTTTGCCATAACGAATATCGTAAAAAATAAATTTCTAAACGTTTCTATAGTCTGTGAAATTTTCTTGTCAATATGTGCATATTTGTCTGTTAATAAGAATAACTGTTTGGGAAAATATATTGAAACTTCATGGAGTAGTTAGTACTCGTAATAATGTTATTGGTAAAGAAAAATATTTTTTGATTTCTCTTCTTTTTTTATAATTTAACTAAAAAAGAAAAAAATCTATCTAGTGGGGGTTTACCCTCTGTTTGGTCTAAAAAAAGCTATAGAGCACATTGGTGTCTTAAAAAATAAAATATTAAAAATGTTTTATTAAAACTACTTTCTTAGAAAAAATGTTGTCGTTAAATTTCTTTAATAAAATAAATATGAAACGTATGTACATACGTTTTGTATGGGAAATGACATACCTTTAGCATAAAAACGTTAATATCTAACTCGTTTGTTTGAATTTCTCTATTATTTTTCATTTATTTGGTTCAGCCTTACATTTAATAATTGTTTGTTGAAAAACGGGTTACATAGCTGTAGACATGTACTATATACAAATATATGTATGAATATACGAAATGTTTGACCATAGCAGAAACCTTTCAATTTATAAGTCAGACGAAATATGTGACATAATTATTTGTAAATAATATCGAGAGGCAATTCTATAACAATTATGTATCCAAGGCCATGGATTCTTATGAAAAAGGGGCTTAATGCATATGCGGGTCTACATTTAATAAAATAAATATGAAATAGGAATAGATTAATATATAAGTGCATTCACCAAATTGGTATCTGCACACAGGTGTCTTGTATGCAATTTCTTTAATAAAATGCAAGAAACGTTTTATTAAAAACTTTTCGAAAATTATATATTAGGAAAATATTTGAAATTGTTTAATTCTTTATGTCTTTTTCCTATGCTTTTTTAGTCAGTTCTTAAAACGATAACCAGTGGCGTAGCTACGTAACCAAGAGCCTTGGGGCAAATTAAAAAATGGGGCCCCACTGCCATGTAAACTGATTAGGTTTTATCAAATAAAAATATGAAATATACAAATACCTTTTCAATTAACACTTGGTGTAGGTTTGGCTAATAAAACGAAATCTGAAACTTTCAAGGATTTATTATATAAAAGTCGGGCCTATCAATTCACTAAATAACAAGTATATTTACAATTTTTTTCTAGCTTTAGTTTTTGCAAAAGTATCAATGACTTCGTTTAGATTCAGGCTTGATGCGGAGTCGAGTTTGACCCATATTATTTCTTAAATAATTTTTTATTATTTTTAATTTGCTAAATGACCTTTCAGTTACTGCAGAAGTGACAGGAATAGTAAAGAATAATAACATTGCTGTAAATACTTTCGTTAGGTCGCATTCTAGCACTCCATATTTGCTCATTATTTCCTTACATAATTGGTGAACAGTCCATTCTGAGTTAGTTGGGATTATTAACCCATACCTCACAACAATGCTTAGCTGATCTACCTTCCATATGTTCTGTGTCGTATTCATTACGATGGCAAACAAGGTTGACGCTCTAATTTGTTCTAATTCTGCCAACCTACAAAAAGAGTATAGGGTAATTCCCTAGGCATAACTTTTGAATTTCTCTCAACTGAGTTGTCATGATTACAGTGGGCTAGCTCCTAGGTAGCTACGCCACTGACGATGACATACTTAAATGTAAGAGTAGTAAAACTTTTGCCTATGTATTGCAGCCGTTACTTTATTATAAAATAGGCTTTAGAGCATATATGTCAAACTCAAGGCCCACGACGTATAACATTGCCGCCCACTCGATATAACACTACAACACAACAAAATGAAAATTTAATTATAAATCTTTCTGTGGAATCATTTTTTATAACTGTCAGTGTTTAGTTAGTATCGCCCATTGATCAAAGAACTAAGGAAACGAAAATCTACCTATTTAGTTACGAAGCGAAGATAAATGTCCTGAAATACGTTAGAGTTGTTTAGAAAGCGTCGTTAAGTCGGAGTTGATAGCTAAACACTCGAAACCTTTCACCGAAAGTGACTTAATTCTGAAAGTGTGAAGGCATTTCCAGTAACCTCTTTGTCTCAAAATACCGTTGGGGAAAGAGTTACTGATATGGTCAGAAGTTTAAGTTATCAAATTAGAGCCAAATCATCTCCAACACTCCTACAGCAGAAGATAAAATTAATTGCGTACACGAACTTCGGCAGAAATACAATTTAACTCAGTCAAAATTAATTTCTGTAGCAACTGCAACATGCAAACTTTAAAAAAAAAAGCTAAGTGATGGGTCCAACATTCATCATACTCATTGTATTCTTTATCAGGAAGTATTATGTACGAAAGTAATAAAAATGGAAAATATGTAGAAGCCTATAAAAAATTATCAATTTCATAAGAAGTTTAAATCAAGGACAATTCTTTAGGTTTCTAACTGAATTAGAAATTTAAGGCATTTTTCAATCATGCAGCATTTACTTACAAAAATCCTGTTTAGAGGAAACCGAAAAAGTTTAAACCTTATGAACTGAATTTGGAACAAGATTTGCTGATTTCAAATCGTTTGAAGACAAATTATCCTTGTTGTCTTCAAGGAAATGTAGGTTATTGATATCCAGTGTGATTTTAATTTGAAGGCAATATTCATTGAAGTTGTAGTATCTGAAATTTACAAATATTTGCCAGCCAGATTTGAAAACACTTAAAGATTCGCAGACGAAATTATATCCATGTTTGCATGGTACCTAGCGTTGCAAACAGTTATATTCTCTTATGAAAGAAAATAAAGCTTCAATCAGATCAGTCAGTCAGTTTCTCCCCGAAGTCGGAAAGAGAAAAAGTGTCAAATAGCTTTTTTATACTTTTCAAATTAAACTAAGTTTAGTGTAAACATTTAATTTTTTTTTTTTGTGGTCCACATAACCTTTTATATATATCCTTTATTTGGCCCGTGTTAAGATTTGTGTATGACATGCTGGCTCTAGAGTTTTATATATGTTTTGTTGCATATGTGTGTAATAATGTATGATGCAACTGGGTTAACAAATGTTTGTATATCTGTACATATGGTATGTTGCAGTAATTTATTTTCATTTTTATCCAACTGACACAAAATTAATTAAGAAATTATTAAAATCAGAAATGTAATAATAAATAGTAAGACAACATCTATAAATTAATTTTGATTACATTTTTCTTCACAATCATCAGCATCATCATCAACATCAACATCACCATCTTCAAATTGAACTTTTAAAGCTTTCATTGCGCTTCAATACACAAGTGTCTACTTGAACTGTTGTAAAAAACCATGTCGTATTCTGTCTGTTCATGTTTAAATTTTTTGTCAGGTGAATACTGTGTCATATCGAAATCATATCTTATAAGTAAATATTTCTCTTCTTTTTTCCACATATTTATTCTTCATAAAATTACTATGTTTTTAAGAAATTTATCTTTGAAAGATTTATTGGGCGTAATCGAATGCAAAGAATATAAATTTTATTGTGACAAATTGTCATATTCAAGATCAAATAGTCAAGATGATGACGTTAATGATGATGATGATGATGCCTTTATATCATTAGAAACTAAAAAAGCATTTGAAAGTAAAATCATTGTCATGAGTTGAGTATTGTAATGAAAAATTTAATTATAATAATCAATTATTTTTATGTACTCGTATGTAAGCAAATGATTGAAGTGCAATCACTGCATGGCATGCTTACACAAATATTCAACTCTACATATATGTAAGAGTATATATTTTGATTATACTTTTATAAGTAAAATAAATTTAGAAAATAGAGAATTTCATATCTTAAGATAAAACAAAACCGAATTCATAAAAAATAATATAAAAATATAACAGAAACATTTTGTTAAACTAAAAACCAATAAAGGATATGGTTTGTCCAACTTTGTGAAATGGATTTTCAGAGAAATAAATTTGATTTTTGAAAAGATTTTGTATCCTATTTTATTAGTATTAACAAAAAAATATTTATAAGTATAGTATAATTCAATTACATAAGAACTTACTATTGTTACCATGTGTGGTTTTATTAATTCTATTGTGCAACAACAATTATATATAAAAATTTTAATTTGATATAATTTTAAACATATTTGATTTGTTTTCTCGTATTTTGTATTGTTATATAACAATTTAATTGTTAATTTATTATTTCCATAGAAATAGCAACAAAAACTAACATTAGGAATTGTAATGATGATTTCACTACTTAAAATAATTGGATACGGCTTTTGTAGGCATACTTCTACCATTTATATATTTTAAGACTTAATAAGTTTAAATGGAGTGTAAAGTAAAGTTATAAAAACGTGTGGTATTTGTAAGTTTTATATGTAAAAAATTCATTTGGGTAAACGAATCCTGACAGGAAATATACAAAAAATTCTGAGAAAAATTCCAAGAGTAATGAGGCAATGCAACTGCCTTAAAGATTCAAAAAATGTACGGCAACTGTTCTCAGTTCCCATTTTCACAATTAGGCAACTAAGGAAAATTTCCTTAGTTTTATAGTTTTCCTTAATGAGATTCTCTTTATAACTTCAAATTCCATCTATTCCTTAGAAGATGACAGGAACATTTGTCACTCATATTTATTTGATCGTAGGACGAGCCTTTTGGAGATTCTTGTGAGAAGGCAGAATATAAATAACACATTCACAAATAACCTGAAAAATATCTGCGAGTGGGGTCTCGAACATTTAATGCTCGAAACTCAATGTTTTTTTTTTCATGCATAGGCGTTGTGGTGTTCATTTTATCCTGCCATCTGTGACAATTGGTAATATAAATATTGAGGAGGTGAAGGCTCTTGATTGATTGTTATGTCTGTTTAAATGATTAAATGATTAAATGATTTAAATGATGCAAGAAATACTTAACTCCGTCTGACCTTCCCAATATTTACAAACCTATATTCGACCTAGGATGGAACACAATTCTCATGTATGAGAGTATATTTTAGGGCTTCTCGACCGCCTACAGAAAAGGGCGAAGGTGCTTATCAGAGACGGTAGGGTATCCAACTCTATCCATTCTTTGAAACATCGGCGCAATGTGGCGTGCATTTCATTGTTCTGTCGACACTACCGTGGGAAGTGCTCTGATGAAATAAAGGATTTGATTCCGGATGGTAGCATATTCTAGTTGGTTGTCGAGTAAATTTGAGAGAGAATTCGTTCTTTAGTCGCATTGCTCGTTAATGGAATAATCTCTGAGCGAATATTTTTCGTGCCAGTTTAAATTAAATGTCCACCAGCACTTCTATCTTTTTCTCCCTTTCCATAACATATTTTCTTAGACCAGTACTGCATGAATAGGGGTCGTCCCCTGAGTGCTGCTAGCATTAATAATAAGAAAAAAGTAAACAATTTCGTTGATTTTTGTGTTGTGAATATTTTAAAAATTAAAAAAAGAATAAACATTTAATATGATGAGCTCGGTGGATCTTTTATTGATGATAACGAAGAAATGAAGATGACGTATGTATGTATCGGGTTTTTCAATAAGAGTGGTACAAAAGTTTTTTTAAATAAAACAAAAACGGTTTTGGATATCAATGAAATTCTTCATTCCTGTAAAAGTACATAGGATGCCATTATATATGGAACTCGATTTCTTTTGCATAGCCACCACGGACACGCTTGCAGGAGTCCAGACGCTGAACCCAATTTTCGACGGTTTTCAAGCATAAATTGGCCGATACTGCTGCAATTTCATGTTCGATATTCGAACGAAGTTCATCAATCGTCGCTGGTTTGTTGGTATAGACCATAGACTTTACGTAGCCCCACATAAAATAGTTTAACGGCGTCAAATAGCACGACCGAGGCGGCCAATCGACTGGACCATTTCGTGAGATAACACGAACTTGGTTTCCAATAAATTGATTGTGACATTCGCTGTTTAGCTTGTGGCACCGTCTTGTTGAAACAACATGTCCTCCAAGTCCATATCATTCAATTGGGGCCAAAAATATTCGGTTTTCATTGAACGGTAGCGATTCCCATTCACATTAACGTACCGGCCCATAAACCGCACCAAACCGTAATTTTTTCGGGATGCAATGATGACTCATGAGGTACGTGTGGATTGCTGCCTGACCAATAATGCATATTTTGTTAATTGACGAAGCCATTCTGCCAGAAATGAGCCTCACCGCTGAAGATGAATTTTCGATGAAAATCCGAATCATTTTCAAGTTGTTGCTCAGCCCAATTTACCAACATATGACGCTTCTGGTGGTCAAGCGGCTTCAGTTCCTGCGTCAATTTGATCTTGTAAGGATGTAGGCCAAAATCTTTTCGCAAAATTCACCACAACGACGTCACAGATAAGCCCAACGCTTAAGAACGACGTGTGGGAGACACATTTGAGCTTTCTTCAACTGAAGCCTCAGCGGCAACAATATTCTAAACACTACGGGGAATTCTTTGCCTCAGTGGCACGGAAACATTTTGTACTGTGCCTGTGGATTCAAATTTTTCCACCAGACGCTCAATTGTTGATATGATAGGACAATTATGACGACCATAAATTGGACGTAGCGCTCTTAACGTTGAGGCCACTGACTACGAATTTCTGTTGTAAATTTTAATAATTTTGACTCGTTGTTGGCTCGTATATCTTTCCATCATGAAATGGCAAACCTTACTGAAGATAAATGTCAAAAAAGCGGCAAGGCGTCGTTTGCTATCCCTGTCGCTCTACTTTTGTAGCGTCCCATTTGAAAAAGCCTGTATATTAGGTGCCATTTAAGTGACTATTCTAATGTACTAGAATTACTGCCAGAAATGTAAGTATATATGTAAATATGTAGTTTGTTTAAGTCTGGATAGTTAATACTATTCTTGTACTTACATATGAGTATTTATTTCTGATTGCTTTAAGGCATACGTCCGTCTTCCTGAAAATGCTGTCAGCTACATAGTAGAGATTTTATATAAAGACTGCAGACAAAGTCGATTAATTGCAATTCCTCCAGTTTCAAAAGTTTGTGCAGCAATTTTCAGAAATCTCACGGCAACGATTTTAATTTGGGAATGGTTCAATCCACGTTGTGTACGGTATTACAACGCAACAATGGTATGGCAACGCAACTCAAATTCTGTTGACATCCACTATCGACCCATAAGTTTTTGTCTATTATTAAAACATACATAGTTCCAACTGAGAAAAACTACGCCACTAGTACTAAATTTTAATGTTTTTTGACGGAAAGTTTTGATTTGTTATGGAGATTTTTTCTTATATTACTTTTCTAGGAACTACGTCAATAGATTTGTGCACTCCAAGATCAATATATACATACATATATATGCATGTATATAAAAAAACAAAACACCTAAAATATCCTGCCTTGAATTTTTTTTTAGATTGAATATTTATACATTTCACCAACCGCGCTCTTCGATCATCAAAATTTTGTGTTTTGTCTTATTTTATTCAATGAGTATTTATTAGGGTATTCAAACGATTAATCGTTAATCGATTAATCGAACAATTGTGTTCAAATAATTGTTCGAACAATTAAAAATAGTCAAATTTCGAATAACGAATAACTCGAATAATTTCCTACGATTAATCGATTAATCCATATAAAAAAATACTTTATATATAGAAATAATAAATGGTATTAATAAACTTTCTAAGTGTTTTAAAATATTTAATAAATCTAATGAAAAACAAAAGAAATTGCAAACATATGTTGTGCTGCAAGAAAAGAAAAAGAAATTCGTCTTGTACATGCTGTAAAGCATCGATGGTCGTCCTTATCTTCCATGATTGAAAATTTTCTTCGTATTTGTAAATACGTAAATTACGCTCTATCTGATTTTGGTCTGAGGACTTTTACAGGTATGGAAATTAAAGTTTTATCAAAATTGAATAAAGCCCTTAAACCACTTGATGTCGCTATTACTATTATTAACAGCCTGTTTCTAGAACACGAATGGTATTTGACATTCGTCTATTTATATGTGAAACACTAACAAAACCCATTCGTGTTCTAGAAACAGGCTGTAATACAATGGAAAATGCAAACAATCCTTTTTTAAATTAGTTATTAGAAAGGCTTAAGATTCGAATAAATAAAAGACGTGTAAAACTACTTTGTACACCTATTTTATATCTAAATTTTAGTACATTTTCACTTTTTCAAAGTGTTGCACAAAATCTGAAACAAAAGATTTTGCAAACAAATTGTTTTTGAGAATGTTTTTAGAAAATACGGAACAAAATGTGTCAGATGATTATGTCAGATTACAGAAGATTTAATTGAAATAAACGAAAATAATCGATTATCACAATTAAATGAAGCAATTAAAAGTGTACAAAATTTTAAAAAACCTAAAAGAGGCTGCAATAATTTAATGGATGATTTCTTATATTTAGAAAAAACCAAAAACAGAACCGAAAAATTATATATTCTTTTCCATGCACTTCTCTCAATTTCTCCAACATCTACGATCAGCGAGAGAGTCTTCTCAAAATCGAGTTTTATTAAAACTAAAGAAAACCATCGGTTGAGAGCTAAACTAAATTACTAAATATAAATAACATTACAAGACTATTTTAATAGAAGTGCATAATTTTTTGAACTAATTTTTAACTCATAATATGAATTATTTTAAATTACTTATTTAATATTTTTATTGCATACGAAGTAGTAAATTATTACTTTTATATATTAAATCGTTAGATATATGATCTCAAATATTAAAATTAATTAATGAATTATTTATGGTTTAGTTTTCCAACAATATGTTTGTGCACTATAGTTAATTATAGTTAATAAATTTTTAAAAAGTTATTACATTACAATGTTTTTGGTTATTATTATTTGTTTTTTTTTTAATAAAATGTTTTAAAAATCCACAAAATTGGTATGTTATTTCATATAAAACAAAATGCGATTAATCGAACAATTTTGAAATTTTATTCGATTAATCGATCAATAAAAAAACCCGAATAATTACTCACTCGATTAATCGACCAAAAAAAAAGTCGAATAATTGAATACCCTAGTATTTATCATTTGTCCAAAAAGAAAAGTATTTTTGTTTTTTTTTATATTAATACACGTATATTTATCAAAAAACAAGGTTATTACTTTTTACTGTAATGAATATGAAATTCTATTTGAACATATTTCATAATAATTATTTAAAAGAAAATATTTTACATACACATAATTATCGTCATTGTTTTATAATTTGCACGTAAAAAAAACATACCTTATAAATCCTTATGAGCTGCCTGGTACGAGTAAATTAAATATAAAGATATGCATATACTCGTATGTATTTTAAGTAATAAATATTTTTATATTTTCATGAATACAATACTGATAATAATACTTCTACTTCTACATTACAAAATACAATATCAGTAAAAGTATAGGTACATTCACTTAAACCTTTATATGAAATGAATGTTTTTTGTAAAAGAATTTATGAATAAAGTGTTCATTTCTTTACTGAAACACATCACCAGTGAAAGCAAAATATAAAAATAATAGTGAAACAATAAAAGAACTCATGCATAATGCGTTTTTCATTTCAATGTGATGACAGTCAAAATGTGAAATTAAAATTTTATTAAAATGTATACTACATACCATATGCACGTATGTATGCGATATAAAGAATTAGTAAAACCCGGCAGACATTTCCCTATATCTATTTTTTGCATATCCCGTTTCTAAAAAAATGTAATACCCAAGATATTTTTATTCAGTGTTTGTCGTTTTCAATTAAAATCTCTTAGTTGATATGATAAATTCGTCTGTTGGTCGAAATCAATAAAAAATTTAATTGATATTACAAAACTTCACATTTGATTTCTTTGCAAAATCTTACCAATAATAAAACAGATTTCTCTTTTATTTGAAATAAGTTTTGTTCAACAGTGTACTCGTATATGGTCCGCTGTTTTCATAATAGAATGCAATACTTTTATTGTAGATCTATTCTAGCCGTTTTCATTAACTGTTATCTGTATAGGTCAGAATGAATTGTTTGACCAAGTTACAGAAGTTCAGCGCATAAATTTTCTAAGTGTCTATCCTGTCCTTCTCTCGATATGCGTAGCTTCGCCTTCATGCGTAATCATTTACTTCAGAAGTGGTCGGATTTCGTTCACCTTCTAGCATTGAGTCACAAATGGAATTTTCAAATCACAGCTCTGACATCTTGATAAAAAAAGAAATACCAAACATTTATTTCTCTCGGCGAATACCTCTCAGCAGTCTTCTGCCAAAAGCTCTGAGAGTAACTGATTGCAATGAAAAGCTTCTCAAATATGTAGTCAAAGTCGACTTTAAACTGTAGGTCCCGGTGAGTGCTGCGAGAAGCTAGGCCGTAACTCTGACATAGGGTTGTAAAATATAATTTCAGAATTAATCTGATGTCTCATATTTCAGTTTTATTGAAGCACGTAATTTAAAATATAGTTACTTCATATTACAACACACCATCTCATCTACAATTGTGTGCAGAGTTACATAACAATAGCAGCATATATATTGACATGTATAAATAAAAAAGAATTATAAACATTTGTTTAGGCTTAGAATAACTCCAACAGTGAAATTTAGAATTTAAATGAAAGTCGCTGAAAGAGGTGTGGCAAATTACTGAAAACAATATACCTACAGCAGTCATCCAAGCACTGACGAAAATCTCTTGTCATTTCCGTACATGATTTTTTCGAGTTTTATGAATCATTAATTCAGAGAACATGCTTACTTTACTATTTTTATAGACATATATGTAGATGTTATTTAGCTTAAATTGATAACTTTAACTGCTACAAAAGTAATTAAGAAAATCTTAATTTATATCTGGTCACCTTAAAACATTTTTACAGAATATTTTATGTCCTGGCATCCATACACAAATTTTCCTATGTGGGCAACATTAAAGATATATGTGTTCATATGCTAAAGCACCTTTGAGTAATGTGGGGCAATAATATAAAATAAATGAATGTGTAAAAATTGTGGGACTGTCTCATATATTTATTTTTTTTTTATTTTATTTTTTTTTTTTAACTTTTATAACCCCAGCATGAAAAATTACTTTCCTCATATAAGATCTATGAGAAATTTGAAAAGGTGTACTTGAAGTAATATGTTAAAAATATTAACACCTGCTAGAAATACTTTAAAAATTACCTAATAACCTTAGAATCTTCTACTTTCTTTAATTAAAATCAATAAATTTGAAAAAACTAAATAAATTCAGCTTATACATAATTTCTTTAAATATAATTTAGTTGTTAAGTGAATAAAATCGAAACAAATGTAAAGTATTTTATACCTAATTTAGTAGTCGCTATGGTCTAGTGGTTATTGTGTTGGCTTACTAAGACATGAGCCCAGGGTTCTAACCCCAGCTCTGACATCTTGAAAAAATATATGAAAAAAATATTTCTCTCAGCGGCGACCTCTTAGCAGTCTTCTGGCAAAAAATCTGACGTTAAACTGCAGGTTCCAGTACTCATGAATAAAAATTAACACACATAATATGGGTGTCGCGGTAAGCTAGACCGTAATCCTGACACAGAATTGTAATGGCCAATTATTTAAGTTTTATACGATGAGTGGAATAGAGAATATCTTCAAAAAATATATATATAATTACATATATAATATGTGTGCATACAATTATTAGAACCAAACATTTATACAGCGCCCCATTTAAGGTGCTTTGGGAATGTTAGGCCCCACGTGCTTGATGTACATTTCTAAACAATTCTGAGCAAATATTGCTTTTCTCAAAAGCATTGAAACTCTATAAAAAGTAAAAAAATACATTATGAGACTTCCTTTAAACTATAATAAGTCTAAAAAATTTATTCATCTTATGCCAGTGGTGTTCAACCACTTTGCAAAATGAAAAGATTGTGTAATATTAAGCGGATGGAAATCGAGTGGGTGGAGTTGACAGATATTGTCTAAACGTTGTAAAGTACAAAATTTCTATGAGACAGAGAAGATGATATTGACAAATGATGATAGTTCCCATAAACGTACATACATACGTACGTATGTATCCATCAAAAATGCCTTTCAACTGTACTGTATTTTACCAGATGGACAGGCAAGTGATGCTCACTTTATCTCTTACAAGGTACGCGTAGTTCAGAGCTATTTAATGCTAGGTAAGCCAACATTATCAGTTTAAATATAAAACGAAGCTAAACTAACAATAACAGTTCGTATCAATCAAAAGATAACAAGTTTAAATGTAGCAATTGCATTATCTTGATTATCAGTTATTTTGTAATAAAAAGTTTCAGAAACATATAATATACTACTAAGTAGTTTCCTTACAAAAAATCATTGGCATATATTCTCAACGACCCATTTAAGATGCGATCCCAAAAACAAAAAAGTAAAAAAGAAAAATTAATAAAACAATTTTGACTTTTTTCAATTTGAATATTTTTGGAATATATGGGTAAATAGTTATATAAAATAAACTTAACTATAGAAAATCACACTACCGTGTAAAAGAAAACGTACTTAGTTGTACAAAGTAAATAAAATAAATATTTTGACTTTTGCTGCTTTTTTGCTGTGAATTGACTTTTTTTAAAGTCCTATATGCAATATGTTCAATTTGAAGCAACACATATTAGTTTAAATATTTTATAGAACAAGGAAAACTGATATTAGCAATAACAAATACAAATATAGTTAAATTTTATTCAAAAGTTTAAGGGCTAACAGTTCTTTATTAAATATATGCTTAGCTATCAGGAAAAAAAGACTGTCATTCTGATTCTATTTACATCGAAATAAACTAGAGTATAAACAAAAGTAGTATAAAGTACAGTAATCCCTCGAACTGCGCGGTTCCTGACTGCGCGGTTTCGGACTTGCGCGTTTTTATTTTTACCACCAAAATTTCGCATTACGCGGCAAAAGTTTCGCAGCAGCTCGGTTTTTTTTTTGCGTACATATTACACATACTATCCCATAATGAAGAATTTGTTGAGAAAAAAACAAAATTAGTAGCAAAGCACTGGCAGAATTTTTTAAGCGTGGCAATCAACTTAGTGAAGAAGCTATTGACCTAGACCCTGATTTAGAGCGTGCTTTAAAATTTCGTAGCCGCTTGATGGAAGCTTTAGCGCCGTATAAAGAACTTTACAGTTCAAGAGATACTATTAAGCAATCACTATTACCAAGTTTTTTTACGAAACCATCGGAGGAAATTAGAACAAATTCATTAGAAGATGAAAATTAACTTATTTACAGATTTTTTTTTAATTATATATTTACATTTTAATTATGTACATACACACTATGTACAATAAACTGATTTCAAAATTTTTTTTGCTTAATTTTTATAAATGAATTTATAATTTTTATTTTTTTGTTTAAGTTAATGTTTAACTTTATGTTGATATTGAATAAAGTCTTTTTTTTTTAGTTATCTACTTGGTTTAAATTTAAAATTTTCATGATAATTTTAGGACTTGGAACGTATTTCCCTAATTTCATACAAAATAGGGTTTACAGTGCGCGATTTCGGATTGCGCGCTGTTTTCTCAGAACGTATCTACCACGCAGTTCGAGGGATTACTGTACTTTTGTTTTTTCTTTATTTTCAAGTTGAACTGTAATTTAATCCATATCGCATTCAATTTTTTCTATTTTACACGGTTTCTTTTCCGGTTTTATCAATCAACACACTTGAGGTCATATGTGTCAATAGCAGCATAAAATGTGATGGAGTATTTGAGTTTTATTAACTCGAAAATTTACTCTACACATATTCCACTCTTGTCTTTTAACTATATATGTTTTTTTTATCAATTATTTACTTTATTTCTTCTTTTCTTCTTTTTATTCATACAATATTAAAACCATTAGAATGAATTACTTTTTTGATTTTAACCATGAGGAAGAGTACTTAATTCATCCATATGTGTTTAGACATATATTGATAGTCATATAATATGTATAAGTGTATACTTTTATGTGTATTAGTATACAACCGTTTGTATTATTCTTTTTCTTTTTACATCAGCCTACAACTCTAGACTATAGAATTTGTATTGGCAAATAGACGAGTAACATTTGTAAAAAGTGGTTGTAGAAAATGTTGATGATGATACGAGTACTTTTAAACTTTTTTCTCTTTTTATCAAGATTTTAGTTCTACAACAAAATTATATGTATATGCATTAGGCAGGGGAAATTGTCATCATTTATCGTGAAGGATGTAGTATTTTAATATCGTTTTGCTTAACAATTGCAATAGAATTTATTATTTTTCCCAAATAATAAAAATTTTTTTTTTTTTTTTAAATTTTAATGCATTATTTGATCAACAAACATTTTTTCCTTACGAAATATTTAAAAAATTATGTTGCTTATTCTGATTTGTGGTTTTCCATACATATGCACCAGAAGCAATATTTGTTGACCAAACATTTGCTGTTTCCAAAAAAAAAAAAAAAAAAAGGATTAAGAAATTTTATAAACATCACGATTTTAAAAAATTCTATAGACTTATTATTTTCTCATAGATTTTTTATATGTAAGGTCGCACAGTCAAAACTTCTCGTAAGAAATAAATTCGAGAAAAAAAAACTCGAGTGGGACAAAGGGTCTCATGCATAAAACGTGAGCTTGAGCTCGGACACGATTTTTTAAGTAAAAGGTACCTGTCGTATGCATAATAAAATTTTATGTATTTGTTTTACTCACTGCTCACGTTTGATCTCGTCTAGCTTAGTTTGAACTAAGTTAGATGAGCTTGTGCTCATTTTTATATGCATAAAACAAGCTTTTGCTTTCTTTTGTGAGCTTTTGATAAAATTTTGTTGAGCCTGCCTTATAGTTGACTCACGTACACTAAAAAGGAATCATGGATGAATATTTTGTGCCACACAGAAATACAAAATGTTATCAACAGCGTAAAAAAAATTCAGCAAGTGAAATTATACAGGTTTGGGTTCTTAATTATTAATTTTTTCATATAATTAATAATAAAATTCTAAATATATATTAATGATGATCTGCTGGTTGGCTAATTATTTTTTTGAGGATCAGAAGAAACAAGTTTAAAATTTTGTGCAATCCTGGATTCCAAAATTGTAAAGTCACAGATATTGGAGTCCATCAATCAACTGTGTCGCAAACTATTATGGAAGTTGCGAAACTTATGTCTGCAAAAGGAAGCGAGTAGATAAAATTGCCTAAAGATACAGATGAAGTAAAAGATGCTCAACTGAAATGAGAAGCAAATTATTGCTTTCCTTCTGCAACTGGTGTGATTGATTGTACTCATATAAAAATTAAAAAACCCATAAACCGCCCCCTGACATTTCTAATCCATTCCACCAGAAACCAATGATCAGGAGTACAGCGCCACCTTCTTGGAAGATAACAGCTAATCTACTGAAGACGCTCACCATTCACATTTATATAAAAATCCACCGACAGATGAGGCAATTGCTGTTTGATCATTCAAGGGTGAAGGTATAACACTGGTTTTGAGTGGACAATTCGACAGCAACATCTTTCATCAACAAAAAAAGGCGCAAAATATACAAACATCTATGAAAAAAAGAAAAAAAGACCTATCAACCATCTTCACATTCCAATACAATGCACTGCATGAGTAGGGGTTTACCCCTGAGTATTGGTCTTTAAAAAAAAAAAAAAAAATCAAAGCGACGAGTATATTTGTAGAAAAGGGTTCCACTCTATACATGTGCAGGCAACTTGTGATGGAAAAGAACTTTTTACAAGCGTTGACATATCCTGGCCTCGTTCAATTCATTATTACAGTAGACGCTCGTAAATTAGAACTCGCTGAAATTCGAATCCTTCGGAAATTATAGTCAACGTTTTTAATACATTACATGCTCTGAAATTAGAACTGTCGGTTCTAATTATTGAGCGTTTTTATTTTAAACTTAGGTTTTATCTTAAACTTAGGTTTGGTAATTAAAAATTTTGACAAATAATTTATGGTTTTGTTTACCAGGTCATTCGTTTTTCTAGAGAAAATAATTTACCTACAAAAGCACCTTTACTTATTGACAACTGTTCCGCTATATGCCAATTGAAAGTCCGCTCCGACGATGGGAACATAGTTGCATACCTTTCTCCACCAAATGTGACAGCAGCTGTGCAACCAATGAATCAAAATCCCATAAAATTAACAAAACTTATTTACACGAGTAAGTTACTTACCCAATTAATAGCTGAAAATGGTGAACTGAATAACCTTCTAAAATCCTTTTCAATACGTGATACAATAATATAACTTAAGCAAGGTTGAGACGAGTTGCCTCAAGGACTGTCTAAGTGTTGGTCTAAATTGAAAAACTGGGATTCGGATCAATACGACAGCGACGACAACATTCCGACAACTTAGTGCGAAACAATGACTGAGATGAAGTTATCCAAATTAATCAAACGCTTTTAGAAGAAATTGCTTCAAACCATTCCATTAGCGCAGATGAAATCGAAAAATGGAATGAGGACATGTTTGAGTACTTATCGGAACATGAACAAAGTAGCGATGATAAAAATTTAGATAGCGGCGATAAAGATAATGTTGAAGTCACATGAGTTACTTCTAATGATTTAGCCAATGAGAGCGTAAATAATTTAATTAATTGGTGTAGAACTAGTGAATTGTTTTCTACAAAGTATAAGCAATCTTTTAGCCCTGCGCAACGATATTGTTATGACAAATTTAATAAAGCCAAAAAAGCAAACAAAAATTTCTGATTATATGATAAAAGATTAGTAATTTTGAAATTTGACTCTTAGAGCACTAAGAAATTTAAATAATCTAACAACTCTTTCAGCATTAGACACATATACATATGTATTTATATTTTTCCTGAATTAGCTGTAATATATTTCAATGAAATACTTAGTATGTTTTATGCTCGTTTTACATAAATAAAATTAAAATATTTACGCAGAAGAGTTTTTTTTATTATATTTTCTAAACGAAGATACACTTTTATGTTGCTTTATATTAAAAAAAAAACCTTTGGAAATTAGAACTTCTCGAAAATTAGAATCACCCCAGGAACAAAGTGGTTCTAATTTACGAGCGTCTACTGTATTATTTGATTCTACTTCTACTTCACTTTCACTTGACATTTTTGCACTTTAATTACAATTGATCTCTCTTTGCTCAAGTAATTGCAATTGGTTTTAACTCATTTTTATGCATACGAAATTGAGTAAAAGCTGTTGCTGTTTGATCGAACTCTACTTTCGAGCAATTGCTTACCTGCCTCAGCTCATCACTTTTTCTCTTTTTTATGCATGAGACCCAAATTTTCGCTTCGACCCTTACTCTTACAATGTATTTGTTAGAAAATTACTTTTTACCTTTACCAATATTTAAACTTAACAGCTACTTTTTATCTTAAATTTAATGTAACGTAAACCAGAAAAAATAAGAAAATATGTATAAAAAATTAAGTTAAAACAACTTCAAGTTAAAGTAGTTTTCAAAGTGCAAAATAACTTGAAGGACTTTCAATTATTGAAAACACGTAAAGTTAGGGTTTTTAAAATTAAACCACTAAATAAGCAATATTATAAAAAATGTATATTAAAATTTAAAATATCTAAAAAGAAGTGCACAAATTCTCACAGAATATTCGAAAATATTAATTGAAACTTAAAAAAGGAGAAGAACATTAATTATTTCCTTTAGCTTGTTTTGAATATAAAGTTTTGCAAGAATATTTGCTCATAAAAAATATAAAGTCGGTTGCTAAAGTAACGTATTTTTTCTAAATGAAATTTATTGCTCATTTCCGGCTACTGTTAGTACGAATGTAGGAAGAAATCGGTAGCTCTAACATTACTCGTAAAAATTACTGAAAATAGAAGAATAGAGAAAATCTAGTAGTCACCAATGATTAGTAGAAATTCGGGAGCTCTTATATTCGGCAATAATAGAAATATAGGGCTACGAAAACCCAATTGAACGAATTGTTATATTTTGTATATTAATTTTTATATCATATCCATTCTTAATGTTTGCATGTTTAAATGCGTCGTTTCTGTTAGTAAATCCATACATATTTGCGAGACTCACAAAACCCTCATATTAATTGTATTCCTTGTTTAATTGTACGGCAATACAATAGTAGTACGCTTTTTGTTGTTGATTTTCATATAAAAATTTAATACAACGCATACACTTCTTTCACATGGGTTTTTAAAAAGTTGTATTGGTTTCTGTGCTATTAATGTAAAGTGAATGCCTATTATTTAAAAGACGAATAAAAATACAGAACAAAATTATTTATTGTCAGCAGCGAATTTATTTAAAAGAAAAAGATAACGAAGTACATAAATATAGAAATAAAATTAATTTTGATAAAGTGATAAAAATATAAATTAAAGACACATCTATTTATTTGTGAATAGTGCTTTTCTTCTTCTTATGTGACATTTGATGTTTTTTATTAAACGTGCATGAATAGGTGTTCACAAGTTAATAAACAAAAACTGTTTTCAATAATGCATACAAAAATGCAGAAGCTTGTGAATTCGGCAATTTTGTGACGACAAGTTACAAATTACGGCTGCAACTAACATATGTTTTCAATAAACTTTTATTAACCAATTTTATTAAAAGTTAACTTATTTAGTTTAAGTTTCATCTATTACAAGTTAAAATTATTCTTACTAATAGTTTTACTTTTGCTAAAACGTTAATGAGGGAAACAATTTTTCATTAAATTGAAAAACGTATCACCACTTATTTTGAAGGGCTATATTCAGAAAGAAATAACAATTTCATAACAAATTTTAACACTCCGGTTTCCAACGATCAATAACCGCCAAGGTCCCTGTAGAACTCACATATTGATATAGAGGATATCAATTTCTTAATGTTTAATGTTGATGCCCATTGTCAAGAAAAGTAGAGTTTTATTAACAAAAACCAAAACACTGTGCAGAAAAATTTATTAAGTTCAGATAAACTAAGGAGTTCAGATAATCTAATGTAAAAAATGTATATTATAAAGAAATTAAAAGCAAAGTCTGTTGCGGCTGCCTGAGGGCAGAAAAAAGAAAAATGGCATTTGAGAAAGAAAAAAAGGAAGAAGAAGAATTTGGAAAATTTTTCGTGGATTTACCACTGGGAAGGATATTTTGAGGAGTGTTTAGCTTATATGTATATATTTGGGAGGAGTGCTGATGAGTGAATGGGACACCACCTCCATGCACTCGAGTCCCGGTGTCGGAAGATTTTGGGTTGTTTATCCTATTAATAATAATTGTGCCTGTGAACAGAGTAAAAAGAAAAGAAATGTGTTAGAGCAAATGGGGAGTATATGGGAACGATACAATATTAACCAGAACATAGGGCAGTGCAGCAAATTTAATCCACGCGCTAGTAGGTTTCTGAAAATGTAAGAAAAGAGGAAAAATGTGAGGAAGAAAATTATATTTGTTTACCTTACCTCTGATTATCAGACCATTGTGAGTGATCATCATCATATGGTTCTGTAATACGTAGATTTCATAGGAAGAAAAGGGATGGCAATAATGAATTATTATGGGATTTTTATTTGCGTAGTTGGTCAAATTGGTAGAGTCAGGGGTGTAAACACCATTCATAAAATAGGTATAGTAAAATAGCGTCTTTTTAGCTTGTTTCGTGCGTAAAATTGTTGTTGGTCTTTTGCGTTAAATTTTAATACCTTAGTATGTAATAATCATGCGTTGATTTTTATGAGACCCTGGTATCAGGAAGTAACGGATGAGAACAGATAATATGGAAATTAGAGGAGATGAGATGGAAAGGGAATGGATGACGTGTGTGGAGGAGTACATTAGGTTTCATATAGACTGAAATATATTAGCACATAATGGGAAATATATTAGAAAATAATTTATATACAGAACGCCGAAAATTCCTGGAAGATAGAAGATATGTAAAATTTTGTATTCTAGAAAGTTCAAAGGACTGTTAGGTAAATACCTACCGTTGGGTGACTGAATATTAAGTTATCAAACGGGGCAATTTTAAAATTAGTCAAGGAAAATTTCTGAGGAAGTAAAGTAATATTCTGTGATAGTGCAGAGACGATTATGAGAAAGTGGATATTGTGAGAACAGTATAAGTGTATATAAGTATAATTGAAAGTGAGAAAAGATAAGAATAAAGTGAGTTAAGTGAAGAAAGAAAAAGGGCAAAGTTATTATTCCTTATAATCTTGTGAACAATTTTTTAGGGTATATAACCATTCCTAAGCATAGAGGATATTATCCCACAGGACCACAGATTGAGACATTGTATTTTAAGTCTTGTTGGAGTAGATTAACCTACGTAAGTGTTGTGACATATTGAAGTTCTAAAAAAGTATATGATTAGTCTCCTTTAACATAGCTGGTTCGGACTGTCCGCATTCCCTTGGCGACAGGACATTACAAACGGAACCAGATAGGAATTTATGGTCTTAAACATATACCGTCCGTAGAATACCATACGGACGGCATTATAAATTACATAACGAGTTCTTGTGAAGCCTCAGAATAAAACTGAAGAAAAGTATCGGAATTACAAAAAAAAAAAAGAAAAAAATATAAAAACAAAAGACACGTCCAAATTTTCAAAATACCTATGTTTAAAGATTTTATTTAGATCAAGATTCTCAGTAATTTAAAGATTTAAAATTTAAAAATTTTGCTAATGAATCTGTTGATTTTAATATTATTTATTTAAACCGGACAATCCGTTATATTTCCTCTGCATAATTAAATTAATATTTTACTTAAATTATAATTAGTGTTTTGTTTATAAGTGTTTTCGTGTTGGTGTTGTAGTTAGTCGCAGAAAATTTTACAAGCTATAAACTAAATAGAGTAATAATTACTAAAGAGAATATATACATATTTATAAAGTTAAATTATAATAGGCTAAAGTATTGCCCGTGTTAGCTGTCGTCTTAAGGAGCTCCTGATAGAACAGACTGGCGGTTGCTGATGATCTAGGCCTGTAGAAAAGAGAAAAGATAATTTTCTTTTAAGTTTTAGACAACGAAAATTTTATTTATATGTATAGATTCGACTTAAATTCTGAACTCATCGTAGGAGAAAAGAAAAGGCGCTTGTAAAATTTTATTTATTTACTTTATTTGAAATTTTATACATTTTATTTATTTACTTTATTCGATTTCAATTATATTATATTTCATTTGAATTACAACTTAAATCAATTATTGTTATAAACTTTACCTAAAATATTTTATTAATTATTTCTTTTATAACTTGTTAATTTTACCTCGTTAGCTTTAATATTGTTTTTTTTTTTTTTTTGTTTTCATAATACATACCTATGTTAAATACAAATTTTATATGAATAAATAAATTAAAAATGGATAATTTAGGGTAAATTGTTAATATGGATTATTGATTCTAGATAGAGCGGGAGGGATGGAACTAGGGGTCTGCATTTAAATATTTCACGGTATCATGCAGCCATGGAAGGGAAGGGCGATTGGAACACTCCACCAGTTCCCTATACTAGTGTGTCAGTCTAATAGGTGATAGAATGTAGTCGATAATAAAATTTTTTTCTATATGTGCGAATGGTCAAAGGATTGAGAGCCTGCCCTGAGTGAAGCTAGTCGAAGGAAGAGACCGTAAAATGGCCATGGCAAAAATATTTTTTTTTTGCGAAACGTAACATAATAAGTCTAGTAGTTTTTATAGCTAAGCATTTGCTCATATATGGCATTCCGTGCATTCTTTTAGAGGAGTGTTTAACAGCCAGTTTCTAGACAACCAATATATTTGTAGGTAGTTTTACGTTGACGATATGATTCATCACGACACTAGTGCGGAGTATCAACGGTGGTTCGTTTGTAACGTGTGACGGCCTTGATGACTATACAGGGAAAAAATTACATAATAAATATAAATAGTCAGTTATTTACAGTACTACTATTCAATATGCCTTCATAGCCATGCGTAATTTTGAATGGCTTACAATATGAGTGTTCTTTGCCTGTTCTTCGTTGTTACTCCTGACAAGTTGTTTTCATAATATTTTTAGAAATAAATTGCGTTTTTCTGATAGAGTTTCTTCTTTCTTTTATTTTCTTCGTAGATAATAAACGAATAAATAAAATCTAACGGAACTTTTTCGAGTGGTGTTTCTTTATACTCTTTTTACCAATTGTCAAACCTTTAATAAAAAGTACAACGAAATTCTCTTCATGAACTATCTGGAGAGCATCAAGCTTAAATTGATTGCTAAAACACTGCACCTATTCATGTATTAAAAAATTTAATACATAATAATAATAATGAGATTAAAAAAAATTTTTTTTTTTTCAATAGTTAAGACAAGTTATAAATGAAATTATGACATTTTTTAATTTAAAAAGCCCACTGATTCAGTGGATTTTTTATTTTGCTATTCTTTAATCTGCCGTTTGAAATGTTATTTGCTAGTATCCTTTTTTAAATTTGTTTGTAAACACTTACTCTGTAAGACTCAACACATATACCGATTTGGATAATAATAATACACATCTAATTCTCCATAATTTCCGTGAAAATCTCTCATGGAAACAATTTAAAGATAAAAATATTATATAATTTTTTTATGGTAAATTAGGTTTAATTAAGAACTTAATTGCGTAAAAGTCTTTAATTGCTCAATTAGGTCTTATGTGTACAAAGGTAACAAAAGATCATTGGAATTTTCTTAAATAAGCTTTAATTGGCAATAATAAAAGAAAGTAAAAGCATAAAGAAAATTTTCTTTGTTAGCAGAAAAGGAGTTTCAACTTTTTTTTAATGTTACATACGAGTACCTATTAAAAAAAAAAGTAATTAAATTTGGTATTACTGACAAACCTTTCAAAGTTAAATACTGAACATTAACTGACAAGTTGTGGCATAAAATATAAAAAAAATTAATACTTTAAGCCCAAAAGAAAAGACGTTTTTTTCAATTACATGTATGTTTAATCTTTATTTTTACTTTTTTCGTTTAGTTGTTCCGTTACAGCTTTTTGCAATATTATTTTCTTGTTCCTTCAGTTTTTATTGTTTTTATTGTTTTCATTGTTACTACTCTAATACTCCTTTACATTACGCATCGTTACATGAGAGAGGCTTTTTTGCGATGACACAAAGGAATAAAAGAAGAAAATACAAAGGCTACAATATATACGTGTATGCACATATATTATACCGGAAATACATATACCTTTAGAAAAATTAATAATACGAGTACGTGTATTACAAGAACGTATATACTCGTATACTATCTGCTTGTTGTGTGTGTGTATGTTAATAAGTAATCTTTGCGTTTATGGATATATGTAAGTACTCATATTGTATATATGCATACACATATTGAATGTATGTATGTCCATGTATCAGAAGAAAGGACTAAGAATATAACCCTAGATTTAAAAATAATTGCTGTTCGTGCCTTTGTACGTGGTACATTCGCCACTTATTTAATCTGCATATATTTTTTAGTACCGAACTTTTTACGTTGAAATTTTCTGTTAAAAACTTTTTAAACGCTTGTGTTTTTTGAATTTAAAGGTACATGACCGCAAACATTTTTTACTACTTTCTCTTTTACGTTTTTGCCACTATAGGCCCCATTGCCAATATACTCCGATAAGCTGCGGTGCTGTGCTCAAATGCGTTTTCTGTGTGACATTCAATACCAAAACGATTTTTTTTTGGTGAGACACGATATGATTGCTTCTTGTTTAACCATAGTTTAAAACCTAGATTAAGAAGTGTGTTTTACTGATATTGGCAGAAGTTTTCTTCTTTTAGAAGATTTAAAATTACACATATGGTCAAAACAATAAGTACACGTATGTATAGTTTTTAGTTATTGGTCTACGAATTGTCCTTTATAATTCGTTTTATTATTCAAGGATTCGATATTCGTAAACTAAAACACCGTTACTTTTCGTTTTAAAGCTTTATTTACACTCTATAACGTTTAAAATACAACTAACTACAGACTGTAAACCTTAATGTGTAGCCCTATTTATAGTTCTAATGTTTTATTCTAGTAATTTCCAATTGTTTTTATGTATTAGCTTTTACATAATTATACAACAACAATTTCATTTTCAATTATTAATTTTATATAATTTTCATATACATTTTAAACCAACATGTATTTGTGTTTGTGTGTTGTATATACATTTTTCCCCTACATGTACATATATTTGTTTTTGTAATAATAACAGCAAAATCTACTTTAAAAGACTGTAATGACGATTTTGCTTTATCAAGTTATGTTTTCGTAACAATATTTTTAAATTTATCATGTTGAAAAAAACAGTTGTTTTTCATATGCTCATTTATATTCAGATTTTTCTTGTTGTTATCAAAACTGTTAAAATGTGAATGTTTGTGTGTTATTTTATAGAAGCCATACATAGAAATGTATTTTTGTGGTTGACGATTAAATTTTAATTGAATTTAAAACTAAAGAGTTGTGGTATAATTTGTGCATAAAACTTGTAAATTAAATTATTAAATACCATTATGGCTAAATATTCAATATTTAAATAACTTTTTGAGTTTTAAAACTCCATACCATATCATATATCACAACTTATTTTTTAACATCTGATATAATTTATCTCAATGATTTAAATAAAACAAGTTTGCCATTTACTTTTAACTTTTCTTGATCTCTTTTCTTAGTATGGGAAGTATATCTTTAAAATAACACTAAAATGTATATACAGAGTCCTTATTCCGTAACTCTCCTAAGCTAAAATTCTATCGCTAAAAATTTGTAAAGTTGATTTAGGAGTTTTTGGCTACGAATACAATTCTTGATCGCTTATTGTAATATAAAAGCTTCATGTCTATTATCTCTAAACTTTTTAACCCAAAATGGTAGCATTTTAGCTTAAGAGAAACACAGAATAGGGCTCCAGAAGAAACCTTCCATTTTAATATATTGGATACTCTAAAATTAGAACTACAGGCTCTTATTGCTCTATATTTTGTATTTTGACCAAAAATTATTTTTCTCCCTCATTAAAATAAAAAATAAAACCGGGAATCACCAAACTATTCGTGGTGGTCGGTCAAAAGCCTGTGAAATTTGATATGTTTGTACAAATTTGGGTCCGTTAATAACTGAAGTTCAAACTGAAGTGTTCATACTTGTTTCTTTCATACCGATTTTATGTTAAAAAACCATTCGATATCTAATAATTAAAAAATTGTTTGAACGTTTTTTAATATATTCAATTAATTAAATGCTAACACATAAAAATTGTTTTGTGTTTAAGAAAAGCTTACACAGAAAAAATTTAAAATCGATTTCAATTAACAAATTTGTACTACCAATTAAATTGTTTACTAGTTTTGCCCCAACAAACAATATTAATAATATCAATAAAAAAATTGGTAGTGTCGAACTTTTTAAAAATATATTGAATCAGCTAAAATTTTAATTAATTCCAAAAGAAATTATCAATTAAATATTTAATTGGACCCATCAAACTTTTAGTTAAAAATTCAGACACTTTTTAATCAAATACATTAATTGTTACAATTAAAAAATTAATTGGCGCTAAAATTTTAAACCGATTAAAACATTAATTAAGAGAACTAAAATTTTTTTTCATCCCACCACTGATTTGCAAAAGCAAATTTTTTTATTTTTTTCATTTTTTATTTAATATGCATCTATAAACATAAAAAGTAATAAACTAATATAGAATTATAAATATAAATAAATAAACGATAATTTTAAAATATACATTTTTGGACAGCCTTCTATTATTCGTGAACTTATTCTAAATCTTTCCCCTTTTTCCATTTGCATAAAATTCCTTAAAAAAATAACAAAGTTGAAGTTTTGCATTCAAATTCAAAATATTGTAAATACTTACCAATTTATCAAGTATTTTTTGAAACGTAATGTTCCTGTAAATGCCCAAAAAAATCATTGGAAGGACTGTATGTGTTACTGCACAAAAAACATTTAATGTAATTATTTCTTTTAAAAATAATAATTTTTTTTATATACATTTACAACATAATTGACCTTTACATCCCTGTGTTAGGATTACGGCTTAACTCCTCGACTCCGAACGACAGATTTGAGTATCAGTCACTCTCAGAGCTTTTGTTAAAAGTCTGCTAACAGGTAGTCGCCGCTAGAAATATATTTTTTTAATATTTCTTTTCTTCAAGATGTCAGAGCTGGGGGCTTGAACCGGAGCTCTCGTCTTAGTAAGCCTATGTTGGCTAACCACTAGACCACGGCGACCATATATATGTATATACATATGTATGTTTATTATATACACATACATATATGTACACCAAAAATATACATATTTACACATAAAAAAAGACACACACATAAAACAAACAAAAATTATACGAATACATATTTTTTTTTTGCTTTTTATGCTAGTGATATTAGATTTTTTATCGAAAAAATTTTCATGGTTAATTACATATTTTTTAATTATGACGAAATACGTAGATGATTTATTTTGTATTATTCCAAAAAGTGGAATTGGAAGAATGTTGACCGCACTCAATAATTTTAATCCTTTTATTAACTTTACTATGGAGATAGAATTCAATTTCAGGATTTCGTTTTTAGATACAATATTAATTGGAAAGGGTAGGAAACTAGTAATTGATTGGTATCAAAAGCCAACAGCTTCTGGAAGGCTTACTAACTATTTTTCTAACCATAGTAAGGGTGTAATTATTAACACAGCTAAGAATTTAATAAAGAGAGTACTTAGAATTAGTGACAAGGAATTTCATAAGGCTAACATTGTTAAAGTTAGGAATATATTAATTGACAATAGTTTCTCATTAAGTATTATTCATATTTTAATTAGACAATATAAGGATAACATGAGGTGTGTTGCCGATTTTAATGATAATATTCAGGGAAGGGGAAATGGAAATGGTGATAATGCAACGGCGGATAAAATTTATAAATCGATAATTTATACACCTGTTTTGTCAGACCGTTTGAAAATGTCAGGAATTTTAAATCAGAATAAGTATAATTTGAGTTATACAACATATAATACTTTAGGAAGATTATTTAGCAAGACAAAAGATAAGGTAAAGAAATGGGACAAGTCAAATTTAGTTTATAGCATTCCTTGTAACGGTAATGATAGTGAAATTTGTGATAAAGTATATGTAGGTACGACCAAGATTAAGTTAAAACTTAGAATAGCTGGTCATAAATCAGACCAAAAACTGAGAGATATTAATTCACAAAAGACGGCTTTAACCGCATATTGTTCAAAATTCAATCACTATACAAATGTTGAAAATGTTTCTATTTTGAATGTAGAAAATAATTTTAAAAAACGTTTAATGTTAGAAATGTTACAAATTATTTATGTACCAACAACACACAGAATTAACTTTAAGGCTGACACAGATAACATAGCACAAGTATACAGACATTTAATAAACAGAAAATAAATTGTTAATTTGATTTATTATTTAATATTTCATTTAATATTTTTAATTAATATGTTACATATTTACACTAATATTACTTTATTTCATGATTTTGTAAACATGTTTATATTATTGATTTTATTATGTTTGTTGGGTAGAACACTTTTTGATTTTTTAAAAAAATTTTTTTATTTGACAAATAATTTTTTGAATTTATAAATACACATTTTCTGTATTTAAAATTTGAAAATAATTTATAAATAAATATATCCTGAAGACGCTACACTCAGGAGTAGCGAAATATTGATAAATAAATAAACGATTTTTATTAAAAAAAAAAAATAGACCTTGAGCTTGAGAATTTCATTACATTAAATAATAAAAGTCGAAAAACTAGAATTAAAAATTATTTTTAATTACTTAAAGTTTTAAGTTATTATTTTTTTAATTCAAGATGTTGTTTTTAAACTTTAATACTTGTAAATATATGTATGAAAGATATGTCTTCTTTATATTTTAATGCTAAACATTTATTTAAATTACAAAAATAACAATACGTATTCGAATTTCAAATTCAAAAGTAAACATATATATATTGATTCTTTTTAAAAATATTACACACCACTAAGGAAAGAAAGAAGAAAGAAACATACACACAAACATTTATATTTGTGTGCTTCTATTAAAGAATTAATGTAATAATTAAAAATTTAATTGTAAAAATTGAATTATACTAATTAATTTGTTAATTGAAATTATTTTAGAAAATTTTTTCTATGTACACAACTAGTTTTATTATAATTTTTCATTTTCTTAAAAAAATGTTTAGATATTCGAACTTTTCAGATATTCGAATTGCCCGGTGCACAATGTGGTTATAATTTTTGAGATTCTACTGTATCATACATATATGCATGTTCTTGTACATTCATATATATGTAGAGATAAGATAATTAATGGACAAAAAATGGTAAATACCTGATTTGTCGAATGTTGTAGCCATAATGTAACGCAATAGCTAAACATTTAAAAACATATTATATGTTTTTGTCAGAAGTATACACATTTTATATCGTCGCAAGAATTTTATATCAATTTGCAAGTGACAAAACATTTAATGTTCATCAGAGCCAAAAAACCTGTATGAAAGTAGAAAGAAGACACTGGTATTTTCTGAAATACAGACGGCGTAAGTAAATTTTTTTTTCATCATAGAAATCCGGGACCGGGACCAATCGACGCGTATTTTTTTTTTTTTTTTTCTGATAAAAATGATGCAAAAAACTTCATTTCGAATATTTGTCAGTTACAGATGTGTTTTAAAAATGAAAGTGTTCTGTTGGAAATAAAGAAGAGAAAGGCGAACATGATAGGTAATGTCGGAACAATTAAAAAATTTTGATTTCTCGCAAATTGGTTCTTTAAAGACCAAGAGATTTTTTACTCAATTGTCTATAAATGTATCACATTTAAATTCGACCTTTTGGAATGGTGTCAACATTTTTACGCTGTGAAGGATAGAGCAGAGAGAATTATTAAAATTATAACGGATTTCAATCGTTTTTTGACCCTCGATGCGGCGGCAGATAAACAGTTATATCTTCAATTTGTTGAGCACTATCGTCAATTATACCTATCCGTAAGAGTTTTCAATCCATCCTTGGAAAGAGGTCTCCTGATGAGTTTCTGGAGCAGAGAAAAAAATGGTTATATCCACATGTGAATTTAGTTCAAAGAAATAACCAAATTTTGGCTTATATTCGTGATAAAACTTTTTTATGACATCCCTATTTATCGCATAAAAAATAATTTTTATTTATGTTGTGAGAACTATTTTTAGAGTTTTGTGGTCCTTATCTAATGCATAAAAACAGGTTTTTTTGTATTTAAATATATATTTTATACACTCTAAATTTTTTCCCAAAATTTAGGTTCATATTATGTCTAAATTGGTGTTGAAAATTTGTTGTTGTCTAAAATTATATAAATTTCCGTCTTAATTTTAAAAAAAATAAAAAATTTACACAAAAAAATAAATTTGCTATTAAAATTGTTTATGTTTAAACAAGTTGGGCTTAAATTTACTAAATAATGTTTAATATTAAGCACATTTGCTTGAAATCAGTAAAAAATTTGTAAAATTAAACACTTTTGTCTAAAAATAGTTATAAATGTGTAATATTGAGAACATTTAAGTAAAAAAAGTTGGAAAGCTACGAAAAAAGAAGAAGCATTTATTTGAAATAAAAAGTTTAAAAGGGTCGCGTCGTATTCTGAAAATTTTTTAAATATTAAATTTGCAGTGGCTGCATCATTTATATATATATGTATTTAAAAAAAAGTGTTTTGTATTCAGCTGGTGATGTTTATTTTAATTTATAACTAGTTTATCAAATATATTAAAATGTATATTAATTATTTTAAAAAAAGTGTTTGTTGCAAAATTTACAGAAAAAAAATGACAAAGTTTTAAAGTTTATCATCTATATTTCGTCGTAAGAATTAAGGATCGCTGTAACTGACAAAACATATGTATATACATATTTGTATTTTATATCTATTTATAAGTATATATAGATAGTTTGTAAGGTATATAATTTATAATAAATTATTTTATTGAAAATATGTATTTTAGGCATTTTTATTTAAGGAGTGTTGAAAATAAATATATCAAAGGGGGGAATATTAGACACAAATTGCCTAAAATATTTAAACATTTTTTGTTTAATTTTAGACATAATTTGCTTAAAAACTAACCAAATGTCTAAAAAAACTAGATGCCTAATTTTAGGTCGAAAACAGTCTGTAAAGTGTTGCCTACTATTATCGACCTAATTTTCAGCAAAAGTGGTTTAGAGTGTATAACTGCTTTTTTATATCATATAAACAAGAATGAAAATAAATTTTTATTTGTGAATACATATTTAAACAATATTTTAAACTATTTTACATTTTGTTAAAGGTTTATTTTTTTTTTGCAGTATAAATGAATATTTTTTGATTGCCATTCGCTGTCCGCTTAAACATTTTTCAATATTAAACATTTTATTAAGAATGATGTTGCTTTGATGGCCAAGCAATACTGGCCTTTTTTCCTTTTTGATGGATGTATGTATGTATGTTAGAAAGAGGTAGCAATATTTATTTGACAATAACAATATTTTAATTTTTAAATACGAAAAAAAATTTTTTTTAAAAATTGTCAAGAGAACTCATTCATACGATATGATATTTTGATCGATTTACGTTAAACTTTTTTTTTTAATTTTTCATCAGCACTAGCACTAGTACGAGTATTTGATGGAACCAAGAAAAAAAGAATTGTGGTGGCATGAAACCAATTTTGTATGCGTCTGTTTTAGACAATGTTTTTAGTCATGAGGTTAACATGTCAATCTCATAAATTCCCTCCTTTTTTTTTGCCATTTACAGAAAAATGTGCATAAAAACTGTTTCTGCTACAATAAAACAACCTACTGAAATCGGTTTGCATGCCTTTTTTTTAATATTAAATTGCACACAAAAATACACGCAATTTAATTTTACTGAAATAAAATCAAGAAGAGACAGAATATCGATTATTTCGTTTCATATTAAATTATGAATTATAATAATAATAATAAAAACAAAATTATTATCTGGCTGATATGGTTTAATCCAGGCGTTAAATTTTAATTATTTAAAACATTTTAAATATTTTTGTATATCAACTATTTCATGGTATTATTTTATATTATTTTTCTTTTTTTCGTTTTTTCGTTTTTTCTCACTGAAATTTGTAATTTATCTCTTTTATTTCATTTTATTTTACAGATTTATCTCAGGCCACATTACGCGATGTAAATTTATTTATTGAGCCACCTGCTGTGCGTCGCAGCCAATCCGTGGCATTACACTGCCATTATACTTTAGAGGGTGCCCCATTGTATTCGGTAAAGTTTTATCGCGGTCAATTGGAATTTTTCCGTTACACTCCTGGTGAATATCCGAATACGAAAGTTTTTCATTATCCTGGAATTAAAGTTGACGTAAGTATTACAAAAACAAACAAAAAATTAAATAAATAAAAATATTGGAAAGAAAAACTTTATTTGGAAAAACTTTTTTTTTTAATTATTTCAAGAGAAGGCAATTACGTTTAAGTGACTATAAACAAGACATGGAAAAAGCATTTAATTTCTTTTGGATATCCAATATGAAATTTAAAATTAATTGAAAATATTACGAAATATAAAAAAAATCTTGGTAATTGAAAACAAATTATTGATTTTCATGCAAAGAAGTGGTTTATTCTTAAATTTTTTTTTTTTGGTTAAGTTTTTATAAAATGTATGGTGCCTGTAATAAATGAAAATGCCCAGCGGTAAATATTAAAAGGCAAGTATACAGAATTCTTTTTTGAGATTTTTTTGAGAATCAATTCATATACCTGCATACTCTTCATGTCTTCTTTTAGAAGATGTAATAAGTTGTTTTTTACATACAATATTTCACCACAATATATTCTATTTTGATTAAGTTTATTTTTTTAATTTTGTAATATGCGAGAAGCTAGGCCGTAACCCTGAAACAGTGTTGTAATGGCTAACTATGCATGCATGCTATATGAAAATATTTTACTAGTTCAATTTCAAAAATTAATGTACATTTTGATGTCACCACTAACCGCGGAAACGGATGGATCGATTTCAGCCAAAATTACAGGCTGTGTTGGAGATAGTCTGTATATTGTTTATAAGAATTTTGGGCGAAATCGGCCATTGGTTCCGGAGATATGGCACTTAGATTTTCCTATACTTATATTTCCATACAAATTTAGTGTAAACATTTTTCATTATATTTTTCAAAATAAAACAGTTATATTAATTGCTTATTTGACAATTACTCCATAGAAATATGTCAAATAAGCACTCTATAAACCAATTTTATTTTTTATGAATACGGGCATTAACTTATATCGTGAGAGCTGTTAAAGCTAAATTTTCAAAATATGGTCTAAACGACTTTATGGTCAAGGAAAATCTTTAAGCAGAAAAAAGGCGTGGTCATGAAATTAAAATATTATTTTATTTATATCTTGAGAAATGTTAAAGCTGAAGTTTCTCAGCTTGGTGTAATTGATTTCGTAGTCATTAAAAATCATCAGTCGAAAAATGTGCACAAATGGTAGCGGTAGGCTTAGCGAAGCACGCCGAGTTAAGGCTAGTACTTATATATAAATACAATTTCAACCAGTTACAAACGAGGAGAAAGATAATTACCTAATCGCAATTTCTTATCAATCTGCCTTGGTTCAATCTCTGTATATTAAAATAGAGGCGATTTTTGGCTTTCGTATGTCGCTGCATTAAGTATTAAACACATAGACAACAGCAAACAGCATGACAGCAAGCAGCAAATGCAGCCGACAATAGTTGCTGCCATGTTATCGCCTGCATAAATATTGTGAAGGCAGCAACAACAAAACAATAAAAAAAAAAACAAATAAATAAACTGAAATAAATATTTCAGTGATAAAAGTGGTACGAAATCACAAAAATAAAATCGCTTTTTATTTTAATTTATTTAAAATTATTAGTATTAAAAAACTTTACAAAACTCATTAATAAAATATATGTATATCTTGCTAATTTTACACATACGAGTACTCGTACTTTTTTTAAAAAAAATAAAATTTTGCTCTAACATCAAATTGTTTGGCAATATGTATAAAACCCTTGGAAAATAATGATATTTGCATTGTCGTTGATATTGCCCGATGAATTCTGAAATACTGTGTATTTCTCAACTGCTATGGCTGCATATTTCTGAAATAAGTCTCCTGTTCACAAAGATATTTCGGTGCATTACACATTTGCATATTTCTTAAAAGCTATTTTATCGCATTTCCCATTGTATTATACATGTATTCTTTAACAAAAGATTACTTTAAAGATTACTTTAAAACTGGGACACTAAAGATTACTTTAAAACTTTAAATTTAACTAAATAAATACCAACTTGTAATGTGAACAGTCTTTAATTGTTATCGACTATATTAAGAAATACAATATATTAATAAATACAATATATTAATAATATCTATTTGTTCGCTGTAATAAAAAATTTTTTTAGGTCGCATTTATTTAAAATTTCATATTGTATTGGCATCACTAATTAGTTTTTGCTGCCTCAAAAAATAGAAATTATTTTAAGTTGGGTAGCAACAGCAAAGGTTTTTTTCTAGGGTTTTGCTGTGCTGCCTTTAAAATAATCGTTTTCATATAAACGTGTGTATTCTAATTTTGACAACTTGCTGCCTGCTGCCTGCTGCTTGCTGTCGTCTATCTGTTTAATGCTTTCTGCATAAACGCATGGACCTATTTCAAACAAACTTATGCCAAGGGTAGTTACTGCGATTAGCTTGATTTACGTTACCCTATAGTAAAAATCCTAAATCGCATGTGTACGATAAGTATGGTCCAAATCGCCTCTAAGTTGTTCTCGATTTTTGTATATCTGTTAATTTAGTCAGTTAATTTAAATCGTCATTTAAAAATGGGCGGAATTGGAATGAAGAATGGTTATTGGTAAAGTTTCTGAATTTCGCCTCTTTGACTCCACAATCAATGAAAATCTTCTGTCAGAAAGTGAGCAGTATTGGACAAGTGGGCATATTAATTTTTTCATATCTGAAGACCGTTTAAAAGTTAAGTTTTTGAATTAATGAAAACCTTTAGTCAGAAATTAAGCGGAATCGAACAAGTGGGCGTTGTTAAAGTTCATTGCTTATGTGGGAAATTTAAGGTTGGCTGGCAAAGCAGTTTCTGCTAGTTTATTAAAAAAATACTAATTGGAAAATTTGTATTTATAATATTCTGTTGGGATAAGCATTTCACCATAGCTATTTCATTTCACGAACAATATTTATATTTTTTAATTATAAAAAATTTATTATAAAAAAAATCATTGAGTGATATGCAATGGGCTTTTTAATAGAATTTTAAATAACACTAGTGTGTGAGACATTTTTAAAGAACTTATATACTAAGGGTTGTCGAAGTCCGTTGTCAACCTCGAAAGATGTCTTGATAACAAAAAGTCACGTATTAGCTATCCGTTTGGACAGAATCGCCATCAGCTGTAAATTTAATTTTTTCTTTTTTGTTGTGTAAGAAACTGTTGCATTATTTAAAAATTAAATAGAAAACCATTTGCAATATTTTTTACACTTTCCTTGAATTTACCCTTTTGTATTCTTTATATTATTCCACTGAGATAAATATTTATTTTACTTAAAAATTTCATAAATTTATATATTTAAATTAAAGATATTTTTATGATTCTTCACAGGAAAGTGTTTCGAATGCCACTCAAGTTATAATACGAAATGTGAACTTTGGCCTATCTGGAAATTTTTCTTGTGAAGTAACAGCCGATGCGCCATTATTTTCAACAGCAACGGCATATGCTCAAATGCAAGTAGTGGGTAAGTTTTTCTTTTTTCTGATTTTTTTTTGTTTCAGTTATTTTACCCGCATTTTTGTTTTTCAATTCAAAATAATAAAAAAGCAAAAATTTTACTCAACGGTGAATATACAAAAAGGGTGTTGGAAAAGGCAACAAAGAAGCAGGCAGGTCTGACTGTTTGAAAAAGAAAAGATCTAAAGTTGACGCAGAAAAGTTTGCAAGTAAATGTGGTAGGTTCACTCTTTCACACTCTACACTATCGAAAATGATTGTGGTAGATATGCATTCATAGTTTATAGTAACGTTTGTAAAGCATGAAAGGAAAGTACTGTAAGAAACCCATACTTTTCATTGATCGAATAATTAGTTCTTAACAGATTCAAATTTTTTGTAAACATATGATATATTTACCTCCACAGTGAATTAAAGTTCGAATGTGGTTTGATACGAACCACTCAAATTATAAATAGTAAGCAAAAATTGTTTAAATTTTTAAACCAATTTTAATTGTTAATTTTATTCTTTATTTTTTCAATGAAAAACAATTTTATTCACGTTCAGATTTAATTTTGAAGTTGATGTTGATTGAGAATAGAAGTTTATTAGAGACGATTTACATAAGAATTTAATCTCTTAAGTTACGGAGAAGATATGAAATTTTACGCAACAAAATATATAAATTCTCTGACTTTAAGTAGATAATAAAGAATTTACAAATAATTTCTCGTGTAGGGTATCATATTTTCAGAGTTGACATCTTTTCATTTCATATTTAAATTTAGTTTTCTTTTTCAAGGCTGCAATAGTTCCACTTCTTACAATTTTCTTTTTATTGTTTCTGTGCACATACTTTTGTTACTTCCTTACTCTTTATTCATACTTAACCCTGATGGCTTTTAAATACAATTTTGGGTTGGAAACTATAAAATATGAATAAAGCAATAATTTTTACTCTAAATAAATACAACAATAGTAGGAATAATTAAGAACGACATATTTTTATGACATTTAATTATTTCGTATACGAAACTCTACTGATGTTTATATAAGTATATACGTATGTTTGTATGTGTTTTGTAGTTTTTTAAATTCAATGCAAATACAGCCTTTAAAAAAAAAAACTAAACCAGAAAAATAATTAAATTTTAGCAACAATGCATTTAAAATTTTTTTAAAAATAAAATTCAAAAAGAGAAAAATACTAAGAACCCTAAAGTTACAATCACAAAACAATATTAAATTAAATAATTGCCGAAGAATTCTCATAACCAGTCGGTAACTAATGTTATAAGATAATGTCATTGTTAAAATTACACTGGTCGACAGGAAAATGTCACGACCTAAATGAAAAAAAAAGAAAAAACTCAAAACGTGGTTTTACTCAAACATTAATTCAGCCATATTATCCTTGTTCTTATAACGCAAAATAAAAACCCTTTTTTTGGCCCAATATAGTTATGAAAGAATTTAAATGAGAATGAGATGTTTAACTTAACCCTCTGCGACTGACGTGATATAGTTCTTAAAATTCTAATGACGTGGTAGTCTACCAGACACCATTTCCATGAATTATATTTTCCAAATTTTCTATTTGTAAAACTAATATAACCATTTTTTTATTGTTTATGAGTATAAGGTATTATTTATATAATTATTTTACTAATTTATAGCGAAAATTCGTGTTTAATGTTATTAATTGGCATGGTATGAATTTTCAAAATACTATTTTGTATTTGTTGGTGTCTGATAGACTACCACATCAGTCGCAGAGGGTTAAGTCTTAAATAACTATTAAAACTAAGGACCTTTAAATTTTATCGATGCACCGCAAATTACGATGCTTTTAATTCCATGCATCGAAAATCGTACTCATAATTTTGAGATGTTTTCACACTGTTTATAATTGTGTTGCCATATATTTATTTTATAGTCTTAGTCACAATAAGAATTTCTAGTTATCGATACAATTTGCAAATCACAAACAAATTGAACAAAGTGGTAACATTTTAGGTACATACATGTATATTTGCAAATAGTTTGTTAGTTCGGATTTACACTCAGGAAAATTAAATGACAGAAATTTTTTAAATTTTTCTATTGGATCCTTTCTTTAAAAAGATAAATTTTGTGAACCCAATTGCTTGTTCCAAAGCCGTCTGAAGAAATTCAAGAGATGATAGCAAAGGATATAACAGCTCTGTTACTTCAGATAAGGTAACAGACGACTTTAGTCTTTGGAGCGATCATCATAAATTAGTTTAAAAAGATTGGAAAACAAATAGAAATGAGAAAGCCTATCTGACAAGCTCTCTATGTATTTACCTTATCCTGTAAATCGATTTAATGAAAACCTTTTAGAAGTATGTAGCGTACAAACACTTAACAGTGGCACAGCAAAATGGAGTATAGGCTAAAATAGTTAAAAAATATTAGTTTTACAAACCTAGACAAAAAATATTGGGACTTAATAAATTATACTAAATTTTGGTAATACAAAATGTTTATTTTTATTGAAATTTCTAAATTTTTTGATTTTTGATTATTTGATACCATGCATCGAAAATGTCGATGTTTTTATTCGATACATCTCATCCGAAAAAAATATCGATGTATTTTTTTCGTGAGCGTCCCTAAGAAAAATTTGCATATTTCTGTTGTTTTTAACCGTTTATGGTTTTTCAAAGAGCAAAAATCTTTACATATTTTATAAATATATTTTATTTTCATTTACTTATCAACCACTTTCAAGCCTACGAAACCGCAAAAATAAAGTTGCTTGTTTGAAATGTATATATATTTTGTTTTTATTTTAATTTGTTAAATAGTAAAAAAATATAAAACTCATTAACAAAATATACGTTTTGCTAATTGTACAAATACTCTTTAAACAAAATTTAAATTTTGGTCTAATCTCAAATTATTTGAAAATTATGATTTTTGCATCGCCGTTGGTGTTGCCCAATGAATTCTGAAATCTCGAAAGATTTTTTGATGCATCACACATTTGCATATTTCTTATAAGACATAACGTAGTTAGTTATTCATTCAGCCAATTTATCGCATTTCCCATCATATCATACTGATCCTTGTGGGACACTAAAGATTACTTTAAAACTTTAAATTTAATTATATAAATACCGACTTGTGATGTGAAAAGTTTTTAATTGTTATTGTCTTTATTAATAAATAAAATATATTAATAATATCTGGGCCCAAATCGCGGCACTCGTTATCGAATGAACGTTCGTATCGACTAAAATTTCGTCACGTATCGAATAACCAAATTATGGCACTCGATAGCTATCGAATCGAAATTTACAAGAAAAATGGATCCATCATTTTTATGATGGACATGATGTTATAAGATTCCCGGCGGTTAGTATACATACATACATCTTTTAATTATTTGGAATTGAAATTGTGTAACGCTTTACATATCACCTTAGTCATTGGTTGCATGGATGGTACGCATATCGGACTACAAAGACCATCGTCCAATGAACACATGTTCTTTAATAGAAAGGGCTTTCACAGCCTCAACTCAATGGTGGTAAGGGTGACTTTAATTTTATGCAAATTCTACTTACATTTCTGTCGATTTTATTAAAAATAATTAATTTTTTATCTTGTTATATTTCCAAATAAACAACGCGTATATAATTTCGATTGCTCTTTTAGTATCGAATGACATTTTGAGAGATGCCATTCGATCGAGTACTCGTTATCGAATGCCATAATCTCAAATTTCGATACACCTTACTCGTTATCGAGTGTGGCGATCTCAAATACAAAAATTTCGATTAACTTCATTCGATAGCGAGTGCCGCGATTTGGGCCCTGTTTTTTTTCGCTGTAATAAAAAATATTTTTTAGGTAGTATTTATTTAAAATTTCATATTGTATTGGCATCACTAATTAGTTTTTGCTGCCTTAAAAAAATAGAAATTAGTCTAAGTTGGGCAGCAACAGCAAAGGTTTTTGTCTAGGGCTTTGTTGTGCTGCCTTTAAAATAATCGTTTTCATATAAACGTGTGTATTCTAATTTTGAAAACTTACTGCCTGCTGCTTACTGTCGTCTATGCGTTTATCGCTTTAAATTGAGTTAAAATTATTTAGATTAAATTTTCTGCGGTATCATTTAATGTTTTAAGTCCGCTAAACCATTCTCGAGTTACGATATAACATAAGAGAGTAGTTGCTTTATAAAGGGGTCTAAATTTGCCACGCCTATTATAAAAAATCTCGATCTTATGCAAAAAAAAAAAAAAATCTAAAAACGAAGTTTTGCTCAGGACATAAAATTTTTCAAAAAATTTCATTTGTCGACCAGTGTTACTAGGTGTGCGGGAGCTTATAAACGACCATTTATTCCATTAATTTCATTATTATTATTATTTTTTTTACTTGGGAGATATATTACTTTTTGTTTCCTGATTGGTAGGGGCTGGGAATTTCTAAATATATTTTCCTAATCACACGTTCATATTATTATATGTTCCTAACCGTGACCAACATAAAATAAAGCCATACAACAGAAGAGATTTTCTGATTATCTAAGCAGTACTTTGTATACGTAAATGAGTTTGTTATACATACATAACTGGCCTTTACAACCCTGTGTCAGGATTACGGCCTAGCTTCTCGCAGCACTCATGTTGTGTGTGTCAATTTTTATCCATGAGTACCGGGACCTACAGTTTAATGTCGACTCCGAACGACAGTCTTGAGAAGCTTGTTCATGGCAATTAGTTACTCTCAGAGCTTTTGCCAGAAGACTGCTGAGAGGTAGTCGCCGAAAGAAATATTTTTTTTCATATTTCTTTTTTTGAAGATGTCAGAGCCTGGAGTCGAACCCAGGACCCACGGCGACTACAAATGAGTTTGTTATACAATAACGTAATTGTGAAAAAATACACGGAACCTTAAAAATAAGACACCGAAAAGTTCAATATTGTAAACTTCGGCAACCAAATTTATAAATGAAAGATAGGGCTATACTTATGTATAAATCACAATGTAAATGAAATGTTCAAACTATTTTCATTTAGCGAGACGTAGTTGAAGTAAATACAAGAAAAAAAAATTTAGGTTTTTTTTAAGGTTAACAAAATTATTGTATTGTTTGCATCGCTTTTAATAGCTTATAAAATAACTTTTTTTTTAGGGTTAACACATATATACTACAAAACTAAGACTGATTGCGATATTACGATTTTGTATTTACTTATATGTATATGATTGAATAAAGGTTTGTCAAAGTATACCAATCCTAAATTATTTGAGCCCAACATGACCAATAAGTCTTTGCTTAACTACATCGGGTTAAAAAAAAGTTTTCTATTATGACTTTATCTTCTACAAATAGTGCAAAGCCATACATGTATGAGTATGAAACTAAAAATTTTATTTGAATCTAAACAATTTGCAATAGCAGGAAGTATATCTACTATTTAAGTAAACTAAACTACCTTTTAAATATGGTATTTCTGCTTTATGTATCATACATAAAAGTTTAAAAACATGGCATTAAAAGAATTTTAAATTCAATTTTTCTAAGTTCATCTTTAATATGCCTACAGGAAATAATTAAGGAATAAGAAAATATAGAAAAAACGTCAACAGTTTTTCTTGTACTCGACAAATTAAGAAACATTTTTATTCATGAAATGGCTTTTAATGCCTAAACGATTCTTTTTAATAATTAATCTGTGTTGACATCAACCTTTATTTAGCATTGTAAATATGCCAACATTTTAAATAAACATCAGCAGCAGTTGCATTAGCAATATATATAAGCTACAATAACAACAGCAGCAGCAACAATTTGCATCATTAGTAGTGCTTTTCAGTTTTCTACATAAAAGTCAACAGCAAATATATAAAACAGAAAAAAATATATAAAGAAATTTAGGAAGAGAAAAGAAAAAAACAAAAAGGAAATCTTGGATAAAAAATAAGCTGAGCAGAATGAAAAATAAAGGACGAGGACAAAGGAGCAGTGAATATTAACAATTAGACGATAAACATGACTTGTAACAGGAAGCTTAAATTATGTGTAATTGTAGTGAAAGGAATGCATCAACAAAAAAAAAAAAAGAAGGAAACATCATAAAACACGAAATACATATTTTAAAGAAATAGACAAAAACTATGGAAAGGTATCTGGAGAAGAAATTAAAATTTCCTCCTACATTGAGGGTTTACAATTTCAAAGTTTATTGTGTAGAAACTTTTAAGGGTTGCTTTTGTAAATATTTTTAGTTGTGCATACTTATATGTAAAGAAAATATAAAATTGTTGATGTGTTAGTTGCGGTACTACTCAGTTTTAATATTTTTTACTTCACCGACTTACAGAACAGTAGTTTTTTAAATATCTCTGAATTTAAAATATTAACAAAAATATATGATTAAAATATATGCATATTATGCAATATATAGAGCGATTTCTCAAATCTACCCAGTTGACAAATTCGTCGTAAATGACATTGTTGTTAAAGATCATCACAAAGTTTTCGATCATCATATATGTTCTTATATAAGTACATATGTAAGTAATTTACGAAATAATCCTCTTAGTTTAATTGTTTGTGAGAGACAAAACAGCTACATGTGACTTGCGTGTTCTACTATTTACTGTTGTGTTGAGGTAAAAAAATGGATCAAAGTACAGTGGGATCGACTACTACAACTTTAAAACTGAAAATTCAAATACAAACTTAAACTTTTATTTAGAAATTATTTTATAAAAATAAAAAAACGCAATAATGAAAAATAAATCAAAAATCAATTATCTGTTCATTAATTTCTGTGATAAGTTTTTATTTTTCGGTAAAATGATTATACAGATGGAAATGCTTGGCATGAATCAGCTGTAAAATTATGAACCTTCCAAGAGTTTGTGCAAAAAAAAAAAAAAAAAACATTTGAAATTAGTAAAGTGGGTTAGCAAAAATCGGGTTAATTAAGGTTTTTATTTGTTTACTCTTTGTTTTTTAGTATTAAACTACCAATTATTGTACCATTTTACAATCCTGATTAAATGCGCGAACTTTTAATGACACTTTCCAAGACAGTTTAGCACATTTAATTTTATTTTAAGGAGGGCCTTTCAAAGTCGGCAAATTTTAAAAATTTTAAATTTACCTTTTAAAAAATAGTCTTAACTTTAGAAAACTTAGGGCAGTTGCGTCATTATTTTTGACTGTGGTTCTAGAAGTGTTATTTGGGGTTACGGTTCCAAAGTTGAAATGAACAAAAATAATAAAAATTAAACACAATAACCGAAAAATGGTTAATACATTTGTAGGTTTTTCTTAAATGTCCATAACTTTCAAACTACTTGGGATAGATTTTTTTCTGGTTCTTCTTATGATGGTTATAGTCAATTCTGTCACCCCGTTTTGGCTTGACATTTAGTTCTGGGACACCCTGTAAGTGCATTAGAGCGTACCATCTTACAATGAAAAAATATATATTTGTAAGGAGGTTTCGAAAAAAATTTTGTTTGCCGAACGTAGGTGTCGCCTTTTTAGTTTTTTCATTATTTCTTAGGAATATACAGTTGAATCTTACAGTATGATACTAATATTTTTTTCCTTAGAAGTCATTAAACTCAAATACCTCGTTCCAGTATTTATCCACCAGATCTCTGTTTGTACCTTAGGGGAAACTTTTTTTGATGTACGGCCTAATATGCATATCAGCCTACATATAGAAATATAGAAAAATGTTTATAGAAATATATTTTTTCAATCTTGGGTATTCCCGTATATAAAACTTCTTAATGCAAAAATAATATTTTTTTACTTTTACTTTTCTATTCTATTTGTAATAGTAATGCCACTGTGAACACAAACACAACGAACGAATTAAAACCGATTTGAGGAATTTATCTGTAACTTAGGGCCAAGCAAAAATCGGACAAAAATATTAAAAAATCGCGCCATGTCTTTTTTGTTAAAATAGTGTTCACGTCAGTTCATAAAAGAGTATTTTCAATGAAAAGCAAAGTTATTGGTTTGCTTATGCAATGTTGCCGGGCCCTGACCAAAAACCCCTTCAAAGGGATTTACATTTAGAGAGATTCAACTGTATTTGCATCACATTTTGTGTACAAGATGGGTGATTGTCTTTGAATCAGAAATATGTTTAAGTAAGAAGGTCGACAAAATGTTAATGACAACGTTTAACTTGAAGAGTCCATCAATTCTAAAACCAATGAAAATGTTGAATAAGTGAAAAAAATTATTATAAAAAATCGTCTTATCATAAAAAGAGAAGTTGCAGATCATAATCTTCAATTTATGAACCACTTGCGAGAAGAAATTTGAAAACAACTTCCGGAATTGTAAAGAAAGAATTCATGACTTTTGTATCATGATACTGTGTTATAATTTTACTTGATAATATAGAGAAGTTGCTTCCTACAGTTTTTGTATAAGGCATCTAATAATTTATTCTTAAAAGTATCTTAAATTAACAAAATTTTTATCAGGCATCAGTTAAATTTTTTTGTGTTGTTGTGAACGGAATAAAACTGTATTATACACCAAACGTTTTAATAATAACGACTCTAGTTTTACAACAGCATCTCGAAAAATATAACAGAAAATGTTCAGGGATAAATAACTTTTCCGAACTAATAATTTTTCTAAACTTTTTCAAAATGAAACCGTATAATAGACCACATATTGATATTAAACATGTCAAATTTTTCCTTGCTGACCAATTCCTTGTCACTGTAAAAAAGAAACTCAAATTAGTTTGCTTGGTGAAAGATCATAGTCTCCCTTGGATATATTTTTATGTGTGCCAGCAATATTAATTTATACGGAGTGGTTTAAAGAAGCAGTAGAAATATTTATATTGCGTTCTTTTTTTTTAAGCTTTATAGAAAGCCAATTCAGATTGCTATGCTGAATATACTTATACTTACACATATTTACTACTAATCGGTCATAATTTTGATCAAACATACAAAGTCATTGGTCTCTGCTAATATTTGACGATATTATTAACATTATCCTTTATGTATGACTACATAAATAGAGAAAGTTAGTATTTCAGTTAACTTTTTAGAATGGCACATTGATTCGAAAATACTCTACTTGTTCGAGACAATTTTTTCGACATTCTACTCTATTTATTATATCTAGTTGTTGTTTGATTGGCTTAAAAACTATTATAAATAATAAATTGTCTTTACCATATGTTATCTGAATATATTGTTCGCGTATGATACGAGTACCAGGTAGCCACCTTTAACAGATCCTCTTCTGAATATAAGTAGTAAAAGATGTTCATCTACAATTTATAAGTAATAAAAAAATGGCAGAAAGATTATTAAACATTTGAAATATGCAACTGAAAAGTTTAAATTGTTGCGCGGAACTAGAAACTCTTTGTAAATGTACGATTGGCAATAGAAATCCCCTTCTCACTCTATAAAATATTTTGCCCCCACATTTTAAAGGCAGATATATATTAATAAGCAAGTACAAGTAAACAAAATGGGGAAAAGAAAATGGGAATAAAAAACTGAAACTAAAACTACGTGATGAAAAGAAAGCAAATAAGTTTAAAAGTTTACAATTAAAAAGAAAAGAAAAAAATACACGAATACCAACATCACCGTTACCGTTTCTTGTTTATTTTCTTAATTTTTTTTCTATTCATCGTAATTCTTCCTTCTCTCATAGGCAACAGAAAGAAAACTGAACTTTATAGTTAATTTTTCTTTTTTTTTTTTTTTGTTTTATGAAAAAAGCGTAACGAAGGTGTAAAAGAAAATGTTGTGTTTTTATGTCAAGTTTTCTTTTTAGTTTTCTATGTTTTTCAAGGTACCTTGACTATAACGCCTCTAAGATTTTCGCTCATTTTTTTTTACAAAATTCCAATTGTCATATGTAACGAGTGATTATTTTTTACATTTAAACAAGTTTGACTAACAATTGTACAAAGATATTTGTATTTTTCATACTAAAAAAGTATTAATGTTTAAATATGATTTCGGTCCTGTGGCTGTCACATCTAGCACACACAAAGCGCAAATTTTCGAGTGATTCTTCAAATATTGATTTATAGGTATTCCTCTTGTGTTGAATGGAGGGAAAAACTTTATGCTTTCGTAAAGATCTCCACCTCGCATGAGATGTTACCCAAAGGGGTGTATATACTAAAATCCCTCTTATCTCCCCACTAACGGAAGAATACAACCGAGGAACTTCATTCGCATCACTTGAAGGTAGACCGCCTTTTTGACACGATTACCAGTTCCATCTACGTTGTCCTGCGTCCAGGACCCGCACTTTCAAAAGTTTCAAGGTGCTTCTTTTTCCGTTTTAGGATACGTTCAAAGTATTTGATTGACAGGTATTCAACTGTCTCTGGCTTATCGACATTATCAAATCGCATGATCTTATCGGCCAATTTCGTGAGATTAGTCTTTCATCAAAATTTATTTTGACTAAATAAATTGCAACGTGCATTATGTGTCATGTGGCTTTTTTTGTTAGCAGGAATAATGCCAACTAAAAAACCCACGACAAAATGTATAATTATGTTTCATGACAGACAAAAACATTCTGACCATCATCGTTTCTTTTAAGATATATGAACCAATGACTGCGCTATTCTGTTTATTGAAGTACTCGTTTAACCAAAAATTGGATCCATCGAAGAACAAAATCCAAAATGGAAATTCAATATAAATATGAGTTTGTGCGTTTGCCCATTCACCGAATTGGCACCGCATTCGATGTTTGTTTGGCGTTAATCACTACAAAAATTAAATCACGAAAGCTTTCAAAGAATAATCTTTTCGTAAAAGCTTCCATATAGTGCAAAGATACAAGTGCAGTTAATAAGAATGGTGACGAATTAATTGATTTGGATTTTATTTAACGCTCCCTGTACTGCGGCTACAACTTCTTCAGTGCGCCCTGTTTGGTATCTCTCGAGAAGGCTATTAAAAATTATTGAAAACATGGTACAAAAGGTGTGGTTTTATTCCGTTTCGAATCTTTCGTTAAATTTTCCCTTTGTAATACTGAAACAAAAAAAATAAAATAAAATAATAATAATTTTAGACTCAATTTTATAGTTATTTTTTTCGCTTTTTTCCCTTTTCTGTCGTACGTGTACACATTGTGTACTCGTATTAGTATGAATTTATTTATAGAGTTTTATGACTGCTGGCAAACATATTGTTTTTCGTTGTCTTTGATAAAATTATTTGCTTTTGAGCCTTTTTTAATTTTTGTTTGTGGATGTCTGTGATTTAGTTACACGTTTGAAGTGTCCTTTTTACGATTTTTCAAATTTTGCCTTTGGGGTTTATATAGTTTTGTTTTCAATTCCATAGCAACCAATCTAATTTATAAAAAAATTTAAAATTTCTTTTATTTGTTTGTAGATCTTAAAATATACGAGTACGTATATACTCATAAAATAAAATATTAAACAGAAAAGGGAAACAATATCGAAAAAGGTCTTACAATGTTAACTAATGGATTTGTTTTTTATAGTATTTGTTATAGTAATTACAGTAAATTTAAAGAACATTAAAGAGACATAAATCTTGTTTGTCTAGCCAAAAGATTCTATTAGAAGCACAGCTAAAATTGAAGAAAATAATGGGGTAAAAATGGTATCAGAATTGTAACACTTGCTGCTATTAGTTATAAATAAAACATGCTTCCTTATTAGAGAAAGTTTATCTTAAAGTGCAAAATTTATACAGTAATTGCATAGTGTTTAGTCATCTTACAGACTTTAATTTAGTTCCGAAATTTCTAAGAGAAATAGAATTACAACTAATCAGAAATTAGTTTTCAAATTCTTGTATTGTTACGTCCTTAAGAACTTAAAAAGATACTCCTATATTTTGCTAGTTTTACACGTATGTCAAAGGGAGATGAAGATAAACCAATTTCAAAGAAGACTAATGACAAGAACTTAAATATAAGTATAATCAGTGGGGGTTGTGGTATAGTAGATATAGCACTCGCACAGAAACTCAAAGGACCGAGGTTCAATCCCAGCGAAGGACAAAAAATTATAAAATAAAAATTTGCTGTTTTTATATATTATAATAAAAAAAAAGAGGTTCCCAATCCCACCACCAAGAAGTCCATCCTCAAGAAAACGTTCCATCATATTTCCAGTTTATTCCACCAAAAAACACGAATGTTGAGGAGTACAGCGCCACCTTCTGGGAAGATAACAGCTAACCTATTGAAAGACGCTCACCACTCATAATCAACATCCACCCAGATAAGGCAATTGCTGTTGATCATCCAAGGGTGAAGATATAACACTGGTCAAATTGACAGCAACTTGTCCCACTAAAAAAAACGCACCTTTTTATATATCTATGAAAAAAAAAAATGAAAAAAAATATCTATCTCCAGATTCCAATACAATGCACTGCATGAGTAGGGGTTTACCCCTACATATTGGCCTTAAAAAAATCTTATCATATGATTTCCCTAAATGAAATTGCCTTATTTAACTATTGAAATTTGTAAAACTTTCGACTTCGTGGGATTAAGGTAAAGTCAATTGCCTTTAGCCCAGGTGTTATTTTGCTTAAATTATTATTGGGGTGCGTGGTATACTGATTAGAGTGCTCGCACATAAACTCAAACGGCCCTGGTTCAAATCCCTGCAAATGTGAAATATGAAAAAGTTAGTATTCGGTTTTTTCAAAATTATAATTTAAAAATTAGAAGTTCGCCCTCCCTCCAAGAAGACCATCTAAAAAGAAATCGCTCCTAGACGTTCCACTCTACTCCACCTTAACCAACGTCAACAAAAAACGAATGATCAGGAGAAAGGCGCCACTTATTGGGAAGTAGCAGATAACAGCTGAACCTACTTAGCGAAGACACACACCACACAATCAACATGCAACGATGAGGCAATTGCTGTTGATCATTCAAGGGTGAAAGTATAACACTGGCTTTGGAATGATCAATTCACAGCAATTTGTCTCATTCCTAAGGCGCTTAGTAGTAATATAAGAAAAACAAAAATGTACGTTCTGTAATAAATGTATTGTGCTTTCCAAAAATTCCAATACAATGCACTGCATTTAGTAGGGGTTTACCCCTAACTATTGCTCTCAAATAAAATAAAATATATATAACTTTTTGTAAATCTGCTCTGTTCATAAGCATATATATAAACATTTTCGGTTTTTGTTTTTTTACTAACGCCATCCCTCTGGCGGCGACGTTTGCTCATGCAATAAATAGTGCTGATAGAGAACAATATGTTATGGGAAGAGTGAAAGAGTGAATGTTTGTAGACATTTGATTTATAGTTATTAATATCGTAATTGACAGAAAAAAATCTTGCGGAAAATTTTTTCTATAAACCAACAGAGCGGCTAAAAAACGAATTTCCGCTATAGTGCATTATGCGATTCATTCGACAATCAACTACGAATTGATAATCTCTAAGAGAGGTACGGGTACTACTTGAAAATATGTGATTATTCCGAATTAAGGCTCTCATTTTAACAGAGCACCTCCCATGTAGTACTGATTGAACAGTGAAACGCACGCCACATTGTGCCATGAATCGATAGAGTTGGCAACATACGGTAAATCATAGAAATATACGGAAGAACATATATATCAATATCCTTTTCTGCAAATATTCTAGTGGGTAATCACTTAAAAATAATTGTAACCCATTTCTGAAATAAAAACTTCAAACATACGCAGCAAATTAAAACACATGTGTAGCTTTTAAGTCCCTTTATATTATAAACAGAAGTTGTCAAGCAATTGAAAACTTGTTGGATTAAATAATTCCAAATAAATTGTTAATTTATTATCTGTCTTGATGTTGCTTCGATAATCAAATATTAATAAAAGTCCATGATGGTAGCATTTGTAGCCCTTTGCTGTTGGCAACTAGTTTTTAATAAAACATTTGATTTCATACACGCGAAACAGAATTCTTATTATTAGAAAAAACCATGAAAATAGAAAGGCATATGTATTTCATATGAAACGTATTCAAAATCAAATAATAAACGGTTTTTATTACCACTTTTAGCATAATAAAGGCTTATTACACACTTACACGCTTACACATGTATTTTAAATACTTCTCAAAACAAAGTATAAAAAATAGAGAAAAATGTTTCATGTGTATGTGACAGGAAATAAGTACTTGAAAGTACGTGCGTGTGTAAGAAGCACATACTCCCTTAATCTCTCTCTCTCTCACTCACTTTTTAGATACACTTTAAACCATTTATTAACTCTCATATACGAGCATTACAAAAATACATTAATCCTGTACGTGTATTTTAATGTTTATTTTGTTGATGCCATAAAAAACTAAAAAATTCACTGAAACATTTTGAAATGCGAGAATTACAATGAAAATATCTAAAAGTTTAAAGTACTATTGTAGAAATAGTATTTAGATTTTGTGTATAAAATTTATTTTTACGTTAATTAAAGAATATATTTCAGAACATGTGCTATTGTGCTATCAGCATTAATTTTATACAATTTGTATAAATTGCCGATTAGATCTTGTGTAAATACACAATAGGTTTTAATAATTAGTAGATAAAAGAAAATCAATATGATCTAAGAACTATTTTCAGGTCATTAAGGTTTAAGAATTTCCAAACTTATTTCAGGTAGCAACAGTAACAGAAAGAGATTTGAGCCATGCATCAGATTGTCTTAGAACAATTTAAGAGCATTGGCTGAGTTTCTGAACGGTCACTGAAGACATAACAAACATTTGAATAGGATAAGGTCACTTTCAAATTTGGTGTAAAAATTCTCTGATAAATTCAGATCACAGACTCGACACGTGTAATTGTAATTGTTGGCTTTGGCTGTTATTCTAAAGTTTCTCAGAGTGCCGAAGTTGGTAGCGATATTATATTATATTATATTATATATATATATATATATATAATGGAATTTAAGATCGCAGTACTTAAATATATAGTACGTATATCTTTGATTACAAAAACAATAAACTACAAAACTTTTTAGCTTTTAAACATGGAAAAAAATTTTTTCTTTAACTACAAGTACATACATAGTTGGCCATTACAACCCTGTTTCATGGTCTCAAAAAAAAAAAAAACATTGTTCTGGTTGCGCAAAAAAATCCTTTTTGTTTTTGTACAGTTTATCTTTGCATATGGCGTCACTTTACATTTTAATTCACTCTTTTCATATTCTTTATATACTATATGATCATCGAAATAAACCATTAAGAACATTATAAATAAAGTAAACTTTAAAAAAGAAAAGAGCAGTTGTTCGTAGAATTCCACAAAGTATGTTCAACTCGTGCTTTAGTATGAAATATATTACAGTAGACGAGTGTAATTCAAAGGAAAATGAAATTCCTAATAAACATTCACACTCAAGCATATATTTATTCACTTTTCTTTTTGTTTTCAGCATTTTAGCTACTAGGTTTTTTTAAACAGAAGTAAAACTATTTTACAAATTGCTATTACTAAACGTCGGCCTGAAATAGATTTGACTGGCCTTCTGTAGACTGAACTCATCAGAAGAAATTTGTAATTTTTAATTTGCCACGATCATATGACTAAAACCAAATAAACCTATTTGAGCATATCGCTTATTTACTTTAATAGTGTCATAACTAAAAAAAAATTAAATTGTTTAATTTAGTATGAAGAAATGTTATCAATATGATGATTGAAATGGTGCATAAAATTGATTTTCTTGCATAGAAAGTTAGAATATGTATGATTTTTAAATATGGCAAAATCGTCTCTTTTTTCTCAAGCTACCTTCATGCACAGAATGTTATATTTTCAACGTTGATAAGTAAAGTAGCGAAATGTTAACAAAAAATTAAAAAAAAACTTTCAATTTTAGTTTTAAGCAATGGCTGTAATCATTCTTCGTTGTACACGTAATTGCAAGTCTTGCAAACATCGTAAGCCTAGCATATCTACTTATTTTTTGTTGTTGTTGGAATTTGTTTGCTATGTTTTCAGGATTTGCAAGGGGGGTTTACAACGCGAAGTGATTAAAGCTAATAACCCAGTGCAACACTAAAATCTTGAACAAAATGAGAACACCAAAATCTGAAAGCTTATTGCTTTAGGCACAATTGGAGCGAACGACGTATTTCGCCCATCACGGCGTCGTCACCGGTAAAAAATCGCCGCGTATATTCGTCGTATGAGGCATAATAATGACGAAAAAATAATTTGTTTAATATTTGTGTTTTCGTATACGATAGTGTTACCATACGCTGGAAAAAAGTTCATCAGAAATTAAACATTAACAACAACTCAACTAAATGGTTTTTTATAGCTATTTTTGTTTTGTTTTTTCATTTTAAATGTTAATAAGTCAAAATTGAACAATTTTTAAAGTAAAAAGTAACTTTATTTACTGAAACACATAAATTTTGTAAAAATATGGCCACCTTGTTCTGTTTTGTTCGCCGTTCGCCGGCGTATGAAATAGAAATAAATCTATTTGAGTTCGCGGCGTCGGACGAAATTTTCGCCGTCGCCCTGATTGTGCCAATTACCATATACACAAATGAGTTTTATTTTTGGCGACGAATAGTCGCCGCGAAAAATACCTCGTTCGCTCCAATTGTACCTAAAGCATATGATGGTAGAAAAAAAACCTTATTTGGGTTTTGAATTATTAGCTAAGGTTCTTTTTTTTAATTAATTTTTGAAGTTTTCAACTGTAGGTGGATTTTAGTACAATTTTCAGTAATTTTTTTTAATTTTCTTTAAAATTCCATTAAATATAATGTTACTGAAAGATATTGTAAATGACAGTAATTATTTCTTAATGTTTCTCTTTTTTAGGACTTTTTTTAAACCAGTTAGAATTTAAAATTAAAAAAAAAAACAAAACAAAACAAAACGAAATTGAATTTTTTTGTAAAGGCGAATAATGTTTAAAAACGCCAATCAATCAAAGTAAATGTTGTAAATTATTAAATATGATATTGTATTATTTTTCGACGACTGCTGATCATATGTTACGAATAACATAAGCAATGTTATACTGTAATACGTGAATTGTTATTAGTTTGTCATGCGACCTTAAAGAAAACAGTCAGAAGGCAAAATTTGAAGATCATTTTACAAGTACATTTTCGAATGTTTGGTTTAAAGAACTAGATGATTGCAATCGATGTATAACACGTAACACTGTCCTTTTTTTGTCTATAGTTCAAGAAAAAAGCGATCTCCGGCTTGATTATTAACCTTTATCTGCTCTTTGCGTCGAAAACGACGCATACCCAATACGATTTTTTAATTTTTATTAATATGGTTAGCTAAAAGTTCGTAAAATTTCCTGACTTTGTAGAACACATAAAAGTGCACATTTTGACTTATTTTCGTATTATAAATTTTGTTTTTTTTTTATTGTATCTCAAAAGTTACGTTGGCTACCTTCATGCGTCGTTTTCGACACATATGAGAAAGCGTAATTTTTTTTGGCGGGCAACTTTGTTTTTTTACCAGTCATTGTGCTTTTTATGGGTGATAAAGTCATTTTTGTAAACAATATATATCAAATAATTAAAAAGAAGTAAATAAAATATTTTTCAAGTGAAGAAATAGGAGCTCTTCTAAATGAAAGTGAAGCTGAAAATAACTACAGTTTTTCTGTTGTCAGAAATCCTGTAGTTAGTAGTACTGTAGTCAGCCACAAGCTGGTAGGTTTAGAGCTGAAAATGTTATCGATCTTCTGCCCGCCGTCACACGAATTGCATCTTGAAAGCGTACTTCTAAGGTATACAAATGCATTTGCCAAAGCTAAGTATGGCGACGATTTCTTGCAAATTGATTCCAGTTTGTTGCCAGCTTCTATGGGTGTTTTGCTATAACTATTCGTTATACATGAATGTTGTATATTTTTTTATATCAAAAAATCAATTAAATGCTGATTTAATCGATTCAGAGTATAGTCGTATTATGTTAAGGGCAATTATGTCGAAAAACACTTTTGAAGGTGTCAATGAAGTTATTCCTTTGGATGATGATATTAGCTTTTACCTTTGACAAGTCAACATTTGCATTCACAATCAATACAATACTTGTTTGATATATTCGTAGAAAAAATGAGTGTACAATTTTACAAAATATTTTGCATAACTCTAAAAATGTTGAACCCGGGAATTAAAAGGTTGCAAACAATAATGAGTTATTATAACAAAACCACAATTTTAAATAGGATAGGGTAGATAAGATGCTTTCTTGCTACAGTTGCAAGAGGCCGATGGCTGTATTTGCGAATATATTCGACATGGCTGCATTGAATGCCTTAATTATTTTTAAAAATTAATTCTAATTGCCAACCAATACATAAACTTACAATAAAAAGGAATTTTCTAGGGGAACTGGGGTTATCCTTTGTATGAAAAATAGAACAGGAAAGCTACGATCAAGTTCTTTTGTAAATTTTATTGAATTGACATTTTTATCATATGCACCGAAGAGATCAAAAGGGGTTCCTTCACAAATTAAAGGTACACAAAGGTGTTCGATATGTTTTGAAAGGAATTCTACTTCAAAAAATAACATGCATATTACTTACTATTTGTTGCTTTTGTGCAAAAAGTGCATGTAAAACATATATTTATAACCAAAACGTATGTGTTAAATGCATTGATAATAATTCGCTCTAATATGTAATAAAACTAAAAGCAATGTTTTAGTATTAAGCAAATATAAATACTAGCAATTTTTAGTTTTCTCATCATGTGTGTTTCGCGTTTTTCTACTAAAAATCATAAGAAATATATTGTGCGTCGAAAACGACGCCAGGGTAATTAATGTAAATTATTTTGAGGAGCAGATGAAGGTTAAAGAAATATTGTGCAATTATACCAACGGCTTGTAATTAGCACACCTTTTTCACTCTATTTACGGCAATTTTTGTCATACGCAAAACCCTTAGGCCAGAAATAGGCTCTAACGCCGACACAATATATATGTATAAAACGCTGTCAGAATGTTTAAATCTGACTAATTTGATAGAGTTGTTCAACTAACAATTAAAAAGTGAGCGCAGTATAACCATACGTCTGGTAGTTTCTTTAGGCCTTTTAAAGATCTATCTGAATTAAAAAATCACCCTCTTTTTTTATACGAATATATAAATTTCTAAATTAGGGTGTTATTTGTTGGTTGCATGTACATTCTTCTGTCGATTTTTCCTTTTTTTTTAAAGAAACAGACTTTATTTTCAAAATATTTCATTGTATGTAGTATGTAATCTGGCATGTAAAAGCGTGTGATAAAAGATGTGTAAAATGTTTTTGAGTGTGTATAGGATGTTATGTGTATGTGTAGAAAATATATTTTGTATTGTTTTTATATTGTAACACTGTTTTGGATGGTAGTTGTAACAATAAAAACAAAAAATCTATTTAATTTAAATCAGAAATGCTTATTGTATGTAATTTCTCATTTTAATGAAGAGCACTTGTAACAACGAGCTTCCTACGATGATAATAGGAAATTAAATTGAGGTTGACAGCAGACAACAAAAGCAAAGAAAAATTACACCCATTCACATTATCACATCAACATGCTTAAAGAAAACAAAACAGGGAAACAGAGTAGGTATTTCAAGAGAAATAAAAAGAAAATAATGATATTCAAAATCGAAGTCAATGAAACTGAAATTAAAGCTTAAGAAGAATGAGGTGGGCGGTACTTAGCTGACAGATGAATTCAAATATTTTTCTTAAGAAAGTTATTTTTTTTTAATATTTTATTCGTTCCTTAAGATGGGGAAAAGAAAAGTTAAAATTACTTTAAAGTCTGAGAAGACAAAGAACTTTAAATCGCTACGATTAAATTTATCAAGGGCATAAAGAATAACTTTTCAAGATGCCTATACTTGCAATTAGCATTCACGACTTTATTTTATGAAAAAAAAAATAAAAAGATAAAACAGAGTGATATAAGAACTTAAAGCAAGGACGATAAACCTTAAGTAATATTCTTATATTTACATACGTACGTATGTAAGTAAGTAAATAAGTTGTTTATTTATTTCATTTTTTTTTATTTGTTTAGTATGTTGCATGAGTCTGACAATAATGACACTTGAACTGTGAACAACATTTATATCAAAGAAAGTTTACAGTGAGAAAAAATGGGGAAAAAACAGATATGAATGACAAGACATAAACTAGAATTTTTAAATTCAACAATCATAATTCCTTTCATATTCTTTTCACATCATTCTCATCTAGAGATGTTGTTGATGATGATGATGATAATTCTTTATAAGAATGTTGTAATTGTTTTTTTATTTTTTGTGTTATTCACTCAACAATACTCGTACTACATGGAAATAAGCTCTCCAGTGGTCCAATGCTTTGGTCTGTTTGTTGTCCCATCATTTGTATTCATTGTCAACTGAGAATTAGAAATTTGCATATAAAGTATGCAAAAGGAAAGACAGGAAATAAGACAACAGAATCAGGCAAACAAGGCAATGCAGCCAATACGTAAATATTAAAGCATATTGTAAAAGTGAAGACTAAAGTGTAGTGGTAAGCCTATGATGGTATTCAACCATAAATTATGAATATTTCTGTAGTAATACAGAAATTCTTTATATGTAAATCGTAATAGTTAGTGATCTTATATTTTCAGATAGATATTTTTTTTCAACAGTTTTTAATAATTCCTCTAAATATCAATTAGTTTTCTAGCGATAATTCTTGTATATTGTCGTTTTCTTTCTAACCCTCAAGTAATTTCAAAGTTGGCAGATTTTAATGAAATTTTCAGTATATTTTAATTAATCCTAAAAAAATACAGCAATTTATTGTTTATGTCCTTAGAAATAGGACATACACATATGTGTCCCTTCGAATTTATATATTTAAAATTATATAAATTTTTCTACACATTTGTGTTGCGGGGGACTGAAAGGGCTAACATATTCATAAGATATCTTAGGGATTTATATTTAGGTATTTTAATAAATGAAAAATAATTAAAACATATTTGCGTTGAACCACCTCAACTCAACTTAAAATATGCCGTTTTTGAAATGACTGTTTCCGAATTTGATGACTTTTAGTATGAATAAAGTATGTCATAACACTAAGACAAATATGAAATTAAAGGGGCACTGACACTTCTGGATCCGGCAATATGAGGTCTTGAAAATCGCAAAAAGACACAAAAATGCACAAAGTTAGACTTACTTAATTGTAATTCGGAAAAAAAGTTGGGAGTAAAAATTAGTTCGGGTCGGTCATACATTTTACCCCTCTAGGGGATACTCGAGGGCAGTTGTGGAGCTTTTTGTGGACTTTTACTCCTTCAACCCAACCTTTGACCCCGATGAATAGCCTTTTGCCCCCATCCCATATCCTTTCTTTTTGACTCATGTATTTTTTTGTTGAAACTTACAAAATAAGCGGTTCTAGCTAATCGAAATCGAAAAATCGTATACCATCCCACCCCTATCAGGACAGTTTTAATCTCATTCTTTTGCAATTTGATTTTTGTTTCTTGATCCAAAAAGACCTCCACTCTGAAATTTTTCACAACTGTAGAGAACGAAACTATCTTTGGCATAATTTTTTTTTTCAAATTTTTAAAAAGGTCGCTTTCGGAGATATAGGCTTCCGACTTATAGTTAAAGAAAATTGACCTTTGACTTAAAAAAAAATCATGTTGCATATTAAATCAAAGGTAATTTAATACTCTTTTGAATGCGACTTGTACGAGATGCATACCTATAATACTTTTTAAGAAAATTACAATTAAGTAAGTGTAACTTTGTGCATTTTTGTATCTTTTTCCGATTTTCAAGACCTCATATTTCCGGATCCAGAAGTGTCAGTGTGCTCAAGCTTTGTATTTAATTTATTTCTATGATATACTATATTTCTACAAAAAATTATAAAATTCGGAAGGGGTGGGTTACACCCGTTGGTTGGTTTGACTTGGAATATCACATATTTGTTTTTAACAAAAAAATAATATTTAAAAATGAATATACGAGTAGATGACATAATTTGCTGTGTAATACAATTTATAATTTGTATTGGTAAATGGCTATAAGATTCCAATTTATTTTAAAAAATTTATTACATAAAGGGTAAGTGTAGATAAGGGTCAATTAATTTCCCATATACATACTGAGTTATATATGATACAAACTTTAGAGAAATAATAAGTACATAAGTATATATGTAAGTTGATCAGAGTTATGAGATACAATATTGTATATACAATATATGTATATAAAATGAAATGTGTGTTTGTTTATTTGTTTGTTTGTTTGTACCTTATACGAGACCAAATCTCTGGACCGATCTTCCTAAAAATTTTCACGGCAATTAAATGGGACTCTGGCATGATTAATAGGGCACTTTTTTTCGACCTTTTACTCCCACATTTATAAATTATGTTATTGCTCCCGTATAGTTTTCAATTTCAAATTGTATACACATTATACTCCAGGCGATATAAAAATAAAAATTTTTTACGCCACGCCCCCTTTCACGCCTCTTTACACGCAAAATTTTGTATGAAAGTTTTAAATTTTTTGTTGTCTGTACAGATTTGTTCTTTCCAACGGATTTTTTTTATTTGGTAGTATATTGCTCTTAATACTGTCAACGTCGTCATATAACTACTTATGAACCACGCACACTACACCGGCCCTTTTTTTTAATTCAGATACTTACTTATACCACTAACAATGCTTGCTATATAAAATAGTTTTTTTTACTTAAAGTTTTATATACTTTTTATCTACAGGTAAGGAAGCCATATATTTTTTTATTACCAAATTTCCCTTTTTCGGCCCATTTTACTTTAAACTATTACTAATCTACTTTCAATCTATATATATAAAAATGAATGTCTGTCTGCCTGTTTGTTTGCTTTATAGGAGGCCAAACTCTTGTATCGATCTTCCTGACATTTTCACAGCATGTTACTGTGACTATGGAAGGAATAGTAGACTATATGAGGTTTTGATTGGACAAAGGGGCATCGCCCATGTAACTCAAAATTTAAAATCGTCATATCTTGGGTGTTTTTTGACCGACGGCGGCACTATTTGCTATATTCAATACCATTATTGGCATGGATAGAAATACGTACCAAAAGAAAAGTGGCCGAAGCACGCCCCTTTGTTTGTGATATATTGGAGGTTGAACCTGTTCACCGATCTTAAATTTCCACAGCGTACAGCTTTAACTCAGGAATGACATGATAATATTTTTCGATCATGCACACTTCTGCACCTACTTCTTCACTACGTTTATTAACGGCTTTACTTCAAATTTAAAATACATTTTAATTAAAATAGTCTGCTAGCCCCATTCTCTTTCTCCCACAAATATATGCAGAATATATAAATACTTTTAATTTTATTTTACAACGAGTGGGCTATCGAAGCACACCGGGTTCACACTAGTATTATATAAAATTGTTGCATATGTCAAATTGTCGAAACTACACCAATGCGTATGAGCTACATTGGTTTTGTTATAAAATAAATATAAAGTATACGCTCTCATTTTTTTTAATTAACATAGTGTCTGACTACGTTTATATACACGTCCTATTTGCAAATAAAGTTATTTGCAATATACTTAACTCACTGTTTATATGTAAAAGTACACCAAAAAAAGTGTGAACATTTTCTGCTTTAATTTAAAAAAATTTTTTTTTTTTTGGGGGGGTCGTGGCATACTGGTAGAGCGCTTGCACAGAAACTCACACGACCAAGGTTGAATCCCAGCGAAGGACAAAATTATAAAAAATAAATATTTGCGGTTTTCTAAAATTACAATTTAAATTAAAAATTAAATTTAAATAAAATAAGAGGTTCCCCCCCCCCTCCAGCAAGACCAGCTGCAAGAAATCGCCCCCTGACATTTCTAATCTATTCCACCAGAAACCAATGATCAGGAGTACAGCGCCACCTTCTGGGAAGATAGCAGCTAATCTACTGAAGACGCTCACCATTCACATGTAAACATCCACCGACAAATGAGGCCATTGCTGTTTGATCATTTGAGGGTGAAGGTATAACACTGGCTCTTGAGTGGACAAATTGCCAGCAACTTGTTTCATCAACAAATAAAGGCGCAAAATATACAATATCTATGGAAAAAAAAAAAAACTTCTTTCAACCATCTTCACATTCCAATACAATGCACACTGCATGAGTAGGGGTTTTACCCCTGAGTATTGGTCTTAAAAAAAAAGAAAAAAAGTACATATACCACAAATATTCAGTTTGAAAACTATTTTATGTTAATATTTAAACTTTTTGTTTTACAGAATACAATATTTTGCTAATAGTTGCTTTAAGTTCGATATTTTATGTTTTTAGTTTTTTTCCGCCATATTTACCAGAGCAATAAAAACATTACAAATGTAAACAAGTGGCAACATTTTACATCTTTATTTGCAAAATGTGTCATTATTCACGACTTGTTATCGTGAGTAAGTAAGTTGCAATAAAACAATTATGTGGCAACATTATTTACTCTTATTTGCAAATAAGTCGGACGTATAAACGTAGTATCTGCTGACTTTTGGCAAAAAAAATAATTCAAAACATTTAATTTGATAGCGCTTTTCATTACGCAAAAATATTGTATATTTCAAAGTTAGTGGGGGTCGGTCATACATACATTTAGACTCGATTTGAATGGGTCAAAGTGAGATTTTTCAAAATTTGATCTTTGGGTCAAAATAAGAAACATTAAATATTATTTTAGAGGCATGGTTCCTTGGGCAAAGTTTCTTCTTATTTTAACCCCTAGAATACGATTTTCCTACTCACTTAGGCAATTTTCAAATCGATTATATATAAAAAAGACTCAATATTTTTCTTACAATACATATATAAAAAGAAGACATTTGGAAAAAATGCAACAAAAATTCCATTAAATAATAATTTAAAAGCTCTAAATATGCTTATGTAGTATTCATTAGTAAACGTAATTTTGGAAACAATGGAAATACTTAGTTGTATATACCCTATTGTGGGAGTTATTAATAATAAATCCTGTCCATTTGCAGATTTTTTAGTTGTATTAGTATTTAAGTTTCTGCAATCTTCTGCTTTGAGGAAAAAATGGTCATAATAATAGGTACACAAACGTTGTCAAGAACGCAAAGGCAGCACTAGATGATGATCAGTGTGAAAAGAATATATATATTTTTATAACGACAATATTGCTATCGAGAAAAAAATCAATCCTTGGACAACAAAACTATCGATAGCTTAGAAGCACAACGGGCTCTGAATTTAAATTTTCACTTTTATCTTTGCAAAGCTTAACTCACTGAAAAATTAATGCCGGTTGACTATTCGTAAGGCTGATTTTTCGAACAAAATTGCATGGAGCTATAAAGCACATTTTTTGTCGGCAGCATTTTCACAATATTTTGCGGAATATGGTCTAAAGACATCAAGGGGCGATATTTATAGGAAAATGACGCTAAAGAAACCGCTATGCCACCGATTTTTTTTTTTTGTCTGTAAATAGAGACTTTAGACACACGATTTCAGAAAACGATATATTTCCTGGTTGTGAAATTTCTCGACTTATTGAATTTGATTGGACACTTATAAAATGCTATTTGCAGTCTTTCGATTTATTTTAGTGAGACTACACCAAAAACCATATCGATGCCAATAATCATTTAACGCTGGAGTATTTGAATACAATTATTCATTAAGTTATTTTATACTGTGCAATACGTGCTAACAAGTAATCCAGGGTCGGTCATACAATTCGTACATTATGTCAAGGACCAAATGTTACAGAGAAAATATTTACAGGCTTTGTGTGCTTTATATATAAGAATGTATGTATATGTTTGTAGCTTTATGAAAAAACATCATGGGTTTTGCTCATATATTTCTTTAAAAATATTTGCTTTATAACCAATAGATTTTAATAATTCAAATAGCGAATTGTATGAGTATATGGCTGCGTGTCATAGTTCACAACAACGCTTAACACTTAAAACTTCCCCTAATATGATTGCATACAATATAATATATATTTCTTATAACACCAAATGTTATTTCAAACTACCAAAAGGTGTAACACCGCAAAGTTTTTTTGCGCTTCTAACACAAGCACAATCAACAATTATGACTTCTTGCATTTAAAACGAAAATAATAAATAAAACAGAGAAATAAATATTTCAAAAGCCTTAATATTTATGACTTCCCTTTTGTATTTCTTTTGATATATTTTTTTATTTTTTTGGTTTTTTGCAGAATTTCCCGATAAGCGACCACAACTATTTACGGAACTCACACGCTACGAGCCGGGAGATGTATTGCGTGCCAACTGTAGTACACCACCATCTAGACCCAAAGCCGAATTAAGGTTTACCATAAATAATATACCGGTAAGTAACAAATAAATAATACGATTTTAAAACAACACAAGAAAAAAAATCATGTAAAAAGGATCAAAGAAGTTATATAAAAATAAAAAGCGACAACAGGAAAATATAAATTTCCTTTAAAGCTTTAGAAAAGGTTCACATAAAACAGAAGTCACACATACAGAATGAAAAAAAAACTCACTCAAGTGTTGAAATTTTATAATGAAAGAAAATTGTTTCAACTGTAAAGAAGTTTCCCACAAACACATGCGGCGAATACTTATATATTAAGAATATAGAATTTAAGGATATACATACTTTCATATACTTCTCGTATGGGTATGTAAGCTTACATCTGTATGAGAGAGCTAAATGTACACATATATGGGTAATTCCATGGCGACGGATGCTACATTCGTATATTTTTGGTTGACCCAAAAACTAAAAGGAAATTTAAAACTTGCGATATATCCACAGTGTTTTAAAACAAGTAAGAGTTGTACATTTAAAAATTTTTTTTGGGGGATTCAATAATATAGTAAAAAGAATAACTAAATGACATCGAGATAAGGCTGCGACGGTTTTTATTTACATCCAAAAATAAAGAAAACTAAAAATGTACTTACATTTACGAAGTGTAGACAATTGAGCTTTATTTGTCATTAAAAAAAGGAATGATTGAGCACTTTCCGTTTTTTATTCCTATTTGAAGTTAATCTTTTTCTTGAATTGCCCATATGTATGTTTATTCGTATTCCTTTGGAAAATTTCCTTGCAGTTTGTTTTCCAAATGACAGACGATAAATTCTATAGTTTAAAATTATTATTAATTGCTAATTAACGATAGAGAAAATATGATTAATAGTTAAATAACATGTCATGCTATTTCTGAAAGGCATAGGCAGCACTAATAAAACATTCTTTCATGTGGAGGATTTTAAACAAATGGGCACATGTTTAAAAATACATACATATCTACATATAGATTTGTATGTGTGTATACAAATTTTCATATTAAATCTTTAAAAACTTTTGCAGCAGAGAAAATGAATTTTAAATTTTAAGACTTGCTTTTAATTTGGTAGATAAAAAGTTTATTTTAAGAATGTGTGTAATTGATTATAATATTTTAGATTACAAGAAATTCATTCTACTTCATACCAATAATTGTACTCAAAATACTTTTTTAAATAAATATGTATGTACAGTCGGTTATTATAAAATGTAAAAAACAGCTTTGCATAAATGCTAAATTATTTCGTATCAATGAACTCTTAGTTAGTTACTACGCTTATAACTCAATAACGCCTGGACCGATTTCGATGATTCGTACCAATTCGGAATGGTCTCTGGCCAAATAAAAAGAATAGGAAAAAAATTCTAAAATATTTCAGAAAAAAAAAAATTATAAAGAAAATTCATTTGTCCATACATTTTGTATGGAGTGATGTCACTATGTTTGTAACAAAGCTTCTCCGAGAATGTCTAACCGATTCTTAAAAAATTCTGTCTGTATATTCAGTAGAGCTGACTATAGATCGTAATATGTTTTTTATACCACTTTTCCGTGAACTTAAAACCCTATTTACGATCCCCATAAAGCCTTTAAACATGATACGAATGCTTCCAGCACTAGCTTCTATGATACAGCTTAATCCAAGTGGGATAAGGGCAGAAGAAGGGGTATTCCCGCAGGAGGTAGAACACATTTTACCACTCTTTTAAAGAAGTGTAACACATTAATCTTCCAAGCTTAGTAGGAATACTTTTTAGGGGCAGGGGAAGTTATCCCCCAAGCAGGTAAATTATGTTCTGTGGCCTAAATTTGGAGAATGACTGTTTTTCACACGGTCAACTCTATGTCGCGTATTCCCATGTCGGAAAGCCATCCTCTTTGTTCGTTTTCGCGCCTGACAATAGAACGAAAAATCAGGGACAAAAAATAACAGTTATTTTTAAAATTTTACATAAAAAATGATCGTAGAAAATTTTGGTTGGTATCATTATGATGCACAGGTGATCTACATGCAAATTTTTGTATGATTTTTAAATATGTGACTTTTTTGATAAAAGTCGAAAAATAACTTTTAATTTTGACTTTTATTTTTTAAGGCAAAATTAAAAGTTATTTTGAACTTTTATTATTTTACTCAAAAAATAAAAGTAATTTTTTAACTTCTAATATTTTAAATCAAAAATAAAAGTCATGTATTAAATTATTATTACCTATAAATTGGAGGCAATAAAACTAGCGTATTACAATGCAATACTTAACTCAAGACTTTTATTGTTGCCTTAAAGTATTAAAAGTTAAATAATAACTTTTATTTTTTGAGTAAAATAATAAAAGACAAAAATAACTTTTAATTTTTCCTCTAAAACATAAAAGTTAATAAATAACTTTTTTTCTGCCTTAAAACATTAAAGTTAAAATATGACTTTTTTTTCTTGACTTTTTCGATAAAAGTCATAACAGTTACGGTTCCTGCGAAAAATATTGTTTATCACAGAGTGCTCAATGATTTATTCAATAGTTTATTTATTATTCACATTTTAATTTTTTTTTTTTGTGTAAATAAAGATTAATTACACTAGTTTACAAAATGACAAAGGTATAAGCTATTGAGTGAAACAATCCAAATCCCATATTCTTCGAATATTTAATTTTTTTCTAGAATTTATTGGGTTTAAACGATTTTAATACATACGTCAATCATACGCCACAATGGCCAGTTTGATAAAATACATTTAATAAATATGAGTATCACAACTGAAAAATATTTTGGATTGTTTCACTCAATAGCTTATACCTTTGTCATTTTTCGGTCGATTTTCTTCTAATTGGTGTTAGTTCTTGCGTAGAAGTATCATCTTGACGTACATGAAGAGAAACCAGATGTTTTTTCGACGACTTGTACTTTTCCATCGGCACAGAAGCACTGTAAAATATGATTTTTTTTGAAAATGTGCCATATTTTCATCAATATATTTTGAACCACTTTACAAATCAAAAATCCAGTTATACATATTTGTTCGTCATCTCAGTATCTTCCATTTGATACAAAGAACGACCGAATAGGACATACCTGGCTCGATATATAAAAGGTCGAAAAAATGAGATAATGCCCATATCTCAAAAACTGTTCCATAAAAAAAAATTTAACCTTGATTTTTGAATTCAGCGGAAGAAAATACATAAGAAAAATCACATCTCATCAAATGTACATTTTTAGTGTAAACCAGTGTTATCGGCACCGATCTACCTAAAATATTACCTGTACCTGATCCTGAACCTGTATTTTAAATATCACAAAAACAATACTTTCTAAGCAAAACAACGTTTGCCGGGTCAGCTAGTTAAAAATAAAACAAATCGATATGTTTTAGAAAAATTCAAGTTCTAACAATGTTAAAAGACAAATTATCAACAATTTTTACAATAAATGAATATTTTTATTTAGAAAAGAAAAGTAAAAGCCTTTGTATTGCAATTATTTGATTTTTCATTTAAACGGTATGATTATATCCGAATTCGACTGTCTTAGAAACAAAAAATTTATATTTTAGAGAAAAAATTTTGAGGGAAAAAAAAACCAAGTTATATTACCTACAATTACCAACACATACATTATTTTTTTTTGCCTCAAAAAATACTATAAACGTGTTTGAAAAAGCAATTTTCCTATGAATTTTAATAAAAAAAATATATATTTTGACAGTGTTGAACACGTAACTTTAATTTGTCAACACACAAGAAATGTCTAAAGAATAAAACAAAAAATAAAAAACATTTATCGTTCACGTTACAAATACTACACGTTTCTGAATGTGTGTGTTTGATACATATACATACCTTTTCATATAAAAACTACCTACACTGACTGAGCAATGGAATGTTTATTATAGTATTGCTGTACATGATTTTTCAACTACAATTACATTAAAATAATCCAACAATTCAACTACGACGTAAGCACGAAGGCCTTCTCATGCCCATACATATATTATGGTTTCTTAGACGTTACTTTGATAAATATTGATGGTCTTTTCTTGTGAAAAGTCTCCTGGAGAGTGTATGAGTGTTAGTTTAAAGGAAGGAAATAACGCTTTCATACCGTTTTGAAATTTTCCAACACACTATGCTGTGTATGTATGTTATATGTTGGGCTTAACATAATCCATAGAATATAGTCTTTTTATGTGTGTAATGTGTATAAGTATTTATGTCCACTATTGTTGGCTCTGTCGGTATTTCTTTAAGCTGACACAATATCGTTTACACAGGCATACATATGTACATAAACGCACAAACACTTCTATAATTTCAAATACTTCCGCCAGGTAATTGTTAACCTTTTGTAGGTTTTATGGTTACACTCTACTATTATATGATCTAATTATGATTGAAAGCTCAAGTTTTGTATTACTGGTTGGTCATATACAATTGATTGTTTGAGTATCGATAGTGCATAACAAAAGTTATGATATTGAAATGTGTGATTGGATGCAGAGAGAGAGAGAGAGAGAGTCTAAAATTAATTCATTAAATATTTGATAATCATTTATAAAGCATTCTTCAGGTGTTAAAATATTTAAACAAACATTTTACTTTGCCCATTTAGCTTTTTGGTATGAAGCTTAAGAAAAAAAAATGTAACAAAAAAATTATGTCAAGTTTTTAAGTCTTAAAAAAAGATAATTAAAATAAAATTTTATTACATCTTAAGTACCTTAACAAATACTTAAAATATCTTTTGTAATAAAAGCTCAGTTCATGTAAAAGGCAACCTTTATTTATTTAAATATCTTGAAGCGTAAGACTTGTTTTTATGAAGAAATGAAAAAACTCGTATAATCTTTTATAATTGCTCTTTATATTTAATTTCGACTCATTAAAATGATATGCTAAAGAAAACCTACTTTCTTCAAAATTATAGAAGTATTTTTAGATTTCATAGCAATTTGTCTTTTTTTTTTTGTTCGTATATAGTCAGTGAAAACGTATTATTAAATGCTTTTCTGTTTTTTGTACAGTATTTTCATTTTCTATAGAAACTCATGTTTATGATACTTTTGGAAACTTTAAGCCTAATAAGTCTTGCCTAATTAATAATCTTTAATGTTTTCTAATGTTGTAACTGACTACTCATTTACATTTCTATGAGATGAAAGGCAATAACATACACAAGTACCCTTTACACTGAAATAAAATATGAGTAAATTAAAGAACATCTTTTTCCAACATTATAATGATTTCGCATTTTTCAAATTTGTGTTTTTCTTTTTTGGTACTTTAGCACAAAGACTAACAATTGTATTATACTTGTGCAAAATAACGAATTACCATGATTATGAAATACTATGAATATTTCTTCTGTTATTAAGGCGTTATCACGGGCCGATTTTCTGCTTTTCCGTTGAATTAAGGTCGACAGTGCCTTACATAATAGAGAATATTCAGCCATATCTTAGACTTCAAATTCGTTCGGAAACAGAATTTAATCTACATTCTGGGGATTCAGAAAACAAAACAAACAAACAACAATTTTGCGGAATAAAATCGCTTTTAATTTTATGACCAAAATTGGCATTTTAATTGTATTAAATTGCATCAAATCTACTTTTCGTCAGTAACAATTCAATACTTAAAGCCTCTTGATAAACTTAAGCGAGAAAAGGAAATGATCAGAATCGATTTGAGCTGCAATACCATATTAGCTTTTTGAACGCGTAACTAAGTTGTTTGTAGCAAATTTCAAAACTTTCACTACTACCGTTCTCCAGAAACATGAAGATCAATATTTTGTTGGTATTGTAGGTATTGTATCTTTAGCTAATAACTTGTACTGACTATGAAATTATGTATTTCAATCATTTTGAATGTATTGACAAATAAATATTTATCATATATGGGCTTGGCAGTTGTACCGAGTTGAAATGTTTGATAGGCTATATGCCTACTGTGTCAGCTATTTATACGTAACTGTCTATAGACAGCTTTCACGCCTATTATGTTGAAATTTAAACATTTTTCAACTTACTTTACTTAATCTCAGTTCTTTATCAGCAGTTTTTGTTCCTTGGTTTCTTCGCTATGTTTTTAACGGTCGATTGTCGACGAGGGCTGGTTTGTTCTTTTTTTTTTTTGTTTACGTACATACAAGCACTTTATTATTCAGAAACATTTTTACATAAGAAACTCTGTAAGAATGGTAATTGCAAATATTTTTGATACAATTGCTTAAGAAAAAACTTTTTCATGATCACACAAATATAATCTTTTGTATTTCTTTTTATAAATATACAAATATAAGTACATAATTGGCCATTACAAGCCTGTTTCAGGGTAACAGACAAGCTTCTCGCAGCAGCCATGTTGTGTGCTAATTTTTATACATGAGTACCTTGACCTACAGTTTTAAAGTCGAAGCTTCGGCATGGCAATTAGTTACTCTCAGAGCTTTTTTCATATTTTTTTTTTCAAGATGTCAGAGCTGGAGTTTGAACCCGGTTCATGGCTTAGTAAGCCAACACACTAATCACGAGATCACGGCTATAGTTTTGTAAATATAATATAATTATAATTTAAATCAATCCAAATATGAAAATTTTTAATAACGGGTCATAGGCTGAGTTTAGGGTTTTCTAGCGCCACTGTAATAAAGCTTTTACAATGCTGACCGTTTAAAAATACCGGCAATGAGTATTCTTAACGCAGTCAAAAAACAATTACGTATCGGTTTAATAGTTGATGCTTTTGACATTTTACGCGCACAAATTAGGCAACTCGTATACTGTTGGGGCCACAAATGTAAGTTTTTTATGAGAAAATTTATAAAAGACGCATTAGTGTTCATTCTAAAGTGACTGCTAAATTCGTAGTCCGGCATATTTGATAAAACTTCCCAAAAATTACAGGTTTTTGGTATTTTTCCTTTTTGAAATGTTTTTCCACTAGTGAAATACTTCTTTTTCTTTTAATTGATTTCGTTACCTCCATTAAATTTTGGGCCGAGAAATAATATTCAAATAAAGTTTTAATCTTATGTGCTGGAGGCCCGAAGTTCGAGCCCCAGGAAAGGTGTCATTTTAATCGATGTGTTTTCCATTTTTATTTCATTAATATGCCACAGAATAAAACGATACATTTTAATATGCGTACTATGTTTAGGGATGTTGCATACGTATGTAGTCTAAATATCATAGTAGAACTATATATAAACTTTGTATTGACACATTTTATAAGTCAGTCATACATTCATCGTAAAACTTTGCATTGGAAATCCAGTTGTACAAATTACTGTCATGGCATTGATTAATGAGAGTTTAAAGATTGTTCGCTCTAACACAAACAATGTTTTCCTTCTGTACTTAAGTATACCCTTCATTTTCACATCTTAAACATGAATTTTAGTTTTAGATAACAGTTGCCGAAATCGCCATACTTTATGCTGACTTTTAGAAGTCAGTTTTGTGTGCCACTTGAGTCTCGGTTCCAGCATCTACTGTAATTTGACTAAAAAATGTATGCCAAACCTTTTCCTGTGGCTGTAACTTTGATGTTTTTGTGATATTTCCTCAACCACTTTATATAAAATAGCTTGAAAATTAATTCGCTTTTGTAAACTTTTCTTTTTGGAAAATATTCCAGTAAAATATTGGAGATGAAGTAATTAATTTTTTTTTTAATTATTTAGTTTAAATAGATAAAACTTTTAAGCAATATAATTTGAACCAGAAATTTCTTTTTGTGTACAAATTTTCCTTTTTTTATATTTCATAACGAAATCATTTAAGTGTTAAATCCGGTTAATTATTTGTACATACGGTTTAGGCCCTTAATAACTCTTTTACTTCTTCGTTGAAAATAAAAAAAAAATTCTATATATAAAATGAAATGTTTTTGAAATTATAAAAGTGCTGTAAACAAATTAATAATATATAAAAAGCATATATACATACATCCGTATGTCCTTATATATCTAAATTAGTCCCTTTTCTATGCTCAGTTTTTCTACTTAAAAAACGTACAGAGAAAAAAACTTTTTCTTTAAACCTTTCTTATAAATACACAGAATTCATAAAAAGTAACGACTTTAATAAAAAGTAAAATTGTTTACAAAACAGTGTAAACTTTTATATCCTGTTAAGTGGCCATAAACTGGTACTTGATTTTGCAAAAGAATGTGTGTTGAGATTTTCAAATGAGGGTATACTTTAGTAACTTTAAATAGTTTCTTTAATTTGCTAAAGATACAGTGTGTTGTGAACGGTATTATGGAACCGTTTATGTAATACCATTAATTAGCAAAAGCTTCAAAGTACCTCTTAAGGCGTGTGAGGACTGTTGTTACAAATTTATTGTACAATAACTTAAAAGCAAACAAGAATATATGGGTTTAGGATTAATGAAGGCTATACGATTCATATTTGAAGGATTATTTTTATGATCTAAGCAAATATGTTTGTTTCAGAATAAGGAGAAGGTGTGGGACATTAAAAAGTTTTTAGAATTAAGTTTATTTTCTATGAACAAAATGTGTTAGAAAACTTATGGAGAGGTTTAAGTCGTTTTCAAAAGACTATGTAGCTCCTTATGTTGCAAAGTAAAAAATAAAGTAAAAATTTAGTAATCTAACGCATAATATACAACATATTTTTCAATTACCCATTTCAGTACTATGTCGTTGGCTTTGAAGGCCAATTATTTTATGTACAAGTATATTAGAGTGTCCTTTATGTTGCGAATAAATTAGTATGCATCTATAGATTCTGTAATAAGGCAATACATGAAAAATATCTATTGAAAATGCGAAAAAATATTTAGTCGCACTACCGAAATAGAATAGTCATACATGTCATCGTGTGGGAGTTTATGTGCTCTATCCGCCAACTTTATATATCTCGAGTTAATGATGCCACTTTAAATTTTTGACACCAAAATTTTTAAAATTTGCAATCCGTTTTCGGTTATATATCTCCGAAACTGGACGAAATATCCGAAAACTGATTGCAGACTTGAACAATTTGAGGTCGAAAACCTAAAGTAGCATCTTTAATTCGAGATATATAAAAAATATGAAATGGCGAATAGAGCACATAAATTCCCGCACAACGATATGTTTGTTTACATTTATGATGTTTAGACTGTAGTCGTTAAAATACTCGTTACTAAGTAGCTGGTTATTTGTTTGATTTTGTAGTAATGTGGCCTTAAATATGTTTAAAGCACAAAATATCAATCATTAGAGCATAAATATGAATCATTATAGCATATAATTAGTATTATCTCCATAACAAATCAAATGTTTATGTTTTACTTAAAAAAAATCAGAAAAATTGTTTTTAAAGTTTTTCTTCCTATAAAATAAATAATAAATTAATAACAATATGAAATCAATTTCAATGTTAATCTCATGTTATTAACATTTATAACAAAAAATTTAATAGTAATTTAATTTAAATAAATTATTATTAATTTTTTTTTAATTAGGAAATCTATTAATTATAGTGAAACTATTTAGAGTACTAAAAACATTAATTTTTTAAATGAGAACAAAAAAAATAAATAAAATAAAATAAAAATAATAGAAAAAAAGTTTTAATTAATACTGTTTGTTTAATATCGTGGCTTTTTTGTTTGTGAAGAAATTATTTATTAACTTATTTGATTAATGGCATTAATTTAATACAACATACTAACATATCGTCATATTTAATGCAAGCAAGCCACACTTTAATTTATTTATTATTTTTTTTTTTTTCTTTGAAAGAATTAAAAAGAGTTTCACAATCGATGAGTACAAGGTACGATCATTATTATTTTGCAACAGTACTTAGATAAAATCACTTGAAAATAACAAGTTTAGAGTCAGATATCAAAAATTTTCAAATCTGATTGCACTTGGAGTTAACTCAGTGTAATTTTATCTAATAAAGCAGCATGTTTTTTTTTTCGTAGAGGCACAAAATTTTTGCCTGATCTTGTAGCGTACTCAGAAGAAAATTTTGGTTGTGTAGTTTTAATTAAAAAGCTAATTTTTACTATTTAATTTTCCCAATTAAGTTTTTATCAGAATTACTATTTCATTATTTAATGCTATCGAATTACAATTACTACAAAACTAGTTTACAATTTAATAAGTAGTAGTAGTACACATGTAGTAAGGAATATACTTATTATACTCGTAAATTCGAGCTTTAATTTTTTCTATGTAATTAAAGGCACCACATCCAATAAATACTGGCATTTAAATTTTTGGGTGTGCATTTGCATTTGTGCTGACGATATAAACTATTATTAATCTGTTTTTGTATATTTCTATCTTTCGGTTTTTTATTTTGTGTTAACGCTTTTTGTTCTATTTAACAAAATATTTAAATTATTAAAAGTGTACAAAACAAAAGAAAACTTTTATATTAAAAAAAAATATTACAGTTGTGCAGCCCAATTAAGCAGTATTGATAACTAATCGACTTCATTCCAAAACTTAGAGTAAACCAAACTCAACCGAATTTAAAATTTTGACGAGTTACATTTCCGCATTTGGAAATAAGAAGCTGTGGTTAAATATAAAAAATTTTTGTCCAAAGTCTAGTTCTGTTTAAAAATATACCATTTTTTCTTTGCTAAATTATGTCTTAACAATAAAAACATTTCGCTATTAGAGTATACAGACAAACATATAAGAAATTTACTCCTACCAAAAGAATTCGCATCTACCAAAATCAAAAAGAAGAACAAAAAAATTAACTCCTTCTTACCGAAGTTTAATTTAAAAATATAAGTCTACTTTTGCTAAAAAGAATATATATATTCGTTTACGTAGTGGTTGTGCCTTTTAACTTCACAGTCAATGATAAATTTTTAATAATTATTAAAATGGGTACTAAATGGATGCTCTTCGAACATATAAAATAAAACCGTCACACTTCCTTATCACCATTTTCAGAAGTTCTTAATCAATAGGGACTAAGTGGACAACTCGTACCAGCACATCCTTTTGTAGTTGATTGTCCAATGCATTATGGAGGGAATTCGTTCTTTAGTCGTAACGCTCGTTTATGAAATAAACGATAATTATTATAATAATCAATAATAAAGTTTAAATTAGAGATGCCAATCGGGACTGTATATCATCATATTCAATTTTAACTGTTATCTTAAAGTTCTTTCGTTCAAATGGATTTGGAACTTAAAAATATACAAAACTGCATAGTATTAAATGTTATGATTAATTGCGTAGTGCGACAGTGAAAAAACGCACGGAATCCACAGTATAGGTTCGGTTGTACTACCAAATGTGAGTAAAACCCTGTATTCGGTTTGGTCAGATTGACTACCAATTTTTGTATGGACCTCAAAAGAGTTTGAAAATCGTTATACCGTTTTCTGCTATTTATAGCAATGGTAATGTCGCTTTTCTTCTTCACAGGTTCAGCGACAAGGACACTGTGGCCATGGCGATTACCTTGGGCAATACATCCCTGTGGACAGTGTCCTCATACTTCGCCCATGACTACGGGCCAGACCCCCCGCAGGAACCCGTGGGTCAGCTGGTTACAGAGGCGAACAAACTAGGTATCCCGGTTCTGATTGGCTGCGATGCCAACGCACATCATGAGGTGTGGGGTAGCTCGGATACCAACGAAAGAGGTGAGTGTCTTTTTGATTTCATCCTTAAGAATAATCTTAGCATTGCTAATCGCGGTGATGAACCAACTTTCTGGACCTCGTCCAGGAGGGAGGTTCTTGATATCACCCTGGTTAGTGATAATTTTTCTGAGAAAATCTTGAACTGGCATGTATCTGGTGAATGCTCCTTCTCGGATCACAGATACATTGTCTTCTCTCTTGATCAAACTATCTCCCCTTGCAGGGAGTTTTTCCGTGCTAACAGAAGACGTACGGACTGGTCTCTATTCAGGGACAAGCTCCGGCACGATCTTCCGGAGTCTCCTCCTATCGTCCGTAACTGTTCGGACATCGACAGGACTGTGGACATATTGTCTGCTGCCCTCGAAAATGCTGCCTCATCCTCCACTAAGACTCCTGTGTACAGGGGTAGGCCTAGGCCTAACTGGTGGAATCAGGATATCGAGGATCTTCGTCGTCTGTGCGGCAGGCTCTTTAACAGAGCTAAGTCAACGGGCGAATGGGATCTGTACAAGGCAAAGAAACAGGAGCTGAAATATGCGATTAGACGGGCGAAAAGAGCTTCGTGGAGGGAATTCTGCAACAACGTTGAATCCTCGGCGGAGGTCAACCGTCTTCGTAAGGTTTTAAGCTCCTCCAAGGGATCTCTCGGAAGTATTCGGAGATCTGATGGTAGTTGGACTACCTCGACTGATGAGACGCTGAGCCTGCTTCTGGATACTCACTTTCCGGAAAGTGTCCACGCTGCAGGCCATACTGTCTTTCAAGGGGTCACGCCCACTCCAGGGCACCACTCCTCAATTCGTATAACCCCTGGGCAACTGCACTGGGCCATAGGTTCTTTTGAACCATACAAATCTCCAGGTCCAGACGGCATTATCCCAGCTGATCTACAACATGGCGAGGATCTCATTCTCCCCTGGCTTTTGGCTGTTTATAATGCCTGTCTGGACCTCATTTATATTCCTCTGCGCTAGAGGACCGCAAATGTGGTGTTCATTCCCAAAGTCGGAAAAGCTTCACACGTGCTCCCCGGGGACTTTAGACCAATTAGTCTTTGTTCCTTCCTATTGAAGACGTTGGAGAGAATTCTTGACCTCCATATCAGGAACTCGATCAACCCTTCACTACTATCTACCTCCCAACATGCCTACACCAAAGGGAGATCTGTCGAGACCGCTCTGCACTCACTGATCTCTCAGGTGGAGAGGGCATTGCATTTCAGGGAGTATACGTTGGTTGCCTTTCTCGATATAGAAGGCGCCTTCAACAATATTTGCCCTACGGGTATCGTTAATGCTCTGCTCAATCTTGGACTAGATTCTGGTCTGGTTCAATTTGTTGAGCTCCTTCTTAGGTCGCGATTGATATCCGCCACAATTGGAACTGCAAGGTGCCAGAGGGCGACTGCCAGGGGCACCCCACAAGGCGGCGTCCTCTCTCCACTTCTCTGGAACCTTGCTGTTAACACTCTTCTCATCGGGCTGGAACGCTCTGGTAACAGGGTTGTTGCTTATGCTGATGATATCGCCATCGCGGCGTCTGGGATATGCCCACAGACATTGTCTGACAAGCTCAACTTAGCTCTGGACATTGTGTCTAGGTGGTGCCGGAAATTTGGACTACGTGCTAATCCTGGCAAGACGGAGTTGATGCTCTTTACGAGACGGTACAAGGTACCTCATTTCACTTTGCCCAACCTGAACGGGGTTGGACTGCAGTTGAGTACCTCGGTTAAATATCTGGGTCTCATTCTGGACCCCAAGTTGAACTGGGGGCCGAATCTAGCTGAAAGGGCGCGTAAAGCTGCCTGTGCTATCTACTGCTGCCGCAGGGCAGTAGGGGCAAGATGGGGACTACGTCCCCGCGTGGTCCGCTGGATTTATTCGGCGATCATAGAGCCGAATCTTTTATACGGAGTGGTCTTTTGGTGGACTGCTCTCGACAAGTTCTGTAATGTCAGACTCCTGGATAAGGTCAGGAGGTCCGCGGCAATTCAGATTACTGGTGCATTACGGACCACCCCCACAAGGGCACTCTTTGTTATGCTGGGGTGGCTTCCGTCTAAGATTCTTGCTAGACAGCAGGCTAAACTGGTGGCGGTAAGACTTAACGCACTAACACGGTGGAATTTTGTACCCTCGGGGCACTCCTCTATTCTTTTGGAGGAACCTCGGATACGGGACGATATCGATTACACCTCACCGAGACTGGAACTGCGCAGAGACTTCCACGTGATGATCCCAAGTAGGGATGACTGGGCCTCTGGCGGGGTCATCCCCAGTGGATCGTTGGAAGTCTATACTGATGGCTCCAGGATCGGAGACAAAGTGGGGTGTGGGATCTATTCGGAGATGCTCGCCCTCTCCATATCCCTTCGCCTCCCTGATTACTGCAGCGTTTTTCAGGCCGAAATGGTGGCTATATGTCACGCTGCAAGGGTGATACTTCGGGGTGGTACTCCCACTGCCGGTATCACCATATTATCTGACAGCCAAGCGGCGGTCAGATCCCTGTCGAGTTTGACCACAAACTCCAAAATTGTCGACGACTGTCGCGATGCCCTTGTGGCACTCTCGAGACAGTGCGTCGTTAATCTGATCTGGGTTCCTGGTCACAGGAACATCGCGGGCAATTGTACTGCGGATGAACTGGCTAGGACGGGTACGTCTCTGCCGGAGGTTCATCCTCACGTGGAAGTGGGTATACCTCTTTCCTCCGTTAGGCTCCTTATTAGAAGGAGACATTTATTGGACGCGGACCTAGCCTGGTCGCGGGAGGAGTCTTGCCAAGTTGCTAGACTCACCTGGCCTAGGCTGGACTTGAGGCGTACCAATCAACTCTTTAAACTGGACCGCAGGGACATCTCTTCCGTTGTATCTATCCTCACGGGCCACTGCGTGATGGGCAGGCATGCGGGGAGACTGCGCTTGCCCGCAAATGACTTCTGTCGTGGCTGTGGGTCGGCTGAGGAGGAGGAGACTGTGGTCCACTATATTTGCCAGTGTCCATCTCTGGCTCGACGCAGATTTCTTACATTAGGATCTCCTTTCTTCGATGGCTTGACTGACCTGTCGATCCTGGATATTGGATCAATTGCCAAATTTATTAGGCTCTCTGGCTGGTTTCCAGCATGATTTTCTGGGGAAGTAGTGCTTCTTGTGTGGAGCCCCTGCCTATCAGGGCTCCCCGCATCATGTGGTATCACAACGGGCCGCTATGCGTGCTCAAGTGTGCCTTGTAATTACGAGGCTGCCACTTCCTCCTATCCTATCCTATCCTAATGTCGCCGAAAGCAACATAAGGCAACTTAACCACCTGATTCTAACTGATTCAACTTCTCCTTAGAACATGCTATTAATGCATTGCCGCCTGTATTTATCTCTTAATCTTTTTTTTTCTTCTATATAACTTTTATTTATTTCTTAATATTTTGGCATAATATTTATAGTATTACTAATTAATCACAACACTACTGTAAAAATAGAATTCATTCACTAAATATTAAAAATCAAAGAAAAAAAATGTATAATATAAATATTACAGAAAAAAAAAATAGAAACTAAAAGAATTATAATTCATAACCTGACATGAATACCTTATGCTTAGCGGTAAAAAAAACAGAGTAAACTATTGCAACAGTATAATATAATAATATAAATTCAGAGAGAAAGAAGTTGTCTAGGAACCACTATTTTTCTATAATCGGAATATTTTAGTCCATTCTTATAAACATAACACTGTTGGAAGTGAAGAGCGATATTTCGGGAAAGCATAAATGAGTAACAAAAAAAAAAAAAAAAGAAATTGGGTTTCGTGTCTATATGTTAGTGGTAATTCTTTACTATTATTATTGCCACAGTTAAAGTTTGGACACGGTGGGGAAATATTTGATGAAAAAAAAAAATCACCATTTTGTGAAAATATTTTTTATTCTTGTTTGATGAATTAAATATATATATATATATATATATATATATATATATATATATGCATACAAATATTATTTCTGATAATTATAAGATAAATAAATTAAGATATAAATAAATTTTATAGAAATATTTAAATCAGAGAAAATTTATGCATAAAAAGATTTTACAAAATTGAAGTTAAGCCCAATATTTGACTAATGGGTCTCTAGCTTTACCTTACCGTCATTTATTTCTTTAAACAATAGTGCAAAAGAGACAGCATATATTATAATATTTTAAGATGGATTGAAATACTGGTTAACTCTTAAAAACTTAAAATTTTTCAAAATATTCAAAAATAAATTTTAATTTAATCTGTGCATTACTAGTTTTTTAAATTAAACAAGTTGTGAGAGTTTTTTGCCGTTTGTGGTACCACCACCTCTCTTAGTAAAAAACGAAACAAGAGACCAACTTTACTATTGTCAACTGAAGTTTTTTAAAATTGCGCAAAATAAGAAATTATAAAAATAAGATTGGTTATATTTTCTTTACCAAACAAAAAAAAACTTTGATCTAATTAAAGCGTTTTCTGATAAAAACAAAATTAAATTGATCACACCTCTCCTGAAGCTCGAACCCGAGTCTCAGCACTTAACATAAAATTGCGCCCGGCTATGGTGCTACGCTCTAATCACCACGACCACCGTCGTACATATCATTCATGTCGACTAATGTGGATAAGGTGGAATAAAGGGCAAAAACAAAATAAATTTGTAATTCTGTTTCATCCAAATAAGATGACAATTACAAGAACAGCAATGATGGTAAGAAAAGGAGAATATGATAGAAACTGTTGTGTGACTTTACTTCGACTAACTCATACAAGTGTATGTACATACGGTAATAATTTCAGTATGCGATTTCCAAAAAAGTGTGAGTTAAATAGTTGATGTTTGGTCTTGAATATGCACAGGACACAAAGAACTCTGATGAGACTACCGTAGCTGGAGTCGAAAACAATTGTTCAGTTTGGCTAGTGTACTATTCCTTCACGGACATCATTTCTTCTTTAATTACCAAAAAATATTCATTGCAGTTAACTTTGATCTGATTAAAGCGTTTTCTGATAAAAACAAAATTAAATTGATCACACCTCTCCTGAGGCTCGAACCCGAGTCTCAGCACTTAACAAAAAAAAAAATATTAAAGAAAATTTTGTTCTTAAAAAAATATTTTAAACAGGATGCTCGCATTTACTATTCTTGACTAAATTGACATAAGATGCGAGTTTGATCATAAATCAATTAAATCCTTTCAAAACATACATGCTATTCAGAATTTTTTTTTTCTTTTTTTTTTTTTTTGACTTGAAAAATAAACAACTCTAACTTTATGAATATTGGAAAAATTTTTCATTGTTTTGCAATTCAATATTTACACTTAATAGATTTCAGTCTAACCAATATTAAAACCAAGCTAAATATATTCTACTCTGAGACAGTTTGCACCTTCAATTGCAGCTTTAAAATATTAGGTAACAGAATTTAAATCGCCTAATAAACGTGCATGAGCTAGCTACACATATTAATGGAAAATTTGATTAATCAGACAGCTGATGCCAAGATAGGTGCCATGTTTGCTCGCAGTAAAACGAAAATAGGGTCTTAAAGATCTTTCAGTGAAATAAGCCTGAGATTTTGTGTTGATTCCAAAGCATGAAGGGTACTTACAAAGTTTATATCCGATACAATGGAAAAATCACATATGAGGAGAGAAATGGAAGAGTCGTGTCCATAACTGCAAAGAGTTTCGTTTGTCGACAAGAACAAAGCGTTTGTCTTTTGAAATGAATGTGGAAAAATTATTATTATTATTAAGAAGCTGCCAACAGCGGGTTTTATGCTAATTTACTCGTAGTACAATGTCTTAATGTTGACATTATAAAACAAAATGGTCACATTTGTAAAAAAAATAAATCATTTTCTATTTCCAAAATATGAAAAATCTTTCGGTAATATAAGTTTTGCTAACAGGGAAGCGTTAATGTCTGGGTTGATGCCTATTTTAAAGATGCTGATGTATAAATATGGTACACTATTAAAAACGTTTAGATCTAAAAATAGATTATATAAGAAAATAAACAATCGATTTTTCTAAAACTGTCGGCTAAAGTCAGGGCTGCTCTCATAAAAGGATTATAGTTTTTCTCATAACCACTTTTATAATGCAAATATTCTCTAGATTTCAAGTAAACAAATTATTAGATAAAAAACCCCACAGCTTTTTTTAAAGGATACTCAAAATAAAAACGAAACAAAACGAAAATAGCAGCAAAAAATCTTTGATTAAAGTTGAAAATGCCTATTAGAATGAGTGATAAAAAAAAATTAGCAGAGGAAGTAGAAAAATAAAAAAACGTACATACTCTTCTATTCATAAGTGAGGTCAGTTGGTTAAGTAGAAGCGTAACTAAAATGTCATTTGTCAAGTGTCAAATGTAAGATACACTTATAATGCATAGCAGTCTACTCAAAAAAAAATTTGTTTGTTTTCCTTTTTTATGTATTCGTATCGCATACGATATCCGATTTTTTTTTTATATATAATTTTTCTTTTATGATTTACAATAATAGCAAATCAAGAACAAAGGCGAAACATAAAACCTCAATCCAAGAGCTACGAGTATAACAACTAAACTAAAGATTAAAAGTGAACCTTTTTAAAACCTCTTAAGAATATAAAGTGCTTTATTTCTGTATGCCTCCCTCTCCTACTCGGTGATAACTTTTAAACATCAAAACAAGTCACCCATGTTTTTAAATATAAAATTTTATGTCTTTTTTTTTATCAAAATGATGATAATCATTATGATTTTCTTTTTAATGGCTAGACAAGGATTTTTTATTGCAGAAACATGAAAAACAACAATAACGACAAGAAATGACAAATCTTCTTTGGCATACAAATTATAATAATAAATCAAATTAAAGTTTTGGCGTTTTTTGTTTTGTTTTTCTTTTTTTTTTTTTTAAAGGGCAAAAATATTAAAAGGACATGTGTAAAAAGTTCTAAAGTTTTTAAATGCCATTTTCAGAAATGTGGCAACAGCATCCATCTAAAGAAGAGCCAAAAATTTTGTTTTTTTTTTTTATTTCTTAGTGTATGAAGTTTTTACACAAGAAAATCTCAAAGACACAAATTCAGTTAAAAATTTTGCAATTTTGATATCTTTCAATAAGATATATATATGCTCTGAGAATGTGGATACATTTAAATCTGGAATCAGAAACAATATACCCTTTGTATGTTTTGAAACCCATGTTACCCAAATTGTATGTTTAAAATTCGAGGAAGTAATTTAAATCATAAACTCTCAAACACTTTATATAGTAGGGGTTAGTGGGTTCATTTCCCACCGAAGGCTATGATTTAGAGCGTTAACGTAACAAGCTCATTGTTACCAATTTTGTCATAAATACTAAAACCGACACTCCACAAGCATTACTGATGAACAATTTTAGGTTTTTAAAACAGGCTGGACGTTGGAATCAATAAAATTAAAAATTTTAGATATTATGGGCATGAAGATTTTAAATTATGTATTGTACATATAAAAAAAGTTTTAAGAAATGACCAATCGTTTCTTTTTTTTTATCGAAGGTAAAAAATATCAAAGAAGGGACAAACGATTTCTCCTTATCAGATTAAAAAAAAAATTAAAAGCTGAAAAGATTTTTACTTCGGTGTAGTATTGTTGTACTTGCCAATGTGTTGGCTTACTAAGACAAGATATACTGGTTAAAACCCCAGTAAGTATTTCTTTCGGCGACTGCCTCTTGGCAGTCTTCTGGCAAAAGCTCTAAGAGTAACTGATAGCCCTGAACAATCTTCCCAAGTATTGTCGTTCGGAGTCGACTTTAAAATGTAGATTCCAGTACTCATGGGTAAAAATTGACACACACAACATGGGTGCTGCGAGAAGCTACGTTGAAACCCCGACACAGGGTTGTAATGGCCAATTTTGTATATATGTATGTATTTATGTTGATATAAAAGTAAAAACAAAGTTGAATTTCTATAATTTTTTAAATGTATTCTATCTTTGGTAGTGCTGCCAATTAAAATAAAATGATTTTAGCTTTAAAGAAGAATGGCTGACGACTAAAATTCTATATAATTTTTCAGTTCAACTCATTTATAGTTATATTAATGCTCCGTTTTTACGCTTACCTGGCTTACTATTTGGTAATCAATACTTTGTATTATCATTCACAAGGAAATAGAATATATTATTAGTTAAATTATTTGAGCTTAAGGTCGAATAAATTTTTATATTATTTTTTTTTTACGATATTTCGCTACTTCCTTGCGTAGCATCATCAGGAATATATATTTGTATGTGGCAAAACAATAATAATAATTTAACTAATAATAAAATTAATAAAAAGGTCAAGGAAAATAATACAAATATAGAAATAGAATTTATATATATAGTAAGCTAATTTAACGAGTTGTAATAAGCTCATTCCATTGTTAAATTTAGTAGAGTTGATAATCATGTGTAACGTGGTTTTGTCGTAGGCTGAGGTCGCTCAACGGTGTCCAGGGTCTACTTACGGGTCCACGAACCTTAAGTAAATAAAAAGGAATTACAATCTTGTTCCCTTTGTGGGCAATAGTAACATCAATTCTTTATTAATAAAATAGTAAATAAAATAACAAAGTTTAGTACAACGGCAGGTGGTTATGTGGTTCGGTGCGGCGGTAGGTATCTTTAGCTGGATGTATTACCTTTTGACTCAGTAGGACTTTTAGTTGGTTCGGTATGATTCAGTAGCGACCACTTCGGGTTCGGTATAACTCGGTCGCTATTACATCTTCGGATGGGTATACGATCTGGAAAGATAAGATAGGAGAGAAGTAGGTTACGAAAACCCCTTCTGGTGAAGTAGGTTACGAGAACCCCTTCGGGAGAAGTAGGTCACGAGGACTCCTTCGGGAGATGTAGGTAACGAGTACCCCTTCGGGAGAAGTAGGTCACGAGGACCGCTTCGGGGAAGTAGGTAAAGAGTAGCCCTTCGGGAGGAGTAGGTTGCGAGAACCCCTTCGGGAGAAGTAGGCCACAAGGGCCCCTTTGGGAGAAGTAGGTCACAAAGATCCTGTCGGGAAAAGAAGGTAACGAGTACCCCTTCGTGAGAAGTAGGTTGCCGGAACCCCTTCGGGAGAAGTAGGTAACGAGTACCCCTTCGGGAGAAGTACGTAGCGAGTACCCCTTCGGGAGAAGTAGGTTGCGAGAACCCCATCGGGAGAAGTAGGTCACAAGGGCCCCTTCGGGAGAAGTAGGTAACGAGTACCCTTTGTAAGGTTTTACCAGTCGGCACAGCCAAGTCCAGATCTCTCACGAGTCACCTCGTATATACTTGGCGAAGACTGCTGTCTGTGCCACCTCTGGCTACTCTTGTCTAAAAATCCTAAACCCTATATGTAAATACAATCATTATCTTAATTGGAATTATTGTAGTAAAAGTAAATCTATATCATATGAACTAAAAATAATAATTAATGCTGTACCGTGTATGGTTGACACAATTATGTCCATACAATAAAATATGTAAAGTAGCAACATAAGTGCTACGTCACACATGTTTTGTCGGAAACAGATGTAATTAAAAAAATAGCACTGCCTACAACTCTATTGCAAGCATCTATCATTAAAGCTTGTGTAAATGTCGCGTCTTTCTGACCAAGGCAAACAAATTAATTCGGCTTCATTAAGTACTTCAATTACCAAAAACAAGGATCATAACTAAGCAGATTAATTAATGTCACCAAGCGAAGAAGTTATTTATTAAGTCTCTGTTCACCTGCACCAATACAAATAGAGTGAATTTAAAATGATTTCAACGAAAATGATCAGATTTTACGCACAATGTTTGGTTCAATAAAACACACTGTATTGTAAAAACGGGTACATATTTGAAATATGTATGTAAAAGAATTCCGTTATAAATTAAACTGAGACTGTTGCATTACTGAGGATTTGCCCAGGGTCAATCTTGGATGTATTGCTTCATTTGGTGTCTGTAGATTTTTTTGTTTTTACTTTCTGAGCACGGAAACATTTGAATTAAGTTTGAAAATGAAATTCTAAAGATTTAGAATAGCAGTATAGGATAAAATGGCTGGTTTTTCAAGCAAAACTCACCAATCAGTTGGGATTAACCGGCCTCGTTGTTCAAATATCATGCTTCCTTTGAACTATGCTCAACAATTATCAACTACATATATATTATAAAATGACATTTCTATAGGTCTTTTGAAAGAATATTAAATATTATTATAAGGTAATATTATTATTATATAAGGCAATAACTTTTGTTTCTAAAAAATTAACAGGCAATACGTTATGGGGAATATTGTACTGATAATAAAAAACTTTAATTTAGGCCAGTTTGAAATACACCTTTTCTGCATCGAATTCGATTTGTAAAACTTTCGAAGACTTTTTTATTTTTTTTTTAAGAATTTTTAAGCAATATAAAAAAAAATAAAAACTAGGTGTTACAAAAAAAAAAAAAAAAAAAAAAATTAGGTTTAATGTCCGCGTTGATTTGTATAGCGGAAATAAGTCACGCATTATTTTCACAGCTAGTTTTACACATATATTCCAGCGCTGTTGTCTATTAATTAGAGACGGTTCTTGCACCCAGTGACGAAAAACAAATTCTTAAGCCCTCATTGGTGCTAATGATTTAAATTTAAGAAATGAAAACCGTCCTAATTCCAAACTTCTTCACATTAGGTGCGGAACCTTTTTTTATTGTCGAGATAAAGTAAAAATGCAATTATTCATATTTTTTCCTTGCGTGTTAAATTTTGATATTTACAAAAAAATGCCAAGCCTTATTTTCTGAATTTATATTCAATAGAAATATAATTCATTGGCAAAATTGCTTATAAAATATCTCAATTTAAGAAAATTTTAAGAAGAAACAGTTTTCGTTAACTTGCAAAGCCATGAGAATATTTTGTTTTTCATATTTACCATTTAGTTTCTTGTTCCTTCTAATATTACAAAAAAAAGAAAAACGAATGTGCACATGTTTTTCTCAAGGCTAATGAAAGTAATATGGGTTATTGTTTGGTAGAAAAGAAGAAAATATGAAATAATTATTCTATTGTTATTGGTGCTCCTACAAATAGCCACAAGCAAATCCAAAAATTTGCGGGATAAATTTACATGCTATGGTATGGAGTCTCCAGATAAACAAAATCATATATATATTTAAACAGGTTTATATAAAACATATACTTACACAAAATATATACCATTCCCAATTGTATAATAATTTCTTGAATTTGCAAAATTACACAATAAAACATACGAATTCTTACACAGAGATTAAATACTTGCCAAAACCCTGTCAACAAACTTCACCAAAATCAAATATTTTAAAATTAGTTAAACCCTAGTGTTGTATATGCTGTCCGTTTTCGATTTAAATAAAAACAGATGTATCGAAGTATCTTATAAATAAATGCATCAAATATTTATTTAAAACCGACCTCAAGCTCAAATAATTTCGTTAATAAGATAAAATAATAAGAAGTCAAACATATAAAATCTTAAAAGCAACTCAATATACTTCTGACTTTAGTTTAAGTCTAAGAAACGTCCATGTTTTTTTTTTTAATACTTGTGAGGCATTTAAGCAAGTATTTTTTGTGTTTTTTATTGTTCTAGATATCATAGCATTATTAATATTTGTACCTGTTTTGTGAGGTCCTGCTCTTATTTTGTTCGCTATTGTGAAAGTAGTTTTTACTTTAGATTATAAAAAAAAAATAGAAAAATTATGTATGCTTAGAAAAAAATAGAAAATGAAAAAAGAAAATTTGATTTTTTTGTGGGGGATTCGAAAAATTATTTTGAATTGAAAGGACGTAAAATTTATAACAGAAGACTATATATATATATATATATATATATTAAAATTATAAAAATTGGAATAAAAAAAAATTAAAAATATTTATTTGAAGAAAAGCTTTTAATTTTGGGAACAAACTATTATAAATTTCGAGTTTAAATCTATAGAAGATTTACATATCAAATACCAAGTTCACAAGAAAAAATCCATGATGATTTACATCATTTGAAGGAGAATTTTGCGATGAGAGATAATTTGAAGAAACTAAAAGATTAATATAATTGGAAGACATGCGGTAATTTATACTATACGTAATATTACGCAGATTTTGGAGCTAATGCACGAGCGCTGTGAAAGATAAGTACTATTTCTTATCATATTATTATTTTTGGTTGGGCAAATTAGCATAAATAGAGAAAAAAAGAAGAAAAAGAAAATGAGGTTTGCAAAATAATTACAAGATATAATAATAATAAAAAAAAAAATAATTAATCAAAGTTTAAAAACAAAAGTACCAAAATTCGAATATTCTTATATTTGTAAAAGATATTATTCCTATACTTGACTAATCTGGTATACAGTAACCTCAATTTGTGCAATTTATTAAAACCAATATATGGATATTACTCTTTAACTTGATAACGATTTGAGGCATATTTTAGTGCTATTATTCTTAATTTTTTTTTTTTAATTTTATAATGTTAATGATATTAATATGTTGAGCATGTTAAAGCTGATTTTATATTTTTACATTAATTTTCTTTAATTAATTTTGTGAATTTTAAAGGAATTGGTTTTGTTTAAATGAAAGAATTTTTTATTTTTGTTTTTGTAAATTTTTGCTAAACCACAATTGAACTGATAACACCACGTAGACACAAGGCCTTATGTCACCGTTGAGAAGTATATAACTTGTTGAGTAAATAATAAAGTAAATAATACGATATCGTATGAAAATAATAAACTAAATCTGCATTACCGATTTGCTTTAAAATAAAAAAAAATATATAATTGTTGATTATTTATATAATGTATATATATATATAAATATTAATGTAATTTTTTTATCAACATATTGAATATTTTCTTCTCTTGCGCAACATCTAACTTACAACTTTCCATTGATTTTATTACCTTTTAATTAAAAATGTTAATGTTCTTTGGTTGTAAAGAATTCGTTATGTTTAAAATAAATTGTTAAAATGTTAAATTAAATTTCTTTATATTCCACGAAAGGGTAGGGTATTAATTCGAGAGGCCGTTCTAGTTGGGCTAACAAAACATTCAGAAGTTAGCATGGTGGGTGGGTATAGAATAAAATAGAGTTGGTTACATCTTCAACTCTCTTTTTAAAAGCTTCTAACTTCACAGGGAACAAATTATAAATTTTATTTTTTTTTAAACGTGTTGTGTATGTCGATCGTGGATAATCTGCTACCAATTATGAAATTTTATGTTTCGAATCTAAGTCCATTTATTATGAGGTAAGATCCATCCCCAATTATCCCTGAGCACGGCCGGAACTGAAGGTAGCACACCTCTAAATAAGTGGAGACTTTAGGGTCGGTTCGTTACATACTCCACGCTATCATTGTGTTATAGTATTCTTCGGAGCTTTAATGTCTTTAAGTATTAGAATTTCTTTTCTTGTCGCTTTGGCACCCGCATCCACAATTTGTTCATGGTATAGTGGTTAGAGAGCTAGCAAAAAACTCAAGCAACCGAGATTTAAATCCCAGCGAATAAGAAAAATTAAAAACAAAAATAGAAATGTACGGTTTTACAAAAATTATAATTTAAAAATAAGAGGTTCCCTCCCCCCCCCCCCCCACCGCCTCTTAGAGAAACCCATCTTCAAGAAACCGCTCTCTGACATTTCTCGACTTATACTAGTTAGTGAAGACGCATGCTGGCCACTCACAATCAAAATCCACCTACAGATGGGGCAATTGGGTGAAGGTGAAATACTGGCCATTACGTGGCCAAATTTACAGGAACTTGTTTCATCAAGAAAAAAAGGTATAGTTATATATCTATATATAAAAAAAGAGAAAAAGTCAATTTATCTATCTATCTATCTATTTTCAAAATTTTAATACAATGTACAGCATGAATAGCAGTTTACCCCTGAGTTATGATTTAATTTTTTTTGTTAAATGTGCCCATAATTATGAAAGTGGTCTAAGTCATATATTTTTTGTTTCGAGATGTTAAATGAATTGCATTTAAATAAATTAAAAAATATTTTTACATTATGCAACATTTTTATTTATAATTTTATTAGTCTCAAGTAATGGAAATTTAGTATGAATATGAAGTTTTGTGCGAATTTCATACGATAATATTGTTTTTAAAGTTTGCATTGACTTAGACCATTTTCAAAATTAGCTGAATGTCCTATAAATTACTTAAAGCAATAAAGAACTTTAAGTTTTATTTAAAAAAATAATTTGATTGAAATAATTCGTGAACATTAATTAATTATTTTTAAAAAGTAATTCATTTTTATCATTATTTCGAGTATTTAAGATTCTTAAAATGTTCCTGAAAAACTGCTGGGATATACGGTAGTAAACTCATAATATCTTTATGTTTTTCTTTATTCTTACTGGTCTAATGGTGGTGTATAATAGAATTAATTTAATATTTTTGGTCTTCCTCTTTTAGGTGAAAGATCCAAAACGTGAAATTTAGAATCATCTAAAGAAGTTTTATAAAACATTTTATAAGGTTCATTTTTCAAGAATCTCATCCATTGAATTTGTAGCCAAAGAGACAGATTCGCCCGCGGTATTTTTTTTCTCTTCTTGTTATTGATTCTTCTAGTGATTTCGTTGAAATAAAATCCAGCTTCGACATTCGCTTTATCGAAAATGTATTTCTTGTTCTGAACTTTTCTATCAATTCATAATAATGCTCAGGGTTGTATAAGTAATTTCCTGTTTTTACCGGTCATTAGGTAGAAAGGAATGACTCGATACCAAAAATTAGTGGTATAATTTTTGACTTAGACCACTTTCATTATTAACACTAAATGAATTCCATATAATGTTGAAATTACAACCACTATCTAATGGTTTATTTTTGACAATTTCGTAAAAATTACATTGAATTAATTTAGTTTAAACTAATGTGGTATGAAATAACTGCTAAACTAATTTATTTTTAATTTTGACTTAGATCACTTTCATAATTATGGGCACTTATATATAGTCAATGTAATTTTTTGGTACAAAAAATATACTATATACGAAAAGAGTAAATTTTTTAATAAACCAAAATAATTATTCCTTGTTAACAACATATTAATTTTAAAAAACGTATGTTATTAAATTTTAAAATTTATATATTCGGTTATGTTTTAGTCATATTTTAGTATTGCGGCTGGCTGCTGACCTTTTTTTTGGCAAAATTTTTCCCTTTTCATTTTAACATATCTTTTATTTTTAGACTGATAAAAGGTCACTTCTTTAGGTGATTAGATAAAAACCACATGTAAATTTGACAAAACAGATTTTGTAGATAAGCCAATAATTTTAAAAACCCATATCTATGAACTTAAGTTGACGTAATAAAAATGCCACAGACAACAAAAATCAAAACTGTGATACATTTTTAGGATTTTTTTTTCTCTATTTCTTTTTTAAAGCAAATAAATTTGAATAATCATTTAGTTGAGCTGTCTTGTCATACGAAAAAAAAAAATAGATAACTTCTGTCATTTTTACCTTTTACGAGGCTGATCTATGCAATACATTTTTAATAAATGTATTAATCATTAGATGTTTTTAGGGTGAAATTTAATAGTTTCCTTGTAAGTTCCTGGTGGGAGATAACAGTTTATTAAATAAGTCCTTAATGTTATTTTGCTTTTGCTTGAACATGTCGTTTTAACGCTTTCTATAAATAAAACTCTATAATACTTAACTTGCTGAAAAGCATTGCGTAGAAATTTATGAAAAAACCTTTATTTTATTTTCTATGAGCCAACTAAGTACATAAAGAATAATTAAATGTTATGCATGATGTCTGATTGACCAAACTACTCTACATAGTTTAGTAAATCAAAACCTTAGTTTTTTTTTAATTACTTCAATAAAAAATATGTGTGCTTTTTAAATTACTCTTCATTCAAGTATACATTCACTCTAAAAGAATTTTATAGACCCAACAAAGATTAATAACCATTCGAATTATTTTTTTCTCTTTTAGGAAACTTAAAGGCAAGAAACCTTTATTTTCATTTTAATTGACAGTTATTAAGTTTTCTTGAGAAAGGCAAATTTTTAATACAATTTTTGGAGCAAAAGTTCCTTAAATTCTATACCAGGGATATGTGTAATTAGCAAGTTCATTAGATATTTCTCGTTCAACTAAACATTAATTAAGATTTTGAAAAGGCCATTTAAAAAGGGATAAGAAATTAAAGATTGATCCTTTCTCTTGCCTTTTTGTTTTGTTTTTTCGTTCCCGAGTAAATGACCACACAAAGTGCTAAATATCTACGGATTTGTTACAATTTAAGAAAAAAATAAAGATTTAAGGGTTGAGTTTCACAAAAAGGAAAGTTCTACACAGTTTTCTTTATTGTTACAAAATTTTATTTTTAGTTTCTTAACTTTGTTTTTATTGGTCTTATTTACATACTTCTTAAAGTAAGTATATTACGAGGGCTTGTTTAAAACTAGAAGTTTTAAGATATTTCATAACAATTTTTTGTTTTGTTTTAGACGGCTCACACGTCCATTCATAAGGTATCCACAAATTTTATGGTTTTTTCTTATTTATGTCTGCAGGTCCGCATATACTTTGTTAAATGTACAATCGTATAATGCATATATCTTAAAAGTGAAAAACAATTTTAAGTGCAATCCAAAATCATTTTTTTCAATTCGTAAATTCGAAACGGAGAGTTGTTGGCTTTCCCTCATTGATGAAATATAATGATACTGAATCTTGTAATGATCAGGAAATTAGTAACATGTTCGCAGAATTCTTCTCCTCCTCATATTCTTTAAAAAAATGGAACCACTTGATCGAATATCCTTATTCAATTCCAGAATGCACTCAAATAACATTTCCAAAACTAGAACCAACTACTGTTACCGAAGCCATGCATAAATTAAAAATTTCTGAAAATGCTGGTCCTGATGGAGTTCCAAACTGTGTATTGTTAAAATGCTCTGAATCACTTGCTATGCCACTTACATACTTATTTAACCTATTTCTTTCAACAGGCTATTTTCCACGTTTGTGGAAGAATCATTTATAGCCCTGTTATTCAAGTCTGGCAGCAGATCCAACATTTCAAACTACAGAGGTATAGCTAAATTAAGTAGTATTCCTAAATTATTTGAACAAATAATTACGCAATTTCTATCACATCAATTGTCACCATTTTTATCACCCTCACAACATGGATTTAGAAAATGTCGTTCAACTGTAACTAATTTATTGGAGTTTACAACAGCTGTTATAACACATTTCACTAAGGGCATGCAAACCGATGCTATATATACTGACTTCAGCAAAGCATTCGACAAAGTTAATCATGAGCTTCTCCTTTATAAATTAACAAGAATTGGATTTTCTCCAGTCTTCCTCAAATGGGTATCCAACTACCTAATCAATAGATTCCAGTGCATTGTATTCAGAAATCATAAATCGAAGAATATTTCTGTTTCATCCGGTGTCCCACAGGGTAGTCATTTAGGCCCTCTATTATTTCTAATATATAACAATGACTTACCGACTTGTATAAATATTCAAATATCCTGATGTACGCTGACGATGTTAAACTTTTCCTCCATCTCAACAATTTAGAATTATGCAATTTACTTCAAAAAGATATGGATAATTTTTGCCAATGGTGCAATATTAATTTAATGGAACTTAACCTAAAAAAGTGTAAATATATGCTGTTCTACAGAGGAAGTCCAGTTCACTATGACTATAAATTTAACACTTATCACCTTGAAAAAGTTGAGGAATTTCTTGATCTTGGAATTTTATTAGACAAAAAACTCTCTTTCAATCCTCATATTTCTAAAAATTGTTAATAAAGCAAGAGGCGTTTTAGGATTTATCAAACGCTGGGGAAAGGAGTTCGATGATCCCTATGTCTTAAAGCAATTGTACACATCATCATCATCATTAGACCTATCTTGGAATACGCTTCTGTGGTCTGGGATCCTCAATATGACGTTCACGTTTCCAAAATTCAGTCAGTTCAGAAACAGTTTCTTTTTTTTTGGCTTCGAAATATTCGATGGAGTCCGAATTTAGCTTTACCTGCATATGAAAGTCGTCTTGCACTTATTAAACTTCCAACTCTTAAAAGCAGAAGAATTTTTTTGAATATTCATTTATAAATAATCTGATATGCGGTACACTTAGTTCCGAAGTATTACTTAGCAAACTAGAATTCATAGTTCCAAACCGCCCGACGAGATTTTATCTTCCACTTAAACTAAATTATTTCCGTTCAAATTATGCAAACTTTGATCCACTCCGAAGAATGTTCTCAGAAATTAACAACCATTTTTCTCTTATTGATTACTCTTCTGACTATTGTTCATTAAGAATAAGGATTATTGATTTTTTAAATAACTAAGTAATTTAATGTCATTATTTTATACTTACATATATGCATTGTATATATAGCCTGTTAGAAATTATTCATTGGCTAGGAAATAGATAAATAAAAAAAATGTATGTTAGCTGGCATTTTCACATAGCTTTGCAAATACAATAAGTAGATATTTGTCAGTGATTAAAAAGCTGCAATTAAAATAGCAAAATTGGTTAAGTTTTCCAATTATTGCAACTTTTGCATTTTATATTGATAAAAAAAACTCCAGGTTCAAATCCCAGCTCTGACATCTTGAAAAAAAGAAATGTGAAAAAATAATTTTTTCGGCGACCACTTTTTCTGGTAAAAGCTCTGAGAGTAACTGTTTGCCTTGAAACACCTTTTCAAGTCTGTCGTTGGGTGTTGACTTTAAACTGTAAGTCCAGATACTCATAGGCAAAAATTGACACACACAATATGGATGCTGTGAGAAGCTATACCGTAACTCTAAAACAGGGTGGTAATGGTCAATTATATATATATTGATCGAAAGCAAACTGTTGTTTGACTGACTTTAATTTCAACTTGATTCATAAGTTAGAGCAAAAGCAATAAAAAAAACTGTATGAAAACAAAAACTGCATCACTTCGACAGTTGATTTATTGCGTTAGAAAGTTTGTAAAAAACTCAGAAAGCTGCCTCACTTTGGTCTGAAATATTCTCGAATATCAAACACAACGCCGCGAAATATGTAACTTTTGGACCGTCAACAGTATCACATTCAATTAAATTCTCTTCCGAGGAAAAATAAAGCAGTACATATTTCTAAGAGAGCAATCCAATGTAATTTTTGTTTCTGTAGATACATATTTCTTGTTCCAGCGAAATGCCAACAGTTCTGAGTGTTCTTCCGTTAGGTTCAAATTCTTTACTGACTCATTCATAAAAGTGAGTAATTTGATTAAATGGTTGGGGATTTTCCTCTAAACTAGATGCGAAATCAGGGTCGAAATTTATTTTCCTTTTCAAGTACAGTCAAACCCAAAACTTTTAAACTACATATTTTAAAAATTTAAATGTCAGCCAAACAAGGAACTGTTGAAGGGCTGCAGTTTTTTTTTTGTTGCTTCTGCTTTTACTTCCTTAAACTTCAAAGATAGTCAAACAAAAAACTTTAGAACATACCGACCACTTGAAGTTCCGCAGTTTTGGTTTTGCTGCAGTTTTTTTATTGCTTCTGCTTAATCCTGCGGATCAAGCTAAAAAAACAAATATTTTCCCTATATTTTGTTATCTTGTTTCAGTAAAAGAAAGAATGCGGCGGAATCCGCCAAAAAGTTACTTGATGTGTACATATTTGAATGAACTTCTTCAAGAAAAGGAATGCTGAAATTGGTTTGAAAACACCACACGATATCAGTTAAAATGAAATCCATATGTATTTTGTGGTCTATTTCCTAAATGCTTCCGAATAAAATAGTAAAAGTGGACTTTTATTTAAAGTAAAAATTTTTTCTGTTTTTTAACAATAAGTGAAAAAATAATAATAATTTCTACATCCCTCGTAAGAAAGAAAATATCGAAAAGGTAGTCTGTCAATTATAAAAATTAAGTTACTTTGAGTTTTCCATGTTTTCAATGATTTTTTTATTTTCTGTTTTTTTTTAGGTTATTCTTAGCTATTAACAATCAATTTCAATTTCTGAGAAACATATTTCAAAATAGGCAAACGCAGGAAAAACTATAAAAACAAGAATAGTAGAATACCTTAAAAATACAAGTTAAACTTTTGATAACTTTAAGAAACAATTCTACAAAAATTTAACATCATATCGTATTTATAGTTTTTGCTGCCATTGGGTGGTATGATGATTATGGTTCCGAAAAGAGAAATAAATGAGAAAAGATACTTTCATTTCAATTTATTTTGAAAATTTGCTTTTCACATTAGTAGACTGGCTAGTACGTGGGCAGCTAAATAATTTAGTAGCTTTTTAACCTTGAAGCTGGCAACAAGTAACATACATATCTATATTACAATAAAATATGCATTCAATTTCGTCCACAAATGGTGATCTACTGTTAATCAAACTGTGTTTACGTTTTGGTCTGTAACTGCAGACATCGTTCGCTTTAGCCAAAATATATGGAAAATAATTTTTTGTGCCAATAAAACTTTTTTTTTATAAAAACCATCCACTAATACCATTGATTTCAATAGCAAGGAACAGTGCTTTACTTGCAGTGCCAGTACGAGCAGCGTTTAATAGATTCGTAGCCTAAAAAGAAAAACAACACCAGAAAAGGTCCATAAATTTCAGAAACAAAATATTGGATATTGTAGTAGTCGCCATATTACAGTTGTTAGTGTGTTGGCATTCTAGAAAAGAGCTCTGGGTTCAAACCCTAGCTCTGACATCTTGAAAGAAACAAATTTAAAAAAAATATTTCTTTCGGCGACCACCTCTTAGCAGTCTTCTGGCAAAAGCTCTGAGAGTAATTGATTGCCATAAACAAACTTCTCAAGTCTGTCGTTCATACTCGGCATTAAACTATAGGTCCCAGTACACATGGATAAAAATTGACGCACACAACATGAGCGCTGCGAGAAATTAGGCCGTAACCTTAAAACAGGGTTGTAATGCCTAATTATGTATGAATGTGTATGATATTGAATAACACTGTGTGTAGTTTTTTAAGTCAGGGAAACATAACCATATACAGATACCACTACGTGATAAAAGACCAAACAAAAGAAGACCAGTGTCTCCCAGTTTTGCTCACAGTCATGCATTTTTTGTCTTTTCCTTTTGAAATCTTGTAGAATTCTTTTTTTCTGATTTAATGACCGAAAACGTAGCAAAATAACTCAAGTTTTTCACACTGCATACTGAAATTGTCAGTTGCCGATGTTGTGTGCGAATATGCTGAAGCACTTTCTCTATAATTTTCACCGCTGAGCTCTCGTTGATACCGCGTTGTGCAATGCTTCGATGCTTTTATATTGTGTTCTGCGTCCCTTCTTATGTATGTGTGCCGTATGTGTGCTTTACGTGCGTTTTGCGTTTTTCGTCTTGAAAGTTAAGGTTCATGTTCAAAATTTGTGTTCTTCATAACAAGAGTTACAATTTTGCCTTAGAAAGTAAATTAAAATTCCATACGGTTTACAAGATATGAGCCTGAGAAAGTGATAACTTGTTTGCAAAAATGATACTGAGGCCCCAAATGTTTGGGGCCCATATAAATAAAATATCATAACTTTGGGCAAAACTGAAAGACCTGGGTCTTCTTTTTTATTTTGTCTTCTATCACGTGTTGCATTGTGTAACCGAAGAGTGAGCGTGTATTTGTTGACTGAAGTTGTATGCTGCAGCATATATTTTATTGTCAGCAATCACACAAAACAAACTGGTCTGATTTGCAAGGGGCATACGGACATACGTATACGTATACATGTAGTCGCCGTGGTCTAGTGGTTAGTGTGTTGGCTTACTAAGACATGGGTCCTGGGTTCGACTCCAGGCTCTGACATCTTCAAAAAAAGAAATATGATAAAAATATTTCTTTCGACGACTACCTCTCAGCAGTCTTCTGGCAAAAGCTCTGAGAGTAATTAATTGCCATGAACAAGCTTCTCAAGTCTGTCGTTCGGAGTCGACATTAAAACTGTAGGTCCCGGTACTCATGGATAAAAATTTACACACACAACATGAGTGCTGCGAGAAGCTAGGCCGTAATCCTGACACAGGGTTGTAAAGGCCAGTTATGTATGTATGTATACGGACATACGATATTAAATAAATCAGGGCTAAAGATTTGCTAATAATTAAAAGCAATCAAAATCATTCCAATTACTTTTTGATTATTTTTACTAATATTTTTTAAATCTGAAGTAATCATGATTATTTTTTTATTATTTTTAGTTATTACGAAAATTATAAAATTATCAAACACCCCACGCCTATTCATGTGATAGACATACGTACGTTCCATATGTGTTTGCGTTACGGTTTCCATCTAATTTCCTTTTATTTTTTTTATATCTCTGTGTGTGTAAAAGAATTACTATCCCTTCTATCAATTCTTTTCATTTGATTTTTTGTTTTGTGATATTTTTTTTTGTCATGTCTTGAACTATTTATTGGCAGTTTTTCTTTTACTAATTTGAAGCTATTTTTGCCTGTTATTGCTATTGATGTCAAAAGTTGTATATTTTTTTTTTTCTTCTAAAATTGGAAAATAAAAGAAAAGTTTTGCCGATGTTTGTTTGCATTATTAAAGAAATTTTTTGTTTCTTAGTTTAGTGGTCCATTGTCCTTTAATTTAGTTTTCCATTGAGTTGTTAATGAGGGTAATTCAGAAAAATATCAATAAATAATTCACATACGCACTTCCATATGAAAGGGAAAAACTTTATTAGTTACACATAAAACTGTGTCATAGGTTTTGAACTATTTTTAAGAAGTTTCTTTAAATTTACGAGAATTTTTTTTATTAAAATAGGCTGACGTTTTTGTTTAAAGTATTTAAAACATAAATAAATAAAACAAAAAGTTTCTTAATTACTAGAAATAAAGGGCAGTTATAGTGTTTTGTTTGAGGCAAAATTTCATTCGAAGTTTCTATCTATATGTACATACATATGTAGTGCTCTTAAAGAAACGCATTGTGAACACTTAACATACTTGAACGAAAGTTTACAGGAGCATTGCAATTTCTTTAGATATGTTTTAAAGTGAGAATTTTGCTGTGTATTGTTTTGGCAATACAATTCAGTTTGAAGTTAAGAAGAAAAAATAAAATAATTAAAGTCCCATTTCATACGTTCGGTAGAGAAAGTATTTAAAGTTTACAGTCCAAATCTAAGAAATGTTTTTTGTATAGATTCTGTAATAATACATAAGGAAGGGTATTAATTCAGAAAAAAGCAAACATTTTTGTGCCCAAAGGCTGTCTTAAAAAATATAAAAAAATCAAATATAATATCAAAAGACCGTCTAAATGCTGAAATCGGCTTTGTGATCAAAAACATGTAAATGATCATGGAACTTCTTTTTTGTTAATTGCAAAAATTAGTACAAAGAATCTGCGAATCGCTCATTTGCGAGCAGAGTGGCACAACTCAACTCATTTATTGTGTTTGTTTCTGATAAGAGAATATTATATTTGTATTTGCTAAGAGAAAGTAGAATAAAACAAATTGACGAAAAAAAGAGAGTGTGTTTAAGTATTTGTAGTTTTTATTTTTGAAAAGTCTAGTGGGTAGTGGTAAAGCGCTCGCACAAAAGCTTAAACGGCCCAGGTTCAAATCCTAACAAAACCCAATGATCAGGAGAAAAAGCGCCACCTATTGGAAAATAGCAGATAATAGCTAAAACCTACTTAGTGAAGACACTAACCACAATAAACATGTAATGATAGGTCAATTGCTGTTGATCAGTCAATGGTGAAGGTATAACACTAGCCTTTGAATGATCAATTCACAGCAACTTTTCATATTCCTAATTAATAATATAAGAAAACAAAAATATATGTTCTGTCCTTTCCGCAAATGTTCCAATACAATGCACAGCATTAGTAGGGGTTTACAGTTATATGTATTATACATACATACCCCTTTATGTAAATATTCGGAGAGGTAGTAACATGCGTAACATCCCTTATTATTATAATTTGACTAGTAAGTTTGTATTCATAACGAACGGCATGTTACTACAATTAATTAACATCGAACATTCAAAGTCATGTTTATTTTTCTACACACATATATAGTATGTGTATGTTGGATGAGCAACATGATCGTGCATGTTCAATGTTAATGTTTGATCATACATATTTGTCGCTATTTTAATTTAATACTACATTTTGCTATTGCAAGTTGGATCGAACATATTTTATACGATAATTTACTTGTAAATTTATATTTTCTTTATTTTGTATAAAAGTATTGTTGCTATGTTATATTTCTATAATCCCAATTTGGACACTGTTATAAGAAATAATAACAAAAACAAAACATGATTTTGCATGTCCATCTTTATACTATTAAATGTAATATAAAGAATAATAACAAGCTTTGTTGTTGGTTTTAAAATAAAGAAGAGCATGCACAATCATGTTTAATAATTAGCGGTTTATATGTACACATATTTATATTAATATTTACTCTATGTATATAAATTTATATACACATTTATTTTAAAGTATAAAAAGTATTTCTTATTAATTGTAAAACAGAGTATTGTTTCAAAAGTTAAGGTGGAAGCTTGACTTATGATAAAACCTAAATATTATATATTTCTAAAATAAATACTTAATAAAAATTTATTATTCAAATAAAATAAAAACTTTGTATTTATATTTTAGTACGGAATAACCTACGACAAAATTTTTTACCTCTGAGTATAAGTCTTAATAAAAAAAAGTGTAAAAATTGTGACCACATATATAACTCTTTCAGTCTTTTAATAAATTCTTTATAATCTTGTTAATTTCTTGTACAAGAGGTTGACTATGAGGACCATAATCACCCGATACATATTGTAGTGCATAATTTTAAACTATTTTATCATTATTCGATTATTAAACAATCCGTAGTTTTAACTGAAACCTTCTACTAATTAAATGACTCTTCACATAACAAATTTTTTACAGTTTGATAGCCTTGGGGACCGACTAAAAAACCACTAAAAAAATAACCTATAAAATACCGAAATATTCCAGGCAAAATATTGAAAATAAAAATAATAAAAGATCTTTCGCAAAACTTTAATTAAACTTGTTTTCTTATATAATGCTGCTGTTTCAGAAACGTACAAACGAACAAAATTATATAATTGTGGTATTCACGACGTCTGCAATTAGGTCTTATTATCGCAAAGTTGTAAACAAGTTTCACTAAGAAAAATTTTTATTAATAAAACACCAAAAAATTTATAACAAGAGGACACTTTATGAATCTTTCAAATATATATATCTCAAATATTTACCAGTTGTTTAGATTTATTGTAGAAAAGCAAAAATTAAAAATTTATTTTAATATTTTTTCATAAGTTTTTAATAAAAAAATGCTTCCGCAATATGATGACTATTGGTTTTTTTCAAATATTTTTTTTTATTATTAATATTAATATCTTGTGTGTAACACACATACTATGGATACATATACTAAAATTTATATAAAATAAACAGCAGTTATTGACATAATGTTATATTTTCGCCAAGAAATCAAATGTATTCTTATGAAAAATATTCATTCATTCATGCTCTTTACAGGCAGGCATACAACTCAATAATTGAAGAAAATGGAATTTTATATTTCCCATTTCCTTAACTTAACACCTATTTTTACTTCATTGTTAAATCTCTATTGCTTTATGCAGAAAAATATTGTATTTTATTCTGAGAAGTAATGAAAACTAAAAATAATACTGCAATAGCATTTGAACTTTATTTCTTTTAGTTCTTCTCTATGTTACAACTGCACTTCCTGTATTTTTTGTGTTTCTTTTCCTTTCTCAAAAAATGTTGAAATACAACACAGCAAAAGCAACACGAATTACATTTATTATGCAACTACGAGTAGAAGAACAACAATAACCACAGCAATCATTACTTACTACCATTTTTATTTATTCAGATTGTATTTCCTTTTCTGCAACGGATTTTCTATATAAATTCATAATATTATTGTAGTTGCTGTCTTGTTGTCGTTTCAGTTGCAATTGCTTGTGTTTATGATGCTGTTTGCCAGTGTTGTTTGTATTTTATATGGCATGTTCATGATAACGTGCATATATACTAAACAGTGTGACCATTTTAGCATTTTCTAGAGCTAAATTTAGTTGCAGTTTTAGTAAATTACACTGGTTGACAATATGAAGATTCTTCTTTGTGTCATAAGAGCAAAAGTGCTAAAAGCGTAAAGAATTTGATCTCCTGAGCAAAACTGAGTTTTTTCTATAAAATACGGATTTTTTGTAATGGGCGTGGCATCGAAGCTTGTTGCCTTTATAAAGCGACTACTCTACTGTGTTAAATCACAACTCGAGAACGGTTTAGCGGATTTGAAAACATACATTAAAATAATAATTTGATGAAAATTGCCTTTAAATGGTTTTAACTTTATTATATGCAATGTTAACAGTTTCAGAGTTATTCGGAATCAACCGTGATAAGTTAGAAATTATACATAAAAAATTTCAAGATTTATTATAAGTTGTTATAATTCCTTTCAAAGATAATTTCATTACAAACAAACTAAGCTATACTTCATGAAAATTGATAAACATATGTTGATTTTAATCACTCTTAAGTGAAAAATCTCATTTTCAAATATGGAATCAAGCTCAATTTTTAGGGCAGCACAAGTATTATAAAATTAATCGTTTTCTCATATGATTCTTAATATTAATGATGACCACGTAGCACTTATTTATTACAACAGAATTGTTAAAAAATATGCGGTTAAAGTCCTATGTATGTATATTGTGGAAAGCGTTGTTTCATGCAAGTGTGGCTAAGATGGTGCATTTTGAGCTGAAATAAAAAACGAAACGCTTGAGTCATTATTTCTCTATTAGGAAGATCCCTTGATTACTGCTTGAAACTTTGTTACAGGAGATACAGGCTATTATATGTCTATATGCTTGCTGAACAGGGCTGTAGAAGCTGTCCTGGCTTGACAACATAAAGCTTTTAATATTTTTGAACTCCTACGAGTATATATATCTTCAGTAATGGTAAAGAATGATCGTCATCGGAATGATCATGTTCGGAAAAAAGTTGGGGGTAAAGTATTGGTGAGGGTCGCTCTTACATTTTATACCTCTAGAGGCTACTCCACGGCAGTTCTGGAGCTTTTTGTGGGCTTTTATTCCTTCAGCCCAATCTTTGATCCCGACGAAGAGACATTTGCCCCCATTCCACATCTCTTCTTTTTGGCTCAGGTTTTTTTTTCTTGAACCTCACAAAATAAGCGGTTCTAGCTAATCGAAATCGAAAAATCGTATACTATCCCACTACTATCAGAATAGTTTTAATCGCCTTGTAAAACACCTTCCTTTCCGATTTGATTTTAATTTCTTGATCCAAAAAGACCGCCACTCTGAAATTTGTCACAACTGTAGAGAAATAAACTGTCTGGCATTATTATTTTTTTTTTTTTAACAAGGTCGCTTTCGGAGATATAGGCTTCCGACTTATAGGTAAACAAAATTGACCTTTGACTTTTCCCAAAAAAAAAAAAATGTTACCTATTAAATCAACTGTAATTTAATACTATTTCAAATGCGACTTTTCCAAGATGAGTATTCAGCTAAAATACTTTTTAAGAAAATTACAATTAAGTAAGTATAGCTTTGTACATTTTTGTATCTTTTTCCGATTTTCAATACCTCATATTTCCGGAACCAGTAGTGTCAGTGCTCTCAAACTTTAAATTTAATTTAGATCTATGATATACTATATTTCTATATTGGTTGATTTGATTTGGAATGACCCATATTAGTAGTTTTATATACATATGTAAAAAAATATTTGTCCAAATAGAGCATTTGGTTCAAAAAAATGAAATAAATAGAATTTGTTTTTAGCTATAAATTTTATTTTTAATTTTAGCTTTATTTAATAAGCAATTTAGCTTTCTGTTTGTAAAAATCTGGTCACACTATTATTAAGCATTCTCACATAGCGCCAGGCGTTTAAAAAAATATTGTATTTCATCACATTTAATCATGACTATAAAACAGTAAATTGTTTAGGAAAAGGATATCTTATATCTTTAAAATACAACATTTGTTTTAAAAAAGTTGCTTTACTTGAGAAAATAATTGGTTTCGAATGGTTTTTAAAAGCTCTTTTTTTAAAGAAACCTTTAGATGTTATTTGGTGTATGATTTTTAATTTAATCCTGTCTTTCATTGTTGGTTTAAATTGATAATACTAAAAAAATTCATTCTTATTATCTCTCCATAAATACACACAAATACTCTCAGATTTTTTACTAGAAGACTAACTAAGAGGTGGTTTTTTTTATTTAAGACCAATACTCAGGGGTAAACCCCTACTAAATGCAGTGTATTGTATTGGAATCTTAAATATATACATACATAGATATAGATAGATAGATGTTAAGCGCATTATGTCAATAGGACAAATTGCTGTCAACTTGATCACTCAAAGGAAGCAATAAATATATATTTTTTTTATTGAGACCAATACTCAGAGGTAAACCCCTATTAATGCTGTGCATTGTATTGGAATTTTTTGGAGAGACCAGTGTATTTTTTTCTTATATTATTATTATTATCAAGTGTCTTAGGAATGAGACAAATTGCTGTGAGTTGATCGATCATTCAAAGGCTAGTGTTATAGCTTCACCTATGAATGATCAACAGGAACTGTTTCGTCGTTTCATGTTGATTGTGTGGTGAGTGCCTCGGCTAAGTAAGTTTAGTAGGTTTAGCTGTTTTCTGTTATCCTGATTATTCGTCTTTGTTTTCGATGGTTAGGGTGGAATAGAGTGGAATGTCAGAATGTCACCTTTCTTTCAAGGTACTAGAGCTGTGGTCTGAATACGGAGCTTTCGTCTAGTAAACCAACGCAATATATTAAAGCTATAAAAGTCTATAAATTAACACAAACACTGGTACTTGCCTTGGGTTACGTATAGTATTTTCAATAAAGGAAAGAATTAACAAGGGGCAAATAATTTTTTATTATTTAGCAATTGATTTGCTGTTCATATAATATTTTTAAATCCAAAATATTTTTTTTTTTTACTTTAACCGCATTGTATAAACCTTATAGCATAACCATAGAAGAAATAAATTTACGGAGTGATAAGAAAAGACTTAAAAAAATGTGAAATAAACATTTATTTTGTTTTCTATGATAATAGAATATAGTCTATGAAAAATTCTGAGACAATTACTCTAAAGGTATGTTTCCACAAGCTACTGATAGTAACTGCAGAAACTTGTACATATTATTGAATTTGTTTAAATAGGATAAAGATAATAAGTTTTTAATTTGCTAAAGCATTAATATACGTACACAAAAATTTTTCTTTTTTTCTTACACCGTTAACAAGTTCCAGAGGGGTTCTAAGATAAAAAAAAATTATTTACAAAAGTAACACGTTGCAACAAAAACAATATATTTTTTTTATTATTTTCATACAAACTTCTGACTTTAATAAGCAATTCTTTTAAGTGACTGCTTGAGTAGTTCCATATACACCTGCACATTCATTTATCTACTCCTTTGTATTTGTTAAAGGTACAAGTACTTTCTGCATAGACACTCAACACATTCATATATAAATTTTCAATACAAGAAACCAAAATACAATTCTATTTTGTGGCAAATATCCTTTGCGGTGATGGAATTCAATTTAAAAATCAATTTAAAACATAATAAGTTTGAAAATAAAAGAGCAAAAATATGATTCTAATAAAATATGCTAAAGAATAGCAATAGAAATGTAAACCATAAATTTATAATGTCGCCTATTGTAAGAGTTTAAAAAGCAATATATTGATTATTATTATTGTAAAAAAACTAAAGGAAATACTCAAATCTTAAATGATTGCATTTGAAAGTAATAAAGAAAAAAAAAAAACAACTCAAAAAATTAATTCATAAAACTTATATAAATATACATATATAGAACATATTTTAAACTACTTCTACTATGTTATAATTTTGCGCGATCAGCTATTAGCACTTTAACATGATTGATTAGTTGAGTTGGCCGTCCAAAAAAATTTAGGGGTACTTAGTGTCGGCACTACGTAGTCTATGTACCATAGAATACGTCGCAACTTATATTGTGAACAATTGTAATAATTTTCTCTAATTTGATGTCGGCGATGTCTTATAATGTATAGAAATATAATGAGCCGAGACATTTTAAACATCTTCTGTATAATGCTGGATATTTGCACAGTAGATGGATAATGTACTGCTCACTTTAAGCTTTTACCATAATGCCAACATACTTTTCATACTTTCCCAGAGTCCACAGCTCAGTGTAAACTGCCACAGCCTTAGAGATGCCGGTTTTCGATTGAATTCGAACTTAGTAAGGGAAGGAATTTTCTTTTTCGGGATTTTTAAACCATCTTTTTATTATAAGAAAAGTTTTTATTGAAGTGAAGAAAAATATTGACATAGTATTTGAACATAAAATACGTATGCTAATTTGATTACAAAAATTATACGAACATAATATTGGGGCAAGTACAAGTAATTATTAAAACATTTCAATACTTTTACTTTACGGTAATGTATAAACTTAAAAGGCAAAGAGACAACGTATTTAAACTTATTTGTAAATTCGTAGTACATACAATATCGACAAAAGCAAAGGCCAAGAGACAAGGGGTCACCCAAAGAAATTTAGATAATTTATCTTTCTACCTTTTGTGTGAGTAATAATAATATAATCCATACATACGAGTATATTATAAATCTCTTTGTAAGTCTTTTTATCTCTTTGTTTGTCTGTCTATTACGCCTAAATGATTGAACCGATTTTCCTGTAATTTTAAGCATAGATAGACTCAACTACTGAAAGTGCAATAATGTTTGTTTTTTTTTCAAAATTGGACCTGGGCGTGGTACCTCACATACACACAATATACTAAAATCGGTTAAAGCTAAAGTCTCTGAATTTGGTCTGAATGTCTTCAAGACAAAGCAAATCATTAATAAGAAAGTTGGCGCAATAGGGGCGTGGTACCTCCCATACCAACTATATACTGATTTTGGTATATTTGGAGAATAGTTAAAGTTAAATGTTCTAAATTCGTGCTGAATGATTTCATATGTTAGAAAGTGTGGGGACTGAACAAGTGATTAGTACTGATATCTTTATATCTTGAAAAGTGTTGAAGCTAAATTTACTAAATTTAGTGTGACTGATTTTGTATTCAATAAAAATTAGCAGTAAAGAAAAGGACAGATATATAGGCGTGGGACCTCCCACATAAATAAACTATTGGCTTCTATAGATCTTGAGATAGTTTACAGCTAATGTGTCTGGATTTGGTCTGAACTTCTTTGTAGTCACTAAAAATTATCAGTCGAAAAATGTGGACAAATGGTAATGGTAGATGTACCGTAGCACCCCGAGTTTAGGCTAGTATATTACATAAAGAGTGTAAAATATTGCCAGTTTGAGTTATCTTTTTTTTCTTTGAATATAATAAACAAATTATAATATAACCTTATTAGCCTCTTTTTATAAATAATAATAAACCTCTTTTTTCTCGAGCTTAAGGCCTTTTTATATATGTCAAATATTTATTGATTTTCAATAAAAAAATTTTTTCATTTTGTTATTATTTGTTAAAATAATAATTCCTGAAGACGCAACACGAAGAGGCAGCAAAATATTGAAAATAAATAAATATTTAATAAATATAAAAAAACCTTAAGCTCGAGAAAAAAGAGATTTATTATTACAAACAAATTATTTACATATTATTAGAGAACTTTTAGGTACCAAAATTATTTTTTTTTACAAGTGTCTTTTATTAAATAAGCTTTTTTTGGGCTTTAGTGTTTATAATTTAAAAATACAGGAATCTTATTTTGATTCTCACCTTTTAACTCGCCACCGATAAGTTAAATATACAATTGGGGTGATAATAAGCCACTTAGTTAAGTAATTTTTTTTTCATCCTCTCTAGTCTGTTGTAATTTTTTACCCAGAAATATTTCTGTTTTTGTCACTTAAAACTTTTGGTTTAAATCTTCTTATAGAAAATAGAATAAAAAACTAAAAACTAGAAAAAATCTAAAAACTAAAGAAAAAATAAATGAAATAACAAAAACTAAAAAAAAAAAATAAAAAATTAAGTTTAACAAGCATCAACCACGATCATACACAACAGTACAGTTGTTTTCACAACATCAACCGGACCCTTGAGGTCAAACGAAACACCACCACAATAACAAAACTGACAACAACCAACCATAAACAAATAATAAAAGCAAAACGAAAAAAAAAAAATCATAGTGTAGACAAAGCACATACGTTTAGTACATACAAAAAACAAAAAAAGTAAAAAAAAGCACAAAAGATTGCATCTGCACAAAATAAACTAAAAAATGTTATCCATAAAAGTTATATTCGACTGAAAAAAAAAAATAAGTAGAGAGAAAAAATAAGTTTTAAAATCATATGAGATATGAACTTCTTTTTTTTTTTTTCTTTATTTGTATGGGCAGCAGTAAAACTGTTGAACACAGCAATTTTTTTTATAGCCACCAGCATAAATTGGATGCAATAACCACTACCTTGAGTGCAACTTAAATTAATATTGATACGCCACGTTTTATGATTATAATGGAATCAAAACACAAATAACAAATAATTGAGTTTATATACATATATGTATGTATATACTTGCAATTGGCATTGTTGCTGAGCAAAATAAATAGATTTTATAAAAATTTATTTAATAAACGTGATCAAATTTTGATAACGGCGCACAGTGTGACAACGCCGGCATTAAATACAAGGAGTCATTGTAGAGCTATGAAATTTTGCACAGGTTATTTGTGAGACAATACCAGTTTAAAAAAAAATAAGAAAATCCGCCCACTTTTACGCCCACCTCCCATACAATCGAAATTTGTAAAATGCCGTATTGTCCGTAATACTTTAGGTATAACTTTCAATTTTGGTATACTTGAATGTTATATTGTTACAAATATTATCGGAGAAAAATTTTGAACTTTGGCCCACTTTTACCCCCACCACCCATACAACCTCAACATAAAAAGTGCCATATATTCTAAAATATTTTAGGTATAGCCTTCAAATTTGACATTACTGTAATTTATATAATTTAAAATGTTTCATGCAAAAATTACAATAAAACGCCCACCTCCAATTGAAATGCCATAAAAAAGAAAAAAAAATTTTTTTTCATTTTATTAATAATTTTTTAATATCATCATGGTATTCTAATTTTTTAAATTTTATTCTCATTCTGAATGAATTAATAAAGGGATCTGATGATATTTGCAAATAGTGCATTACATCATCATTCGAAGAAATACGTGAATTTTTACGAGAATGGAATAGCCTACAGTTTCTATACTGCTTATTCATTGCTTCTTGATCTTCTTTGAATAAGTTTCCTGTAGCAAAATAGTTAGTATTAAAAAAAAATTAAAAAAAAATACTTTCAAAAATAAAAATTGCAAACAAACCTTTTGGCAATATAGCCTCAGATACCATTTTGCTGCCGTGAATGAGAACCAGCCATAAAGGTTTACATAAAATTTTGCGTTGCGTATTTTTTGCAGTTTTTTGTATGTTTAGAGTACTTTTGCAAACTTTTGCTATATATTCTTTACTTTAAATGAAAGCTGAGACTTCAATCTTTCATTTGATATAAATCTGCACCTAGGGCTAGGGGCTGCTCTATATTTCCAAGTCCATTGAAAATGCAAAATGTTAAATTTTTACACCACAAGTCTGTTGTTAAGAAATTTTTTTTCGTGTTTTTTTTATTTTTTTTATTTTTTCATCTACTCATTCTATTACATACTGAACCAACATATTTCAAGCGCGTTGGCATACCTCAAATTTGACTTGCTATAGACCAAAAAGTAATGAAGTTATGACGCTGAAATTTCAGGGAATTGTTACTTATATATCTGTTAATATACTGTGAAAATTTCATAAAAAGTGGACGACATGCCAAAAACCATTTCTTGCCGCGGTTACTATGAGTTGTCACACTGTGCGACGTGCTTCATTTAAATTCATAAAATTAAAAAAAAATTTATTTCGGATTTAAAGTTAAACCCATTAACATAAATTACGAGTATGGCATCTTAAAAAAGAAAAGAGATATCAAAAAATATTGCTATAGCCGACTACCTCTTAGCAGTCTTCTGGCAAAAGCTCCGATAGTAATTCATTGTCATGGACAAGTTTCTCAAGTTTGTCGTTTGGAGTCGATGTTAAACTAGAGGTTCCGGTACTCATGGATAAAAATTGACACACACAATATTGGTGTTACAAGAATCTAGGCCGTAACCCTGAAACGTGTTTGCAATGGCCAATTATGTATTTATATATGTATAAGTTTGTCGTATATTCTATTAGTTACTATTCTATACTATTTGTGAATAATACACATTACAAACGTTACTCCATTGTAATTAAATCAACAATTCGAATGAGTTTTAATGAAAACGCTTGTGAGAAAGAAAATGAGGATTTTAGAAATTCTTAATACTTTTATCGTTTTATTAAATTTCATAAACATTTTAATTATTTTCCATTATTTAATTTAAGCTAAACCTATTTTATAAACATTTAAAGTAGTACTTAGATTTTGAGTTTATTTCGGTCACACCACAAAATAAAGAAAAAAATAAAAGCACAGTTTCATTTATTTCGTAGAATCCAACTAAAAACACTTAAATTCATTTTTCCTATTTAATTACCTGGGTTTTTAACCCATTTCAAAAGATAATACAGGATTTTTAAATATAAAAACTATACACACACTTAGCAAAAACACTATAACGAATTGTTATCCAAAAAATGAGTGTCAAGAGCCACCATAAAATACGATCATTAAAATTTTACCAAAAGAAGCTATAAAAGGATATAAAAGCAGTTCACACACACACACTCAGTTTAACAAAAATAAACAAACAAAAGTTGTTTAAATAAAACGAAATGTGAAACACACTGTAACAATTTAGCCAAAAGCCAATGTGTTAAAAAAATACACATACCTGTACATACACATTTACAAACGTACATACACATGCACCTGAATGTAAACAAAACCTGCAATTAAGTCGAAAGAGCATTCGAAAAAAAAAAAAATAAACAACAACAACATTTACAAAAATAAAATAAAAGTATATAAATGACAAAACTGTAAACAAACAACATTTACTTTTTATCTAAATAACAAAATCTTTTCTTCTGTCTCCCTCTCCCTCTTTCACTCCCTATCTAAATAGAAGTGGAAAAAAAACACTCTCACATAAACAACCAAATTTGAACGTTATAAGGCTTAAGCTTAATTTTACCGTTGCTAAATTGCTAATGGGTTTTTATTTATATGAACATGTATCTGTATGTGTGTACGTATATGTGAGATTTTGTTTAACTGTATGTTGCTCTCATACTCGTATAAACAAACGACTCGTTTGAAGCTGCAATTGGAAAAAAAGGCAAACACGTTGTTAATGGTGGCAAAACACCATCGCTGGCAATATATAAAATGTATTTTCTCAATATATTCTTAATTAAGGTGATTTCCGTTAAACGTTATTCTTTGTTGTTAGTGTTTCGAAAGTTACAAAAAAAGAAAAAAAAAAGACAAAATGGTTTTATTTTTGTCAATTTCTGTTTTATTTTATTTTTTAAGATTTTCGTTCTTATTTGTCTGTTTTAATAGTGGGCTTTTCGTTTAGTTATTAGTGAAAATTTAAAAGTAAATAGTTTTTAAGCAAAAAATTTAATTCTGTTTTCTAAAATAATTGTTGGTATTATTTTTATATCTGGTATATTTAAGGTTTTAAAAACTGATCTTAAATTCTTTTGTTAATATTTTATTTTCCTAACAAAGTAAAATTGAAATGGTGCAAGTCGATTTTTATATTCCCGACTTTTTAATCGTTAAATGAATTCAATTCATACTAAATGCATTCTTAAATTTATTTATAAATTTATTTATTATTTTATATATTTCATTGGCTGAAAAAATATATAAAAAAATAAAAACAAAGAGTATTTTCAGTCAAAGTTGGCCTTTTATCGTCAGAAACGCTTTAGAAGATTATTTGATCATCAAAAAAATCATTGCAAAAAAATCTAAATTCTTAATAGAATTATAACTTTGATCTAATAAAAGCGTTTTTGAAGAAACAAAATAGTATTTTCCCGACTTTTTAATCTTTAAATGAATTCAATTCATACTAAATTCATTCTTAAATTCAAATAAAATTGTGATATTTCAGAGTTATAAAAATTAGCATGAATTTGTAAGAATTTATATATTTCATTGGCTGAAAAAATATATATAAAAAAATAAAAACAAAGAGTATTGTCAGAGTAATCACTTCGAGAATGGTTATAGAGGGGATCTCTTCTGAGGAGTTCAGAATAAATTTATGGATACTTCAAGATTATGTACTATCTTCTACCTTATCTCTTATATGTATATCTCTTACACAGACTCAATCACATATTTTACAGCTGACAAGATTTGTAATTAATATTTATTGAATTCGAGAGCAAGCCTGTCACATATTGAGACAAGTACACAAAGTCAAAGTTGGCCTTTTATCACTCTCTAAAAGAGTTCGCCGTGTGAACAGAATAGCATTAAATGCACACAAGACTTAATATTGTTTTCTAATTCATATATGGTATGGAAATGCTAGTTCGAATGCCAGTAAGAGTGATAATTTTTTGAATTTTTTAAATGTTGTCTAGTCACAAACGCTTTAAAAGATTATTTGATCATCAAAAAAAAAAATCATTGCAAAAATATCTAAATATATAACTTATAACTTTGATCTAATAAAAGCGTTTCTGAAGAAACATAATTGCGTTCTAATGTCCATCAGAATGGTAATGCAAATGTAAAGCGGGCTGTTGTTTTTAATATTCTGACTATGAGAAGTAACATCTGCTGCATCGACCATAATTTATGAGTTTTGAAAATATAACTTGTAGTCACCATAGTCTAGTGATAAGTGTATTGGTTTACTAAGCAATAGCTACTGGTTCAAACCCCAGCTCTGAAATCTTGATAGAAAGAAATTTGAAAAAATATTTCTTTCGACTTAAGTCTTTTAGCAAAAGCTCTGAGAGTAACTGATTGTCATGAACAAGCATTTCAAGTCTGTCGTTCGAAGTTGACATTGAACTGTAGGTCTCGGTACTCATGGTGAAAAATTTACACAAACAGCATAGATGGTGCGAGAAGCTATACCGTAACCCTAAAACAAAGTTGTATTCTCCAATTATGTATGTAAGTGTGTATTAAAGTATCATCCAAAGGCTCTCGTTCTAATTTACTGAATCACTAGATCATCGTCGCAATAAGGGGCGTGTTTCATTGTGCTATTTATAATGCAGTAAAAAGTGTTCTCTTAGAGAGCATGTTCTTTTAAAGTTGATGATTGTCCAATAAATCGACTCTTTGTTTAAGGAATGATTTGACGAGGACTTTTCTTGTCAATGTGCAAAAATATTTAAATTGAATGTGAAGAAGTACTAACTCCCCTTTTCTTCAGGGCAGAGCAAATTTTTCTGTCGAAATATTTCAAGAAAATGGTTAATTTTCTCAGTGCTCACCTCAGAAACACAAGCAATATACAGATATGTATGTTTTAGTACCGAACTTACTCTTCAAATAACTCTCAGCATATAAAATATGTTAAAACTGACAACCATTTTCTTCTTTTAACTTAATCTGCTCTAATAAATAACTAACTAAACTTTACCAGGAAAGAAAAACGCGCTTTAAAATCTTAAAAAGAATTTAAAGCCCACATAGGCATTGCGCAGAGATGGGAGTGATTTACTAGGATATAATGTTACTCATGTTGATGTTTGATGATGTCGTTGAGATAGAAAAGGAATGCTTTTAAAATTATTAAACTAAGTTGATGACATTTAAATATAAACAAGCGACAATAACTTTATTCAAAGTTAACTTAAAAAAAAAATTATAAATAATCATATTCTGAATAGAGTACACAGAAAAAAAGTTCACTAATTAAAAACATAATCCAAACAATTAAATATTATCAATTAGTTTTTAGATTAGTCAATCACAATAATAAATCTCTTAGCGTTCCAACAAAATCAATCAACATTTTAATTATTTCTAAAATTTTTGTTCGTCAGAGGAATTTCAAACAAAAATTAATTGAATGTGTTGTTTTCCTAACTATGATTCAGTTTTTTCTGTGTATGACATGACAACAATAATAACAAAAAAAAAAAAACACATATACATACACATACACATACACACACACATAAAAAGAAATGTATCTGACACAGGACAGATGGATGAAACATTTGTTAAAATTTTTTTATGACAAAAAAGAAACATTTTAAGTGTTAAATAAATATTTTCTACACATGTAGGCAAATTAAAAATAAGCAATACACATACAAACACATGCTTTGTAGTGTATATAGCCATATACATACATATTAATGTATGGATACTTGTTTACATATGTATATTTACAGTCATATTTTACATGACATATAAAATAAGACATTACATCATGGTACATACTTGCACATACTTCTTGTTATTGTTTACAGCCTAAAAGTATGTTGTGTTTAGCACACTTATACTCATAAAAGCCAAGTCAATGGCAAAACGTAAAGCAAAATGACAATAAACAAAGAATTATTATAAGGAAAATAATAAGTTAAACAAAAACACAAACAATTAAAATAAAACAACACAACAACAATATAAACACTGACAACATCCTTCTATGCACATGTAAGCTTACACACACACAGACAAACAATCATTTATCATTCATTTTTTTGTGTTTGGGTAAGTGTAAATGCCAGAGTGAGCTTATTTTATGTGAGATAATGAAAAAATAAATGAGAATATATGGGTCGTTTTATATACTTATATTATTATATATTTTATATATAAAATGTCCAGTTGAGACGTCTAAAAGATTTTTGAGCGGATAGTTGCCACGTTAAAGCTGTGTCTGTCAAATTGGTTTTCGCTTATTTAGTTTGTTCTCCTACACTACTATTGATGTACTAAACTACTCGTACATATAAAGCGAGGGCATAACAGTATGTACAATTATTATATCAAAATGAGTGAAAACCGATTCTATTCCTTATCAAAAAATCATACTAGAATACGAAATCGCTGAATGGATATGTCATCAAACAAGTTGTGGACAAAAATCTACATAAGATCGAAAGGGTCTAAAAAATGTGTGTTTAATTTTTATTTATTCCTTTAACGGCGAGCCCAAAATTATAATTGGCTACCAAGTTATTTCTACAAAGACTTCGCTAAGTACCACACATACATACATACATAATTGGCCATTACAACTCTGTTTCATGTTTACGGCCCTGGTTCTCACAGCACTCATGTTGTGTGTGTCAATTTTTATTCACAAGTACCGGGACCTACAGTTTAACGATGACTCCGAACGACAGAATTGAGAAGCTTGTTCATGGCAATCAGTTAATCACAGAGTTTTTGCCACGAGACTGCAAAGAGGTGGTCGGCGAAAGAAATAATTTTTTCATATTTATTTCATTGAAGATGTCAGAACTGAGAACTGGCAGCTGTCGTCTTAGTAAGCCAAAACATTTCACACTAACCTACAGCCACCATAGTTATACTGCTCATATTATATTAATATAAGCGACTTGATGTCATAGCTTCCTCATCTAAAGCTGTTGTCAATTAAGAAACAAAATGATTATTTTTTAATATATAATAAAACCATTTTTGTTCGAAAGAGTGGTCATCGTTGTCCCATATCCGTCTACTGGTTTAGTTTTTACTTTGCTTTGAGGAGTGGAACGATGTCTCATCTTAGGCTATGAATGGCAAAAAAAAAACTTGGCTTTTTTACGGTGTAATATAGCTAAACGCTCCATTGAAGTATCGCAATAATGCTGATTTTGATCTATTCTGGGCAATCATGGCATTTACTTTAGGCACAGCATTTTCATCATAAAAATTTCTCTCAAAAAAATTTCTTTCTATAGCAGTTTTGTAAATTTTAGCCATTTCAGTTAACGCATGAATGTTCAGCCGTGATCATCAAATACAAACTTTCGATGTTTTTTTTAATAATACTAGTGGTTAAATTGGATAAGTACTATAGTTTCCGCCCCTGAGGTTCATTCATTCATTATGGAGTAAAAGTGGTTCAACCTAAAGATCTTTTGTACAGCCTTCAACTTAATTAGGTCTCCTAAAGGGTCGTAGTTCTGACGAATTTTAAAATGTTCCAAGGTTCCTCTGTTTACTTGGTATCAAAGCTGCATAATTCCTTCATTACAAAACCTGTGTAAACTAATAGAAACGATTCTTATTTTATTTAAATGTCCATTGAGTCTAGGTTGCTCCTAGAGAATCGAATGCTAAACTCAATTGGCAGCTCATACAGTCCTACAGTTTAAAGTTGGCGATGAACGACAGATTTAAGAAGCTTGTTCAAGACAATTAGATTCTCTCAGAGCTTTTGCCAGAAGACTGCTGAGAGGTAGTCGCCAAAAAAACAGTTTTTTTTTTATATTTCTTTATACATTTCATTCAACTGATTTTAAATATCTAACAAAGCTTACTCAAGAAAAACTGAATGTACAGAAACTAAGTAAATAACTCCACTTGTCCTCTCGTCGCCCTAATTCCAGCAAACAAAAGATAATGTTTCACAGAAAATGTTTTATAGTAAGTACTGGGACTAAACACTATGTAGCCTATACGAATTTTACTGTTCACCAAAATAGTTTTTCTTTTTGCTTTAACTACTGCTGTCATATATACGCCAGGTCGACTTATTTTTTGACAGCTCTGGTATACATTGTAGTCAAAAATACATTCTTTATAACTCCATTTATTTATAACCTTTTTTTTTATTTTAGACCAATACTCAGGGGTAAACCCCTACTAAATGCAGTGCATTGTATTGGAATTTTTGGAAAGGACAGTACGTTTATGACAGAAAATACATTTTGTTTTTTTTATATTACTATTAAGCGCCTTAGGAATGAAACAAGTTGCTGTAAATTAATCATTCACAGTCCAGTGTTATACTTTCACCCTTGAATAATCAACAGCAGCTGCCTCTTCGTTGCGTGTTGATTGTGTGGTGAGTGTCTTCGTTAAGTAGGTTTTTAGCTGTTATATTTTACTTCCCAATAGGTGGCGCTTTTTTCCTGATCATTAGTTTTTTGTTGACATTAGTTAAGGCAGAATAGAGTGGAATGTCGGGGAGCGGTTTCTTTGTAGAAGGTCCTATTGGAGGGGGGAGGGACCTCTTATTTTTAAATTATAATTTTTAAAAAACCGCAAACTAACTTTTTAATTTTTTACCTTTTGCTGGGATTTTAACCTGGGCCGTTGGAGTTTTTTTTATGCGAACGCTCTAACCACAATACCACGCACCTCCCAAAATATTTCAATTACTGTAATACGTTTAATTGATTGGTTGTTGCTTTTTCCAAACGTACGAAAAATCCGTAGACAACGTAAATTTAGAAGACAAACCTGCTACAATGTAAAAGTCAGTTTTGTAGTCGTTATAAGTAAGATAGTATAAAGCGCTATTGTAGTTAGTAGTGACCACTTCCATAACGACCAGTTTGTTGCTAAGAATGACAAAAAAAAAAAATAATAATTCCGTAACCGTTTGGAAAATCAAAACTTATTTAACATTTTACTTATGAAATGCAATTAAAATAAAAACAATTTAATCACAATATTTTTTTTAAGTACTTATCACGTTTTTATCTCTAAGAAATGACCCCTCTGTATACATGTGTTTGTATGTGAAGAACGTAGTGTTTTTTTTGCAGGTTTTGTGTGCAAGATTTTGTAAAAAGAAAATGGTTGTGTGTTTAATTTGCATAATCCTTTTGGAAGATTAACATGCTTATGTTTAATGATTCCCTCTCTAGCTGGTACATTCTACTCCAGTTTTTTTATGTTTTTCCTTTTTTATTTTTATTTACTTTTTCTGCCTGAAAATGTTCTTTGTTGTTCGTTAGACTTATACAAAGAGAAAGAAGCATACGAGTATTATGCATTTATGTAATACGTATATATGCATGTATGGCTGTTAAACTTTTTATGAAGCCAATTTGAAAATAAGAAAAATAAAAAAAAGAAAGAAAACCCAATCTTGTAAACAAAAAGAAGGAAAACTAATTTTAACTCTTTGTTTTCAGTTTACAAAAAGTAACATACTCATACGCATAAATACTCTCGTAAAACACATACAACACATTCCAGTAAACATTTTCATATACATATTTCTGATATGCTTAAGTTACTTTCTTAGCCTTTTACTTCATTTATTTCTACATACTAAACAACAACAAAAGGTCGTTTTTTCTTATTCATTAATACTGTTGTCAGTTAGAGTAGTCTGAGGCAAGAAGTTGCTTTTTTCTTGCTTTTGCAACAGTAAAATGTAAAATACGATATTTTCTACTCACACTCTGCCACATTTTATTTAAAGGTAGAATACAGAGAATGTTTTAGAATTATTGTAAAACCGTAAGCTAAGAGTAAAGTGTTATTTTGTATAATTTTCTTTTCTTAAGAAAAATGTGTGTATGTGTTGTTACTTTTTACCAGTAAACAAAGAAACAAACCAACACATAGAAATATTTTAAGAAATTTCTGTTTAACACATTTCTAACATTATATTAAAATACTACTATCTCTCTCTCACTGTTTCTTTCGCTTTATATTACTCACATACAAATACACACACATGAACATTTTATGGTCATAGGCAATATTTACTTGGCAGAAAACATCTCACTCATACTCATTTATTTTACATTGTCAAGTCGGAAAAATGTTATAATTTTGAACATAAGACAGTTAAGGAGAATGAGAAAACGACATTAACAACAACAACAACAACAACCATTATACAATATAACATTCACAAGTAATTAAGTGTATGTGTTTGTATGTGTGACAGTGTTTTTTATATATTCCTGTTATAAAATAAAGAACTTAATTAGAGTTTAAATACATATTTTAATTTATTTTTATTTTTGTTTTGCTAAAAAGAAAAAAATTGTTTTAATTTATTAGAGACATAAACATTAAAATTTATAAATTCTTTTATTATACAAGATTTATTGCACATTTTAAATATTATTTTCTGTTTTTTTTTAACTGTAATTCAAGGCTTAAGTTGAGTTATTTCTTAATTTTATTTTTTTTTGTTAATTTAAAAGGCTTAATATAAAATATTTAATAGTTAAAAAACAAAAAATTTATTGCATTATTCAAGAAAAGACATACTTTTTGTTTTATCACCTAAATTTCTAAGCCAAACTAAACGCAGTTATAGATTTATTATGTGAATTTGTGCCAGCTGTCTATCAATATGATGATAATACTAATTATATCTGGCAAGCAATAGTATTTTGATGGTAAATGTTGTTTACCACAATGTCTCTAGTCGCCGTGGTCTAGTGATTAGTGTGTTGGCTTACTAAGACATGGGCCCTGGGTTCGACTCCAGGCTCCGGCATCTTCAAAAAAAAAAGAAATATGAAAAAAATATTTCTTTCGGCAACTACCTCTCAGCAGTCTTCTGGCAAAAGCTCTGAGAGTAACTAATTGGCATGAACAAACTTCTCAAGTCTGTCGTTCGGAGTCGACATTAAAAAACTGTAGGTCCCGGTACTCATTTGTAAAAATTGACACACACAACATGAGTGCTGCGAGAAGCTTAGCCGTAATCCTGACACAGGGTTGTAAAGGCCAGTTATGTTATGTATGTATGTACAATGTCTCTAGGGGTCGAGGTTCGTTTAGGAAATTAGTCTTTGTTAAGCTGCGAGAACAATATTCTGCACTTTTTTTTTCTTTTGGACATATGAGGTAGGGTTTAAAAAGCCTCCGCACTTACAGCTAGTTATCACCAGCTGCTTCGAGTGGTGAATCCACTAAAACAATCCCTCCTTCTCCTCCTCTGGTGAGAATACCTTCCCAGAACCGCTCTTCGCATTACTTCAGGAAGGCCCAGAGCAACATACTCATAAGGACCATTTTCACCCTCCCATGTCTAGGGATGCCGGAATTGGAGCCACCACCAATCCATCGGCTTGTGATCTCATTTTATCAAAAAGAAACGATTTCGTTATAAATATTTAAAGATCCGACTGTAAATGCTGACTGTACTGTAGGAATTATAGTAATTCTTCCTTTATAAAACTACAACATAATGATTTTTAGCGAGCTTTAATTTTCTAATTAAATTTAAAAATATTTCTTTCAGAATTATCGAATTGCTTCTTTAGTAAAAGCTTCATTGCTTCTTGCGAGCTTTAATTTTCGGTCACTAGGGTGGTACAATAGGGTAGTACAAACAGAGATCTGGTGGATAAATACTAGAACGATATACTTGAGGTTAATGAATTCTATGGGAAAACTTTACTCTTCTTGAGAACAATAAATGTCTAAGATATAACAAAAAACTTAAATGGGGACCCTACAATCGGTAAAAAAAATTTTTTTTTTCGAAGCCACTTTGCAAAAATACATTATATTAGAAGCGGAAAAGTAAAATTTTCTTTTTTTTTCCTATAAGGTAGTACGCTCTAATATACATTTATTCAGTCTTTCATCGATCGTCGTAGCCTGGAAGTCATGGAATAACATGTATTTTTTTATTATCCATGGAATTAAATAAAAAAAATTCCTAATGCATAAAAAGCCGTGTATACGTACACATATTGTGCCATCGACAATAACAAAAATTTTTCGCTTAAATAACGTTCTGGTATGAATTGGCTCCATGAAAAGAGTTAAATGTTTAAAGACTAATCTAAAGATACAAAAAACGTCTATATGTGGCAAACTTATTGCCAAAACAATTGGTTTAATTAACTCATAAAAACAATTATATTTAATTGTATCAATAATGTTATTGTTTTATAAAGATCCCTAGAAAAATAATTATAAATAATACGTACATACATTTATATTTTAAAAGCAGACCAAAGAAAATCCAATTGGCAATTTTGCAGTAAATTTTGAAATAATTATTACGTGGTATACAGTATTTTGTAATACACAAATTACAAAAAAATTATGTATAGAGTATATATTTATGTAATAATAATACTGTGATGCATTTCAAATGACTTAATTCATATTTCCAAAAATTTTAAACTCCAACCCAATGCCTATCTTATGCTTAAATATATGCATTTGAGTTCTCAGATAATATAAAAATTTAAAATTTTCTTTTAAGGAAGTTCCCTAAAGGCATCAAATAATCACACATAAAGTTATTTTACTTATAAAAAGAACATTCAAATTAGAAAGATAAATATTAACATAAAAATAAGAAAACTATAAAGAAAATGTAAAAGAAAATTCACTTGAAATCAACTGTTACATAGTGAAAGCAAAAAAAAGTTTTTAAATTGCCCAGTGTATGTAACTAAATAAAAAATACCGATGAGTATAAGTTTTATTTAATTTTCATATTAAGTATACGCTACGAATATACTTTAGTTAGGCCAGTACCAACTTTAGTAAAGTAATTGGAAATGGGATATTAAGAAGGTTAATTAAACAAAATTTACATTTTTATACTTTGAAAAGTATCACATATTTTGCGGTTTAAAAGTAGGAAGAATAAATCTGTGTTACAAGGCGAAATTATGTGTATTAAAACCCACAAAAAGCGTATTTGGACGTATAATTTTACTCATAACAACACGTCATATATGAAAGATTGTTGAACGTTTTTATAAATTAAATTACTTTCTTTTTATCAGAAAACGCTTTAATCAGACCAAAGTTAACTGCAATGAATATTTTTTGGTAATTAAAGATGAAATGATGTCCGTGAAGGAATAGTACACTAGCCAAACTGAACAAGCTATGGCGCTACGCTCTAACCACCACGATCACCGTCGTACATATCATTCATGTCGACTAATGTGGATAAGGTGGAATAAAGGGCAAAAACAAATTAAATTGTAATTCTGTTTCATCCAAATAAGATGACAATTACAAGAACAGCAATGATGGTAAGAAAAGGAGAATATGATAGAAACTGTTGTGTGACTTTACTTCGACTAACTCATACAAGTGTATGTGCATACGGTGATAATTTCAGTATGCGATTTCCAGAAAAGTGTGAGTTAAATAGTTGATGTTTGGTCTTGAATATGCACAGGACACAAAGAACTCTGATGAGACTACCGTAGCTGGAGTCGAAAACAATTGTTCAGTTTGGCTAGTGTACTATTCCTTCACGGACATCATTCCTTCTTTAATTATCAAAAAATAACATTGCAGTTAACTTTGATCTAATTAAAGCGTTTTCTGATAAAAACAAAATTAAATTGATCATACCTTTCCTGGGGCTCGAACCCGAGTCTTCAGCACTTAACATAAATTACTTTCTGTTTCTCAATAATAAAAAATTAAGGTAGGGTTTTATTAAATACATTGGCAAACAAAGCAACAAATCATTGAACTAGAAAATTAATATATAGCAATAGAATTTAATATTAAAACCATGAAAGATCTTTCTCCACTCCAAATTAACGTTTAATGAATTCTTAACATCACCGGATACTAACCTTGTCCCATGTATTATTTCTTTAGGTCTTTTCTAAATAAATTATTTTACTAACGCACTTGGAAAATTTCTTGGCTTAGTTTTTGTTAACTTGTCATTGGATATAAGTCTACTAAACTTACCTTGTCATCATCGTACTAATAATGAAATCAGTGGAAAGTGACACAAAAATGTTTTGTTTTTCTCGTGCGTACCAAGCAGATTGGGAATCTCTTATCTTTGGCAATAACATGGAGAGAATTGTATCATTATTTTATGCTATTTTGTGTGGTGACCTATAATTCACGCAAGTTTTGAATTTGCCGCCGAACTTACAGAATGTAATGTGCAACCCTGAAAAAAAGAACATTTTAAAAATTTACTGTGTGGGGAGCAACATACGATATAAGAACGTGTCGTCTTTATTAAGAAATATTTTAAAAATAATAAAAGTTTGGAGGTTGCAAAATTTTTATACAAACTATGCTTAAAGTCAAGGATCCATTTTTCGTATTAGGATAAAATGTGCAATTTCTTCGAACTATCTGAATTTTGGTTTGTCTCTTAAACGGTAGATCACTGTAGCTTTATTTAGACCTAAATAATTATTGCAAACTAAGCCGCTGTGGCAGAGAATATTTGAACATTTGTTTAGTATTAAGAAATTCTAGAGAATGAGTATAACACATTATCTGAGAGCCTGGACGCAAGAATATCGAACTTAGACGCCGAATTGACATTCTTATGCTTAGAAGTACATAAATAACATTTCACAGCTTTTGTTCATTTACAAAGAAGGATAAAAGAATTAGAGTTTGAACAAATCTGCCCCGTTATAGGTATGACTAGAGCAAGATGTGCGTTACATCTTTCCAGAGTCCATCATAGGCACCTTTTTATAGATAGAGAGCAATGGCCTCTCAATATGTATGAAAAAAAATTGAATTTCTATAAAACATTATGAGTTAAGTAGATGATAATTTGCACTACAAAAAATTCTGACTAAACTTCCGTAGCCAAAGTCAAAAACATGTACAGTTCGGCTGGTGTAAAATTCCTTCACGTATATGATTGCTCCTTTGATTAACAAATTATTGCAAAAGATAATGTAATTTCATAATAGAATTTAGTTTCTGATCTAGTTAACACGTTTTGTGTTTTTGTCTTGAACTTGAAAACGAAAAACTTAAGATTTTTTCCCAACCACTATATATCGACAGGATTTGTCTATTTGCGAATTGTTAATTAGGGATTAAAGATATGTATTACAGGGTCAAATTTAGCCTTGCTTGAAGGTATCTGCAATTCAGACTAACTTGAAATTGTGTGCAAAACTTTTGTTAGTTACTTGCACCGTGGCCGTAACATTACTCAGGCACTGGTAGCGAATAAAAGTTATCAGTTTAAAAAACACTATAATTACCAAAAGTCAATGTGCTTTTAGCCCTGAAATTTGTTTTTTACTAAATTTTGAAATTTTTTAATACAGTTTGTCAAATTGTAATTCAAACACTTTAGTCTAGAGTGCAAGAAGATAGCCACATTCAACCCTATTTCTTTAATTTACTTCTCATCTGTCTGCATCCATGTTTTCCAATAAAAAGAAAAACATTTTACATTAAATTCTAATTAATTAATGGGGTCAATTACCGGCTGATTAAAGCTACGTGTCTGTACTCATTTGTGATTTATTTGTCTATGGCATTAAAGAGACAATATTTTGCTTTTATTTTATAGGTTCTCAGATTAATATAGACGGCATTAATTTATTTTGCAATAAAAAATATAATTTTAAGAGAATAATAATCCTCTAAGCCTTTTAAAAAACACCGACAATATAGCCGTTTATTGTCAGTGTCAATTTATATAAAATTTATTTTATAAAATGGATGGTTCACTGACATTGCACTAAACAAAGACGTTGAAATATGAAATTTAATCTTGAAAAAAATAAGAAATACCACAGCTCATGCTAACAGAAGGACATTTAAGCGAATTTAAGTTTCTATGGTAAAACATAAATACTCATTTGTAGAAATCAATGTGCCGTACTTAAAGTATTGAGTGTATTTCTCTTTTTCGTTTTAATGAAATTGTCTTATGTTTCTTTCATTTTATAACAACAACAGAACTACAAGGATAAGTGGCAAAAAAAGTGAACGGTGTTGGTTATGAAATTCAATTCTTTTCAAGTGTTTTAAAAACACAAAACAAGCTAAGAGATGTTGTAAAAAAAAACAGCATTGACAGCGTAAATAAAATACTTTATTGATGTTTCGCCATTTTATACCATTTCTTATGCGAACGAACTCAATTTGAAAACGTTTAGAAGACATAAAATACGAGTATAAATAATGCGCATTTCTAAGTTAAAATCAGATGCTGATATATTAGTACTGAGTCGTAAAACTTATTTTTAACCCAAAACAGTTTATATGCATCGAAATGCATGAAGCTTTCTTTCAACCCTAATACTCATAGGTAGACATAATAATGGTTGCTTTTAAACACTGTGCTGAATAAAGTATTGTAGATAATGCTGGTGTTGGTTGTTACTAGAATGCATCGCTGTTGTGCTTGACTGTCTATCTTATACAACAACATCTTTCTTTAAATATAAAAAATGTATAAAACCATTAGAAATAAAAGAGCAAATGAAAAAAAAAAAAAATGTTGTAAAACATAAAATATGCGCTAAATAAATACAATCATAAAGGTGCGTCATGTTGCACTAAAAAAAAGAAAGACAAGAGATTGTGCACATTAGAACATTGCCTTTGAAGGCTGCTGTAATTAATTTTTTTAGTTGTGCTTTAGAAGAAATGACTTTTGTTTAAGAAAACAAAGAAAAGATATACCTATACAATTATTATAATAATAAAATGAAGCCGTTAAGAAAAATGCTTAAACACGAAGGGCGTACATTAGTAAATTATGTTTTAGAAGTTTTCGAAAAATGTTTAGAAACTTCTATATCAATCAGTTTAGTTGACTTTATTATTGAGTATTATATAAACTTTTATATTGTATGAATTTTAATAGCCTAAGATCCTAATACTGGTATTCTTATGAGAATTAACATCCGTTAAAGAATATGTACAAACACTAGCAGAACTGAACTAGTTTCCGACCCAGCTACGAAAGGTCTCATCAGAGTTCTTTGTGTTATACGTAATCGTATTTTTATATTTCTATTTAAAGCACAATCTATTAGAAATAGATTATGTGAATTATATTTAAATGTTATTCTCACCAGTATTTTTCTTTTTGAACTGAAAATTTTTCAAATTCAACTATTTGTTGAAATTTATTCAAATTCAACATATTTTTCAATGTATTTTTCAATATTCTAAGTAACCGGAATCCGAATGATTTATCTTTTTTAGCCTGTGAGGTAGGGTTTAAAATGCCTTCGTACTTACAGCTGATCATCACCAGCTGCTTCGAGTGGCGAATCCACTAAAACAATCCCTCCTCCTGCTCTGGTGAGAATACCTTCCCAGAACTACTTTCCGCATTAATTTGGGAAGGCCCAGAGTGAGGTCATCATAAGCATCAATTTCTAATCTCCCATGTCTGAGAACGCCAGAATTGGAGCCAGCACCAAATTATGGGCTCGTCCTCTCATCTAATTTTGCTGGTATATATCCAGATCTCTCTTCTTCCTTCGGAGTATATGCTCGACATAGTCCCGTATGGACCTTCAGAGGTTCTCGTATTCGAGCATCTTATCCACTATGTTGCCGACTTGCTCACTCAGCGCATCACTTTTATTCTGCCATTTGATGCAGTAGAAAAAGGTATGTTAAGCATCGTTATCAAACGTCTCGCAGTAAATGCAGGAGGGATTAGCCACCTTGCCCATTCGGTACAAGTATTTCCGTAAATAACCATGGCGCGTAAGGAACTGTGTCAATAAGTAATTGACCTCCCCGAAATTCCTTCGGGTCCATTTCTATATACAGAATGTGAACGATAGACTTCAGAAGCTTGTTCAAGGCACTCAAACAATGTCAGAGTCGCCTAAAGAAATATGTTTTCATATATCTGTTTTTTAAGATGTCAGATTTGGGATTAGAACCCGAAGTCCTTGTCAAGTAAGCTAATACACTAACCACTAGACTAGGATAGAAGTATATAACTTTTCTTTTCAATGAATGTACAGACAACAGGTAATAAGTAGTAAAAAAAAGTTTGTTCAAAATTTTAATTTTTACTAGATTTTATATTCTAACCTGTAAGTCTAGGCTGTGCTTAAATCTTAGGGAAAAACAAGAATAAGAATGTTCACAAAAATAATTTTTAGTTAAATAAACTTTTTCTTTTACATTCAACTCTTTGTGCAGTTATACAAAATGTATGGAGAAAAAGGAAATAATTTTTATAACCGGTCTTAAACGCTAGTAATTTAAAAAAGAAAAGGAAAAATAAAATTTGCAAAACGAAAGAAAAGTATGTTCCTTTTATGATCGAGAAAAAAAATTGTAGTTCTTGAATACCAGACTATTTTAAAGTTATAAAATACTTTGGCATTTTTTATTTTGTTTTCTTACCACATACTCGTGCTTATCAATATTTTATAAGAAACATAAGACCATGACTTTATTTCCTGCTACCAATCAACTTTTCTTATGTATGTGGAAAAAGGAATAAATCTTAAACAGAAACAATAACAAACAGATTCCATTGTCCTTTTCATATAAAAAACTGCAAATAAAGGAAAATTGCAAAAAATGCAATTTAATATGTTTTAAGTAACAGTTAATGGCAGTTGTATTCTCCTTTTATTACTTTTATAGTTGTAGGGAAGTAAATATTAACTTTTAAAAATTAAAAATAGCTTTCAGATACAAAAACTGCTGTAAGAACATCGTTTCAGATGCTATATTCTTGGCTTGGATGTTGATAAAATTTTCTAGGAATAAAGTATATTAATATGTGACTCTAAAAATATTTAATAAATAGTTAAAATATTTTTGATGACATATATATATATATTTTTTTTAATAATTTGTAATGTTTCCAGATACGTACATATGTATGAATTACTTTTCGACAGATTTCCGAAATCTAATGGAAATTAGCATTTTAATATGAAAATGTTTTAGTGGTATATAACTTGTTTGCCTACATACATACATACTAACTGACCTTTACAACCCTGTGTCAGGATTACGGCCTAGCTTCTCGCAGCACTCATGTTGTGTGTGTCAATTTTTATCCACGAGTACCGGGACCTACAGTTTAATGTCGTCTCCGAACGACAGACTTGAGAAGCTTGTTCATGGCAATTAGTTACTCTCAGAGCTTTTGCCAGAAGACTGCTGAGAGGTAGTCGCCGAAAGAAATATTTTTTTCATATTTCTTTTTTTGAAGATGTCAGAGCCTGGAGTCGAACCCAGGGCCCATGTCTTAGTAAGCCAACACACTAACCACTAGACCACGGCGACTACATTACATACATATATAGATCATTGGCCATTACAACTCTCTTTCAGGCTGACGGCCTAGCAGCGAGAATCACATTTTGTGCGTCAGCTTTTATCCATGAGTACCGGGTGCTACAATTTAACGTCGACGCCGAAGAACAGACTTGAGGAGCTTGTTTCATGCAATCAGTTGTTCTTAGAGCTTTTCGTTGAAAACTGCTAGTCTCCGAAAGAAATAGTTTTGAAATAGTCAATAGTGTTTTTGAAGTCTTCATTTAAACTGAAAATGGAAAACAGTGAACAATGGTTTTGAAAATTTCATCTTCCGCGGAAAGATTGCTAAAGAACGAATTCTGTCTGTAATGCCTCGTGCGATTCGCTGGACAAATAACTTCAGAAGAGCGTGCTCTGTGGGAGATACGAGAAGTAAGAATATTCGACCGTGTTGTAAGTAAGAGTGCACCAATCGAAGCCATAGAGTTGGATAGCCTACCTTCATTGACAAGCATCTTCCTGAATAAATATTAAGAAGATCAGATGGAGTGAAGTATTTCTTACACCGTTTTATAAACTCGAGACACTTGAATGCTTTTTTCGACCCTCGACAAATAACATTTTTTCGATACAATAATCCTTTTAATATTTAATTTATCAAATTTGCTAATTGTCTCAGACCTGACAGATTGCAAGTGAACAATTAAAAAAAGGAAGGCAACCAAACTGTTTTCTTCAATTGCTAAGTGGCGATAAATGAAAAACATTTATCCCCCAAAAGGCCGTACAAATTTTTAAACATGCAAACCTGGTGTAAAAGACACGCAATGTTAATACTTAATTTGTTTATTAAAGAAAAATTTGCTATACAGTAAGCCATGGAATGGTGTCTTACACGTATTTCATAACAAAACCATATTCTTATGTGTAGGAAGTTTAACCAAAGAATGTGGAAATTATTATTTGTTAATTGGTTTGGCACAACGTAAGCATATAAATTAAAAGGAAATACACAATCCTCAAAGGAGGATTTACAATTAAAGGAAAAATATTGTCAATGTTTATATAAAAGTTACAATTGTAAAGCAATACCACAAAAAATGTGAACAAAAGGCAACCTGCTTCTAATACAACACTTCTACGAAAAAAAACGTTTTTTCTTTAACGCCTACCCTCTTGCAATACGAGTATCAAATTAATCGCATTTATCAACATACATGCCTTTAGTTTAAGAATCTATCTCTCTCTCTTTTTCTCTCTCTCTCTCGCTCTCGTTTAAGAATCATGTTTCAATTTTCTATACACCTTGTACTGGCATTCCAATAACAAAAGTGAGTTCGAGATGACAACAACAAAAAGCTTTTAAAAATATTTGTTTCCCCCTTTTTTTCGTTTTTTCCCCCCATCAGAGTTTCGAATATCCTTTTTTGACAACAGTTTACCTGCACAAGACTTTTCAAATACTTACTGCTTAAGAAGTAAAACCAATAACAGAACATTTATCAGAAACATTCAGAGAATTTCATATTTGCTGCTGTTGGTGTAAAATTGTAATTTAAAAATTGTTTTGCCTTTTTATCGTTTTCATTGCAGGTATCTTCAGAGGAGACCCAATACATTAGAACAGTTGACAATTTAATTGCGTCGAGACTAAGTCTTAAAGTGCAGTTGCAGGCTATACATTTTACTGCTGCCATTGGCAATAGTAATTCACACATGATAAATGCCTTAAATGGAGGTGGTGCCATAGATGGAAGTATCTCCTCATATGGTTCTTCAACGAATGGAGGTGCAAATGTGGGTAATAGTGGCAGCAGCAGTTCAGCCTCAGGAGGTGCTTTAGTATTACGTTGCACAGCACAAATTGGTGATTTGTATCAGGAGTATAAAGAAATTGAATTAGGAACACCACAAAAGGATCCTATACCAGCCAGAGGTAAGTGGATTTTTTCTAATTGATATCATTGTTGTTGTTCCAGCAGGCATTTCATAAATATTCCTGTTGTTTTAAATTAATACACAGTTTCCAAAAAAAAGAGTTGGAAAAGTTTGAAAACTGAAAATAATAAAAATATGTTTAAATTTTATTATCACAGTAGCCTTGGAGTATTTTTTTTTTTACTTTGCTTTTTAAATATAATACATAAAAGAAGTTTCTTCGGTAAGCAATCATAGATGGGAAAAAATAATTATAATAAATTAAAGAATTTTGAATGAACCTGCAAAATCTGTATTTTTATTCAAAACACGTTTTGGGGGGAATTCACGGGTAAAAGTGCTTTTAACTTAATTAATGGTGAGCTGATTGTTAATATTTCAAAGGCTTTGGAAGGATGATGTGCATGCGAATATATTTCGAGTTGTAAGTTCAATTTTTTAGTTTTCTCTCATTTTTTAAGTTTTGGTGTCTTTTATGTTACTTATCTGCTATTTGATACGGATTCTAATAGTACCATGTTTCTTAAAATAGAAAGTTTTAGTTTTGGTGTTTTTACTAACGTTATTCTATTTTATATGTATTTTGCGTTGTTCTGATATTTTACAGTCAAACAAAATATCACGAGCTCTTGCACTCTGATAATGAAAGGCATTTCAAATCATGAAATGTTGGATCTAGTACGGAAAAAAGCACATCAAACTTTTTTCTCTTTTTTTTTTTTTTGCTATAAAAACCGTAATAGTTAATAATATATAGAAGTAAACCCAACATTGTAATCTAAGATAGGAGTATTTTGTGGCTCTTTGAGTCCACTATTGAATCAATAGATCTACAGACTATCCACTGAACGCCAGCAAGTCTGCAACTTTAGTGATAAATATGTTCACCAGCGGTGCCATATGCTTTCTTTGACACATTCATCTTAATCTGCATAGAAATCCACATTCGTACAATAAATATTTCATTGTTTCTACATCTGTGATCGCCATTCTCTGTAAATATGCTCTTGCACTACAATTACAATGGCCCTTAAAAAATCATTAAGAGTTTCAGATCCGGCCTTCTTTACTTTCAAATATTAGAATTTGTTTCCCTTCATGAGAACATTAAGAATATAACTATTTTATCCTTTAAAATGAAAAGTAGAATACAAATCAATTATTAATAGAATATAACATACCGGAACATAATATAAGAAATAACATAATTCAGAGAGATTTTATTTAATGGTTAATACTTGGCCACCTAGATTTATGTCCATTATGGTGATTAGAAAATTAGGACAATTAAAAAATTTTAAATAATTTAGTACTTTTCAAAATCTTCTTTTTCTCGATATGATTTTAAGATGTGTCGGCAAAGTGTTGCATAGTTTAACAGCGTGAACTAAAAGTAATAGTCTCCGTGGTCTAGTAGTTAGTGTATTGTCTTACTAAGACGATAGCGCCGTGTTCAAATCTCAGCTCTGACATCTTGGAAAGAAGAAATATGAATTTTTTTTTCTTTCGGCGACTACTTCTCATCAGTCTTTTGGCAAAAGCTCGGGGAGTAATGATTGCCATGAAAAAGCTTCTCAAATCTGTGGTTCGGAGTCGACTTTAAACTGTAGGTCCCGGTACTTATGGATAAAAATTAACACCCACAACATGAGTGCTGCGAGAAGCTAGGCCGTAACCCTGACACAGGGTTTTACTGGCCAATTATGTATATATGTATGTGACTAAAAACAATCTGCTGGTACAATTAACGTAGTAAATCTAGTAGATTTACCAAACAAAATCTTCTCATAAAAATTTTTCTCCTGTTAAAGCAAATTATGTAAAAACACAAATTTTAGTAATCAATTTAACCACAACCCAAGACCATTTTCCTCCACTATGATACTACATATACTAAATCGAGCCAGGTTATACGCGTATTGTTTAGCATTATTAAAAAAGACCTTTAACTTGTGCATTGAACGTGAGTCGAGTTTGCTGAATTTTACAGAAAAATAACTAATCAAATTAGTATTCTTTGTATAACAAGTCTTTTCTTAACCTAGAAACACGAAATACAATACAGTGAGCGATTCTATACTCACTTAAGAGTTGAGTTTGTCAACTTTCCAGTCCTTAATAGAAATAATAATAGTAGAAAGCGATGATGCACTGCAGGATTCATGATCAATCTGGCGTAACTTCGTCGTATAGTATCCTTGTACCCAAAGCAACTTTTGAACAAATCGTAATAACATTTCAAAAGATTTCATGTCAAAGGGTAAGAGACAATCATCCTTATGGCAGCATCACATTTTAAGGAGTCATTAGCTGTTTTGCCCTCAAACTCACAGCCCAGCTTAAACATTTGTGCAGACTTTCCGGAATGCGTAATTCTTTAGTGCTAAAAATGCGTTATCAAGCTGAATGAATCAATGTATTTTTAACTTTTCATTCTCGCTTTATTCTTCTCCTCAACAATGCCAGAATCAATCTTTTACATACCTTTGATTACTTTAAGAAACATCTTTTAGCTGCTTGTTTTCGTCATAAAAATTAAAAATTTAATTTTTTTAAATATTTAATTCTGCATAGAATTGGAAACATTGTACCTACAGAACCTTTTTATTAATGTTTAGTTTAATACAAAGAAAGCCTATTATCGTTTTAATCTGTTCCCATTGTTGTATTTTATAAATCTTTATTGTCAATTTCTTTATTACATTTACTATATAAATCGTATTTAAAAGATGTTCATATTAAATCATTTATTACCATATGTATAGCTGAGAGAGAGAGAGAAATATTTACATTAAATAGGAAATTTGTAAGAACTAAACATAAGAGTGTATAACCGAACTCATACAAATGAGAAATGTATTTGTAATTCTCCAACTCCTTCGATTCCAATAGGGAAAAATATAAATATGTACGAGTATGTATTTAAGTATGTATTTGTGTACACGATTGTTTTGCTTATTGTTGCATGTAAAACTATAAAATTTTATTAGAATTTGTTGGTATTTATACAAACCCTTAAGCCATAAATGACGAATGTTGTGTATAATTTAATCCTTTGAGTAATTTTGAAACATACTACTCACACTTGCACAAATGCACACATGTGTTTGCATTTGTGTAAAAGGAAAAAACAGGTGTTTTTACAACAGTCTTACCTTGAGACATGTAAAACTATTTATTTTACTTTTATTGGATTTCAGTTTATTTAATTAATTAATAGTCTTTTGTTTATTATAGTTTTTGCATGAACTAAACATATGGGTTCATCTATACAAATCAAATATGTAGCAAATACATACATATGAAAAAAAATTTAGCTACTATTTCACAAAACTCCTCTATTATTGGGCATCACAATTATGATTTTTAACACTTCTAGATAAAAAAGACAATATAATGCCAGTTACCAACGAAATAGTTCCGCTACTTTTGTGAATATTAATGACACACTCACAAATGACCTCCAAATAATCTCCGAGAGCACAGATTCAATGTTGTTTTATGATGCACAGGAATGGTGGTGATGATGCAATTTTACCATCTATGGGTAACATAAATATTGAGGAGACGATTGTTTCTAATGTTCCTGGTGTAATACAGTTCATGTGTCCAACCGAGGTATAACTCCGGTTGTTCAGTTTCGGAGTCAAAGGGCTGCTTCGTTCGAAATGAAACACAATTGAAAACTTTGTGTTAATTAAATGAAAAAAGCTGTATTTACAACACCTTATACTAAAACCTTATACTTATATTCAAATCTACTTAACTACACCTGCTAACGTTCTCGGGATTCGGGTTTCCTTACAGTCTTCGGGTGATTTTTTGGTTGGAAAACGAAATACGGTGGTTGCCTTCAGGAGTCGGTGGGCAGCTGTTATTTATAAATAAAATACAAGATATCGGGTTATCGTTAAAGCGGATTAATATTCGGCAACTCTTCAATGAAAATAACGACGACGGTAAAAAGAATTCGGGAGCTCTTGGCATTGGCTACGATTAGTACAAATGTAAGAAGAATTCGGGAGTTCTTAGACTCGGAAAATTTATGGTAATAGAATAATAATGACGGCAAGAAAAATTCGGGGGCTCTTTTCGTCGACTACGGTTAGTATGAATGTAAAATAAATTTGGGAGCTCTTACACTCGGTAAATGTACGATAATAAAATAATAACGACGGTAAGAAGAAAACGTTAGCTCTTGACGTCAGCTATGGTTAGTACGAATGTAAGAAGAATTCGGGAGCTCTTACACTCGGAAAATTTACGGTAATAAAATTAACTACGACACGTGTCGTTTCCCTAAGGAGTGTGTATCGTCAGCTAATTCTCTTTTCATTGGGTAAAACTCAACCTCTTATCTATTTACTTTCATAAACTTAATGAGAATTATAATACGATATTGTTAATAGGTTAATGTATAAATAGATATACAGGCATGTTATTAATAAGTAAATATATACGTAAATATACATTCATGTTATATGATGGCACGTCACACTGGGCATGATAATTAATTGTGGTGTTCATTAAAATGATCAATTATTTCAAATGCTAAAGTTAGAAGTGCATAACATGCGTTGTGCAAATTGGGTGTTTCGCCCGTCTGTCAAAAAAAGTTAAAATAAATAATTTTTATACAACAAGTTATTCGCGAAATTGGCAACTCTTCTAACGTATAGAAGTTAAACAAATTTTAATTTTTAGATGCGTTAACAGTTGAACAGTTGACTTATATTGTGTATTGTTTTCGCTGTTAACGCTGTAACGTATGCTGTGTATTTATACCTTAAGAGAAGCGTTCAAGTATCTCGGTTATTTAACTCTTTCAGGTTTGGTGGTTAGTTATCTAACCACCTATTGTTGCTTGCTTAAACTTGCTTTCATTCCATCCATTGGCAAATTAATAATTAATACCATTTTTAAAGACATCGTTGATCATTTGTTGCGAAAGTTTGTCACTAGGGTCTACTAGTAATATTTATATCTTTATTTAAACTCAGGGCAGCCCATTGTTTTTTTAACTGGTCGGTTGTTATAGAAATAAAGAAGCATAGAGTGTTTGTTATTAAACGAATTCAGTGGTATTTAAGTATTTAGTACTTGTTCTTCTGTTTTATGTTAATATATATATGTAACAAGAGCATAATATACAAAAAATAACGTAAGTAATATGGTGGTTAGATTACTAACCACTGTGACTATAGTACATTCTAAATTATCTGTTTTTCCACATAATTTTGTTTTATGTATTCAATTAGATTGCAGCGAATATTCAATGAAAAAGCCATCGTAGATCTTTTGTGTGAAGATATACCCTCTGATAGTGAAAGTGTGTGTAGTTTCGAATCAGACGAAAAAAAATATCATGACCAAGAAACCGATTTGATTATACTCGGTGGTATACCTTTACGATTACAGCCAGAACTTGATGATTATTTTGACTCGGATGACCTTTATCAAATTTGTGTACTACTTTTGCCAGTCAGTTACACGCTATGAGCCTGTGGCACTGTCAACTCGAACTTCGGGCATCCAGCACATCAAATCTATGCCATTGACCGAAAAGCCCGCAAATGGTGGCATCGAACTTTTTTTTTCATTTTCTGCATAGCGCCCTCATAAACTCTTACATTATATATAAAGAACTCCAGAATACACACCACCCAGAACTTCATCAGCTCATTGCCAAAGAGTTTCGAAGAAGTGTTTACCTTGGGATCCTAACACTAGTTCAGGCGAAAAAACTTAAATCAGACACTAAGCGCTCGATTTCGTAACCCTCTTCTCCACTACCGGTACAAATAATGAAAAACAATCCATCAGTAGGAAGAGAATTGCGTCTGGAAAGCAGTGTGCATCAGCCAGAGAGTTCTACATCACAAAGATGTAAAAATACAACACAAAAAATAACTCGGTGCGTACCATATGGCAATGCAGAACCTGTAAAGTTCCTCTTTGCCTACGCACAAATAAGACATGTTTCTCCGATTTTCATCAGAATTATTTTTTTGTTATAAAGTATGGCTGCCGATACTACACTTTACTTGAATAATTTTTATGCCAACTGTCACGGTGGTTACTAAACTAACCACCCTATTCCACAAAAGTTTGAAGCGCTAACTTATTTTTTTCTTTTTTTGTATAATAAATGAACATTAATCAAACCAAAAATGCAGTTGTTTTGTTAATAAAATTCTATATGTAAGACCGTGACTGAAAGAGTTAAAACGATGCAGTAAAAACTTCACTTCATCTGAACTTCTCAATGTTTACAAGGTCTTTATTCGACCTATGGTTTCTCAACCTTGTACAGGAAAGGGCGAGAGTGCTTATTAGCTACGGTACTGTATCCAACTTCATTGCTTGATCTTCAATTAAGAAATAAGCTTTTTTATTTTCATAAAAAAGCATAAAAATTGCTTTTTATCAGATTTTTAAAATAAGACAATAAAGATTTTAATACACACTAAGCTACTGGGATTTAGAATCAATAGAAACCAGCAAATATTTGAGGAATAATTTCTCTGATTGCATATGTTTTTAATAAAAATAAATTTAAATAATTTTAATTAAATAAAATAAAACATTAGATTTACATAAAACCAAAGAAGATTGTAAAGACATTTAATTTAATTTAATGGTTATTTGTTAATATGGAACTTTAGTTAAGCACAAAGATAAAAGTACTGCAAAAATTTCATTAATAATTCAGTGTTGGTTTACAATGTATAAAATATTTAATGCAATATTAATAAATTGGTAAATTATTTTTGTTCAAAATACAATTTATTAAACTCCTAACCAAGACAAGAATTTATTGAGATAATATTATTTTAAAACACAAGTAATCATTTTTAGGAACTTAAGAAATTAAATTAATATATACTTATATAGTTTTTTTTTTAATTTACACATGGGGTTCTTTAAAGTTTTGTACCTTTTTCTTTTAAAAATCAAACAATAGTCAATTCTTTTAACTAAACTTTTGATTTCAGATATACAATTTAAGAAAACAGTACACATTCTTGCAATGAAACCTAAAATTTTTTTTGTTTTGTAAATTCGCTTTTTTTCCTAAACCGTTTAATATTCATTTTGTAAGTATTGTTTTCTATTACTTTTAAACCTATAAAACGTTTTTTGGCTATTACGGTGATAAGATTTGGTCTATTGTTTTCATTTTTTTATTTAAAGTGGTAAAAGAGTGTAATAGTGTCGAGATACAACAAGCAAAAAAAGAAAATATTTTTTTTTTAGTTAATTAGTAAAGGCTTTTGTGTGGAATATATATATGTGTTTAGTACACATATTGAGCCCTGTGTAATACATACATATTGTCTGTATTAAATAATAAAAATATTCGAAAATTTGATTCAAATATTTATTTAAAAAGATTTGCTTTTGAAAAGGATGCACAGCCAATAAAATATAGAAGAATTTGTGGACAAATTTAAGGTTGGGATGTAAATTGGCTTAAAAACACATTTTCTTTTTAAAGTAGAAATATGCGAATTAATAATGGAATATGATATCTGGCAAATGTATACTTCTAGCCAGACGGCAGATGTCCATTCTTTTCACAAAGTTGTAAACCAAAGTTTGAAATAAATTCAACAGAAAATTTTTAAGATTAGGAAGCAATAAATAAAATTGTAATCAATAATGGAAGCATTATATTGTCTTTTATGCCTTAGAACATTCAAATATGCTACAGAATAAGGAATTATTTTAGATTTTTAGTACTATTTGCTTACTGGTTGCAATAAATTTACATTTCTATTGCATTTAGCGACTCATTACATATAAAAATCATGAATTATTCAGCCCAATTATGTATAAGAATTCCGTAGGGAATTTTCCCCTTTCCGCATTCCTCCTATTATGTAATAAAATAACTTGGGGAATTTTCCCTTTTTTTTTGGGTAGGGAAAAAAGTAGGTATTCTATAATTTTAAAAACAGGGAAACCCGCTTTTATTTTGCTAGTGTTTTTTCCCAAACAATTTTAAAAGGAGATAGAATAAAAATGTAAGTATTTTACTAAAAATAAATAAAATTGTATTAACAAAAAAATTTATGTTGTACAAAATAATGTTTTAACACATTTTCAGGTCCAAAAGCTCAAATAAACAGCAGCTGCAACATTTACTGACCCTTATGGAGGAGAATCCTGCAATAGCACGGGGCTTTTTTAAAGGAGAACGTCAGGAACTCCAACGCTTTTGGCAAAGAGCAGAAGATGAGCTAAACTCTCTAGGTCCACCAAGTAAAAATATAAATGAATGGAAGAAGGTATGTTATTCGTCCACAAATATAGTTATATACATGCATAGTTATACATACTTACAATTCTCTTGTATAAAGGTGTGGTGCGACCAAAAAAAATACGTACGGCAAAAGGCAGCGCAAAATTTACAACAACAAAAGGGTACAGGTGGAGGCCCTAATAAAGAACATAAGTTTTCTGCGACTGAAGAAAGTATTTATAATTTAATAGCAATGAAAACTTCAGTTGAAGGTGTCCCGGCAAATATTTTTGGCTTGGAATCACCAAACAGTTTCAAAGACACAACCAGTGAACATGTGGATGTTTCTATGGAAGAATTAATACCAACCGAAAAAGTTGAAAGTGCATCCAGCAAAACTACTAGGATACCAAATTTGGTTTCCAATCATAAAGAAAATATTCCAAAAGAAAAATTGAAATCTTCTTCCGATGTATTGTTTGCTGAACTTGCCATACAAAGAGAGTTGGTGGATACATTGAAGGAAGTGGTAATCGATGTTAAGGAGCACCAGCAGAGTTTAAAGAAAATTTACAGATCTCTTGACAACATGTACGACCTAAAAAAAAAACATTTTCATCAAATGGAAAAAATTGAAAGAGAAAAGCTTCAAGAAATGCAGCGTCATCATTCTTTTATGGAAAAAATGAGGGCTAGTGAAGTCCAATATAAATTGGATAAAAACAAATTACAACTTGAGTTCAACGATCTCACCTATAACCCAAGTTAAATTAAAGACTGTTTTTTATTAATATTATATTAATTGAAAGAAGTGCCTTTTTTTATTTATGTTTTTGTTTTTATAAGTATGTTTTTTTTAATATGTTAATAAATGAATGAATTTAATAGTATTTATAGTGAGTTTCCAATATTATTTCTAATTAATTGAGCTGCGTTGAGATATGTTGTCGAAGTTGCCAAATTACTATGATTCTCTACGTTGTCAATTTCTGTCAAAAGATTTTGCTGTTCTTCCCTTACCTTAAAATGTATGCATATATTGTGTAGGGCACAGCATACATTAATAATTTTAGCTGCCTTTTCTGGACGGTAATGAAGCTCCCTTGCACCGAGAAGACATCTCCACCTATTCTTCAAAACACCGTTGGTTCGTTCAATAATGTTGCGGCATTTTGAATGCACCTCATTGAACTTCATCTCTTGAGAACCCTCCTCTGGAACACGATGTGGTGTTAGTAGCCACGGCTCCAAAGGATAACCAGCATCACCTATTATATAGACATTTTAATAAAGGTATTTTCTTATAATCTTATGGCAAGTTTAACCTAAAAGCCAAAACTTATGAACACCCTCCAGATACTTTTGTTCTAAATGAGCCCTTACATCGCTGGTAGCCCATATAAAAGCATCGTGACAAGCTCCAGGATGAGATGCATCAACGTAACGAATTTTTAGCTCATCATCGCAAATCTAATATATTAAAAATGTTTTCATCTGTAGGTATATAAAATTTTTTACTATACTTACCAACATAGCATTTAAACTGTATTTTCCTTTCCTGTTGTAGAACAAATGTTTGTTTTCAGCAGGAGCAATTACTTGTATATGCGTCCCATCAACGCAGCCGGTAACTCCTGGAATCTTATATTTTTGATAAAAAGCTAAGGCGATTTTTCTTTTTTCTTCTGTTGTAGGCATTTTTATCCACGTTGAGCAAAGATGCATTTCAAAAATGTCAACCACTTCATTTAAAGCTTTGCTAAAAGTTGGCTGAGCTAACGACACTTCAAAATCGTTTCCAACCCCAGTCTGGTATCCGCCTTCGGCAAAAAAACGCAAACAACCACTCAGTTTCACAATAGGACTAACACCAGATTGTCTCTTGTTAGGCTGATAATGTGATGTTAGCACTTCTAATAAATAAGTAAAGGCACTTTTGTTAACTCTGTAGCATTTTTTAAACCTATTACAAGAAAAATTTGTTACTTTCAATCAAATCTTTTTTTATTTTTTACTTACAATGATGGCTCCAACTCAAGCGGATTTGATGCATCGCGCATCTTCCGTCTAACAATTCTTTGGAAGTGCTTTTCATCATTTTCTTGGTAAATTTCCTCCGCTAGCACTTGCAAAGCTATACTACTATTCATTTTTAATTATATATTTAAAATAAGCACAATTTTAGGAAAAACAAATTTAGGAATTTATTAAAATTACATCCGTAAATTAATTCACAATTGAAAATAAAATCACAATTACAAAATAAAATGTCAAACACAAATCAGCTGTTTATGAAATTCCCTTCCTCTAATTTACCAAATCCTCAAGTTTATAGAATAGGGGATTTTTCCTAGGGAGCAAAAAATTTTGAAAGGGAAATATTCCGTGAGGATTTACATAATTGGGCTGATTAATGCTCATGAGCAAGTGATAGTATACAATTTCTCCGTAACGAAATAACTTATAGGTAAGCACTATTTTCTGCTGGGAAAGGTTCTATTATCTCGATAGTGCATTGCCGAATTTCATCTTTTACAGCGTTAGTTGTTTGTGCTTTGTTTACATAAATCCGGTCTTCAAATGGCTCTAGAGAAAATAATTCAGCGGCATTAAACCGTTGGAACGAGGCTGGTAATTTACATGGACAAATCGCAATCGGGTAATTTCTCTCGCAATAACTGAATTGCTTGTACAGCTTTGTGATTTGTGGCGCAGTAGCCAATTTTGGCCTCAAAAAATCGGTTATCATGGTCTCATCACTTAAATTGATTTTGTTGAACAATGCGTTGTTTTCTTTCAGTTTTTCAAACAACCAATTCACAAACGTTCGACGCAAAGAATGCTCCGTCGGCAGATGAGGCAATTGTTGTTAATCATTCAAGGATGAAGGTATAACACTGGTCAAATTGACAACAACTTGTCTCATCAATAAGAATTGCTCCAAATTATATATCTACAAAAAAATGTCAAAGGATAACATCTATATTCTTGACATTTTATCATTTGACAGCCAGTTTACTTTCTAACCTCTAATAGGTCTACGCTTATTTTTATTTTGCTAAATGCCATGTGGACATACGGCCTTGAATTAGATCTAAGTCTAACACACTAAAATTTTCGTTCCTGTTCCTCACAATTTGAAGAAGTCGCCATCCACTTAATTAATATTACGATGTAAAATTCGTAATGAAATTTTTTGGCATGGCACATATAATGCCATATGCATACATACATAATTGAATATTACAACTCTGTGTCAGGGCACTCATGTTGTGTGTGTTATATTTTATCCATGAGTAGCAGGACTGACAGTTTAAAGTCGACTCCGAACGACAGATTTGAGAAGATTTTTTTGGCAATCAGTTACTCTCAGAGCTTTTGCCAAAAAAGTGTTGAGAGGTAGTCGCCAAAAGAAATAATTTTTTCATATTTCTTCTTTTCAAGATGTCAGAGCTGAGATTTGAACCCAGCGCTATGGTCTTAGTAAGCCAATACACAAACCACTAGACCACGGAGACTATAATAGGGACAATAGTCAAATTTTTTTCAGGTTATTTGTTTGGGAGTTATTTGTTTTTTTTTTAGATCTCGGGGTCTCAATAGTTTAGTTTGTGTAGTGTACTATACTTGTAGACTGAGGGTCGTGGACTCTACTCCCATCAGAGACCTTGTCTGTTGCATTATACCCAGCATGTGGTATTAAGCCCTTAGCTTGTAATAATTAGAATATAATATTAATCTTGTATTCAATGTAATTTAAATTCCTAAATTTAAAATAAATATGTATCGGGCAACAAAAATTCGACAAACCATTAATTTATGGTTTTTCTTTCACTCACTAAAACATTTTGTTTTACTCGTACAAATACAAATGGTTTAGAATAAAAATACAAATTGAAGTAACAAATTTAGGCCATAATCTCATGCTTTACGTTTACAAAATGGAACAAAGTGGCATTTTCTGGTCATCTTAATAAAAAGAGCCACTGGGTTTGTTAATTTTCACTTGTTTTTTCCATGTTATTCACAATACCTTTTGTTGTTTTCCAGAGTTGTTGTTGTCTTTTAGGTATGGGAAAAAAGAAAAATAATTCCAAATGTTTCCACAAAAAGGCACAACATAACAAAACAAAAAAAAAAGAAAACAAAAACATTATTCGCTTGAGTTTTATTCTAAATGGAGAGCCTGAGCCTCATGCTCAGCAGTCTCGGTAATTTATGTCACCATCATTCCTACCAATTTTTTTTTATTTATTAGTTTTTTTTCTCTCAGTTACCATTGGCTATTTAGACTATTATGTTTTGTTTGTTTTGTCACTTTTGTTGTGTGGTTTATAACGTAAGAAGTATTATAGGCTTTCTTTTCTAGGAAGCAAAAGCCAAAGAATATTATTTTCATTTTTTGTTTTTAATAACTAATTCATAACTTAAGAGAAAGAAAAACAAAAGAAAAATATTTAGTATGACGATGATCTAAAAAATCATATTTTTTTTACTTGCTGGTTTTCAATTCACACAAAACAAAAAACCTTTAAATTATGAAAAACAAAAGACTTTGTGTAACAATAATGGTACAAACTTTAATTCGAATTGGCTAAAAAATATTTTTAAAATGTTTTTCTTTGTAAATTATAAAAAAGAAACTGGAGTATAACTTTTAAGGAAGTCCATAAGATGGCAAAACAATGGCAAATGGTAAAACAATAAGGAACAGTTCGTTTACCTTTAATTAAACGTTAGAAGCTTTTAAAATATCTTCCTCATTATATGTATTACTTGTGTTCTATAGGTAATTCTAAATTTTCGAATTGAATTTGTTTTAAATTTAAATTTCAGATTATAAGTACATGTAGATAAAGACATACGTGAAGTTGGCGTTATATAAGTAGTTGCCTATTTTTTGTATGGCTTCTAAAAATTGATTTGTATAGGGGCTTTTATTAAGCACTTCCTAGCTTTAATTAAAAAAAAAAAACAAAAACAAACTGTGTGTGAGGCAACATCGAAATTTTGTATCTGATACTATTGATACCATTATGTATGGAAAATAATAACGTTCAAATGTTTACAACGGCTGTTCTAAGTGGAGGGCAATCGAAACGTTCAAATTTTCATGACTCAGCCGCATAAATCAGGCAGTTGGGAGTGATTACCTGGGCAACACCCAAAATCCACACCAAAGAGTGACTTTGATTTAATGTAAATTTGTAGCGTCCCAACCAATTTGATAAAATATTTTTAGTTTTTGGTAAAGTTTTTGAATGTTTTATTAATGCAAGTTGATTTGACAAAGCGTACTGAATAAATTACAACTAATTTGACAAATGCACCTTTTACAAGATGACCGTTATCAGTTGTTGAGTGTCCCTATTGCATATCTCTTAATAACAAGTTTTATATATTTTTAATCAAAGTGTATCACTCTATTTTGAGGTCAACAATCAACTATTTTTATATAATTTTATTAACAGGAAATTTGTAAAGAAAAATATTCCTCAGGAATTCCATTCGTAGTTGTTACAGTGTGACCATATTATTAAAGTTTTAATATTTCAAAAATTAAATGAGAACACAACAATGTTACCCAAATATGAAAACAATTAGGTTGCCAAGTAAAACATATTCTCAAGGACTGTGCTCTCAGTTCTCTGCGTTTTACTATCATGTAATCAAAAAATTATAATTTCGGACGAACATTCTTTAATGTGTACTTTAGGTAACAATGATCTGTAAATTTAGAAGATATAAGTCTGCTCTAATTTGCGGAACAAGTTTTTATGAGAATATCTGAAAAAATATTGGAGATAAATTAAAGATAAAGCATTCGTCTGCCATTACTAAAACTATCTTCAACGCCTATAGGTGTTTCAGAGCCACTGATTTAATAAATGAAAAAAATAAATGAAGGTTCTCTCTTACATCTATTCTAAAGTTATTAATTGGCACACATTATAGTATGTTTTTTTTGCTTTTATAATTGAATCTGGGTGTGGTTCCTGCCATCAGAAAAGATACTGATGTTTGTATATCTAGAGAACATTTAAAGCTAAGATTACCGAATTTAGTCTGAACGACTTCATGGTCAAGTCAAGTCATCTGTCAGAAAGGACACAGAATTATAAAAGTATTATTGCATAATAATAAATGACAGTGCATAACACATTTGTATATTAATAGAGCAGTGAGCTACATTTAAGTGTTTTTCGTTAAAGTCATGTCAAATTTTTTCATTTTTTCACTAATTATGTTTTGACGGTGTTATTAATAAAGAGGGTAGAAAAAAATTTATTTCAAAAGAAACTTGTTCCAGGCAATCAGTTACTCTCAGAGCTTTCGCCAGAAGACTGCCATTGCATTCGACTGTTTAAACAAGAATTTCAGCTGCCTGCATAATTTTTGATTGTAATTTTATTATAAAAGAAATTAAATAATTTTATTTCTTCTTTCATTTCAGTTACATCCTCGGGAGGAGGATTTAGAGGTTTTTTGGAAACCTATTTTGGACCCAGTTCTAAAGCAACAACTGTCAATTTAAAGGAGCCACAAATTGTTAAAATAATAAGCATTTTGCTGATTATGCTTGTGTTAAATTGTTGTCAAAGAAGATAGTTTAATTAAAATAAATTTGTTAAAGAAAAAAATAATGTAAAATAATTAATAATAAACAAATAATCTTCACAATGAATAAAAAATATAAATAAAAACCTAAATAAAAAAAACTATAAAGGTTTTATTTTTAATAAAACTAAATAAAATAGAATGTTTTGTATATTAATTAAAAACATAAATATTAAAATAATATTTTGCATATTATTAATGTAATAAACCAATAAAAAACAAATTAAAAATGCTGATTTTGTTATAAAAGTATGATAGATTTTGAATATGAAAAGAGGAAAAAAAATTTATAATTTAATTTTAAAACTTATTTTATGCACGAGAATACATACAAATACAAAATACATACACAAACAGTTACATACACACTCACAATAAATACACACACATTAATAATCTACAGCTTATTTAGTTAATAATACTGAGTGTATGTAATTAATTCATTTAATTAAATAAATAGTTGCGATAATTATAATAATATTGATAAAATTGCTTTAAAAAGAACAAATACTACTCGTTATTATTCTGTCAAAACCTAAAGAAAAAAAAATAGACTTAAAAAAGAGCATATGTATGTACTCACATACGTACATATATAAAATAAAGTGCTTGCAGGCATTTACAACACTGTGTTACAAAATTGAATACATTTGGAATACCTGGGTATGATAATATTTTATTTTATAGTTATTGTGGAGTATAATAAAAATTTGTGAATCATTTTCAAAATTATAACACTTGTTTAAAATTTGCTATCAATGGCGATTGATTTAAAGTATAAAATCATTAAAAAATTTTGATTTAACAAAAATACATTCTTTACCTGGTTAAAATATCTTTTCTGCTATCATTTATTTGAATATTATACAAGGTGTCCGCTGGGAAGGTATACTATTTTGTTTTGCCGCCATTTTGGACAACATTAGTCTTGACAGTTCATATTTGGCAGTCGTGAATTAGAGGCGTATAAAATTTATTATGGAAAAATATTTGGTAAACCCAAGTGTTTTAATCGGTAAAACATTTTATCAAAATTAATCATCTATTACTGTGATGCTGTGAAAGTTACGTGTAATTAGAAACGATGCACATTTTCATTTGAATGGATATGTGAATAACCAGAATAGTCGGGTCTGGGTAATTAAAAACCCTCATGAGTCACCTTTCCATCCATTAAAAAAGACAGACTGGTGTATAATTTGGTCAACTTGATTGAGTTTAACGTGCGTACCGTCAGTGACTTACCACACGTCACCCCGTTGTAAAGGGTGAATGTCAAATACTCCGCGTTTGACCAGCGCCATTCGAATCCGGTACCCTCTAATTTCGAAAATGTCAATGACACCCCGGTCAGAAGATGGCGCATGGACATCGAATTAGCAATTTAGTACCACCACTGCCTGGGTAGTAATACCCCCCTTGTTGAGGGGTTTCAATCTAGCACTATCACAACCACTACGAGTACTCCCCGAAGGGCCGCACCCAAACCATCAGGCCGATTTGCCTCACTCCCCGAATGACAGGGGAGCCCAGGCATAACCGGGGGCTCCCTGATGCTCGTAGTACCAAATTAGAGTAGGTTTCTCTGGTCAGTCCCTGAGATGGTCAGTAATAAATTACCAATCTCTCTGCCTATAGCGAGTGACACGCCACCGACAGCAAGGTAAACTCCATATTCCATGGCGAGTACAGGCCCCTGGTGTGACGTAAAGCACCAGAAGTAAATTACTGTACCTACAGGGGGAGGGGGTGCAATTTGGTCAATAGGAATCATTGAACCCTACTTCTTTGAAACTGAAAACTGCGTCATAGGGAGTGATATTGTAATATGATTGAAAATGTTTTAACGCCACAACGCTTTGGCCTTGACTAATATGTGGTTTCAACAGTATGGTGTCACATCGCATACAGGTAGAATTACAATGGAATTACTGCGAGACGTCTTTGCACAACAAGTTGTTTCAAGGAAAGGTGATATTGATTGGCCTCCACGGTTGCCTGATTTGACTTTTGGGGACTCGTTTTTTGTGGGGATCTCTGAAATGCAAGTTTTATACAGACAAACCAGAAACACTGCAGCAACAACAAAGCATTTGTGAAGAAATTAAAGAAATGAAAAAGGGTTTGCACTTGTGAGGCCAGCACTCAGGTGATGACTCCTACGCATGCATTATATTTTTTTGGTGTAGGACAATATGTTATAGGAAGATAGAGAAAATGAGTAGCGCTTTTGGATATGTGTTTTAAATTTATTAACGTCGTATTTTAGTCTCCGTGTTATAGTGGTTAGTGTGTTGGCTTACTAAGACATGAGCCCAGGGTTCAAACTCCAGCTCAGACATATTAAAAAAAAAAGAAAATGAAACAGGACAAAACATTTCATTTGGCGACTACTTCTTAGCCGTCTACCGGCAAAAGTTCTGAGAGTAACTGATTACCATTAACAAGCTTCTCAAGACTGTCGCTCGGAGTTGACTATAAACTGTAGGTCCCGGTAGTCATGGACAAAAATTACCACACACAACATGGGTTGAGCGACAAACCACAACCCTGATACTGGGTTGTAATAGCCAATTATGTAAGTAAAACTTCCTGGAAAACTTTTGCAGGAAGACAGGTACGTGTAGTACGTAACAATATATGATTATTTGGAATTAAGGCACTTATTTTATGAGAGTACCTCTCATAGTAGTAGCGATTGACGATCCTCCAATGAATCGATAGAGTTGGATACCCTTGATAAGCACTTTCTATCTTTCCTTTATGCGGCCAAGAAGCCCCACAGCTATGGTTAAACTGTTTTCCGAATCAATTATCAATATTTTAAATTTATTTCGCAAATATCACAAAATAGATTTCAATGTTCCCAATCTTTTACAAAAACAGCATCGCTTCCCAGGTACTTTTTTTGTCACACAGTGTTATTATTTAAGTTAACAAAGAGTTAAAATATAAAACAAAAATAATAAAAACTAATAAATTTGATAATTTTTTTATGCATTTATGGTTAAATTTTTTTGTTTTGTATTTTTATAAAATATATATTTTTGTCTTAGTTCTTTTTTTACTTGCCATGTGCAAAAATAAAAATAAATATCTAGACCTTTTATTGTAGAAAAAAAGAGCATTTTATGTAAATAATGACTTATAATCGATACATGATAACAAAGTTATTTTATACAAATTTAAATACATCAAACACCTACAAAACGGGGGAAAAAACTATAAATTACATCTGTATGCATTAAAAATATTTTACCTTATCATTAAAACTCTATCAATTTAGTCACTATAAATAAATATTAAAAATTAAAACTAAAGAAAAAAAAATAAATAAATGTGTGACCCAGCAAATTGTTAAAAATAATTTAATAAAACACAGAAAGTTTTTTTTGAATCGCTCACGTTAGGTGTTAATGAAAAAAAGGTAAGTATATATCTATGCTTTTATGTGTTTCCTTGTGCATATCACTGCAACATAACTAACGTAACTAACAATCATTGCCATTAGCTACCACTCTAACTAATAGCAATGCTTATGATTGACGATATTAGCACCGGGATGATATTCACTATAGTCAACTGCCATTATTTGTATAACCTTGTACTAATGACTGAACGGTTGAGAATTTGAAATACTGTTGCAACTAGATATATAACATTGTTCAGAAAACATTGCTAATTAAGCCAACATATTGATGTTTTTCAGATGTTTTTATTCCTATAAAAAAAATCTGTCTATCTTACTTCAAATTAAAATACAATGCACTGCATAAGTAGTGATTTACCCCTAAGTTTTGGTCTTAATAAAAAAAGAACCCAAAGTATTTTGAATATTGCTTTCTTAAAATTCATTGTTTATAACAATAATTGGTGAAATTTTAATAATAGCCCCCCACTAATCTTCAATTAAATTAAAAAACTCAATTAAATGTTTGTGCCAAAAGTTTTGTTTACTTAACAGAATATTTAAATAAATATTAAAAGCGAATATTGGGAATTATAAAATAATATTATTTGAAGCTCTAGCAGCTTAATCTTAATATAATTTTATATTTATTTTACTATCATTTTACATATCGTCGATGGAATTAAAGAACGCTGTAACTGACAAAACCTTAATGTTCACCAGAGCTAAAAAATTTTTATGAAAGTAGAACAAATACAAATACAGTGTAAGTTAATTTATTTTCATTGTAGAACTTTGGGATCGTGAATAATCGACGGGTATTTCTTTTTTCTGATAAAAATGATGCAAAAAACATATTTTCGATTTTTTGTCAGTTACAGCGTTCTTTAATTCCATTGACGATATATACATATAATTCCAAGAGCTAAGGAGAAAAAGTATTTTTTTTTTAAAGTCAAGTTCTGATTTTGGAGAATTTTTTATTTTACTTTCTTTACGATTTCGTTCGAAATTAAAATCGTTTTTTTAATTTATATAAAATTTATCTGTTTTAATTAATTTAGTAACAAAGGAAGTAGTAGAAATGTTCATTAAGGTGATTAAAAAATAAATTATTATATCTTTTTAGATATAGGAGCTATAGCAACTTAAAATTTCAGTCGACTTCAATGTCGATACACAGAGGGTAGAAAAACGTTATTAAATTGTTCACCAATTGCATCAAATAAAGTACTAATCGTGAACAATACTTCCTTAACTATCGGTATCAAATCTAACTTAATGCTTTATCAAAATACGAAAAATATACAATACCATAAGTTTAGTAGTCAAAAACAACTGGTAGTAAAATCGTAAACAAATTGTATAAAAACACCATAAGTTAATAAATCAAGAACGATCTGTTATTACATTAGGAATGACCTGTGATTAAATCATGAACGATATAGTATTAAATGACTACCAAAACTGATGAAAGTACGGTTGCGTATTAAAGTAAGAACAATGAGTTATTAAAATAAAAAAAAATTAGTTACAAGAAGGGAACAGTGTATAATCAAAATAATAACCATTAATAATAAAGTGATACCGACTTATCCTTTCTTTTATTGAGACCAATATGCAGAGGTAAACCCCTACTGTGCATTGTACTGGAATTTTTTGTGGAAAGAGCAGTATATCGTAACAACAGAACATATACATATTTTGTTTTCTTATATTATTAAGAGCATTAGGAATGAGACACATTGCTGTAAATTGATTATTCATATATAAGGCCAGTGTTATACCTTCGCCTTTGATCAACAGCAATTACCACATCATTACATGTTTACTGTGGTGAGTGCCTTCGCTAAGTAAGTTTTAGTTGTTATCTGCTACTTCCCAATAGATGGTACTTTTTCTCCTGATCACTCGTTTTTTTTTTTTTTTTTGTCAATGTGGTATAGAGTGGAAAGTCAGGGAGATATATTAGAGGGGGGGGACCTCTTATTTTTAAATTATAATTTTTGAAAAACTGCAAACTATCTTTTTAATTTTTCATCTTTGCTGGGAATTGAGTTCCTGTGCGAGCGCTCTAACGACTATAATACGTACCCGACAGATTATTGAAATATTGATAGCAACCGCTAAGGAAGTAAACACAAACGACTTATAACCTGTTCATAGAAGACGAATAGTTTAAGACGTTCGTCTTTTTATATGAAAAAAAACTAAAAAATTTTAGTGCTTTTGTTGTTGTTTCACATGTAAAAAGACGAGCGTCTTAAACCATTCGTCTTCTATGAATAGGCTTTAGTTTTTTACCGCTATTTTCCCTGGATGTAGAAATCGATTTCCATTACATATCAGATTATAGATATTCACGCAAAAAAATTTTTATTCTGAACACAAGTTTTGGTATCATTATATTAAAATACAGGTTTCTTTGAATCTGCAGTTTTATTTAACTTGTTCCGAAATATTTCATAATTAATCCGTATTTTAATATAGAAGTGAAATAAAAATTTGGTGTTTGTACGAGAAAATAAAAAATTATTCTTTTTTTTTAATCAATCTGCTGCTGTATGTTTTTAAAGCTATTACCGGAATCAAAGCAACAAAAAACTAATTTTAATTTTATATCCATATGTATGTTTGTTTACAATATTATTATATTAATTTTTACAATATTTTTTAGGATAAACGATTGTTAAAAAAAGAAAAAAAAGATAAACAAAAAAGCGCTTAAGGTGTAAACAAAATTAAAGACTCGTTTAATATGATCGCCGCTTTCAGCCAACTTTAGCGCATTTATAACTTTATAGCAATTTAATTATGTTATTACAGTCAACAATTACAACAACAGAAAAACAAACAAAAAAATAATGTAAAAAAAATAAAAATTAAAATACCTACTCGTATATAAAATATTATCTATAAGTACTTACTTGGAAACGACGAAGAGCTTAACAAACTTAATCATAAATATTATCATATTGCCATTATTTGTTGTTGTTCAATTTATTTCATTTCATTATATTTTGTTTTTTTTTCTGTTTTATTTAATTTAATATCTTTGTACAGTATACCTACACACACACAAGTGTAAATATACTTTAAAACTCATTGACATTTTAACACATGAACACAACAGGACCTCAGAAATGTAAATAAATAATTATGCTTTTGTATGAGTATTTAAGGACAGTGAAAAATAAATATCAGACAGATAATAATTAAATTTATATTGCTTTTAATGCAGTTGGCATCAGCAGAAAATTATACAGTGCAACAAAAAAAAAACACCATGGAAGTGATACAATAAATTTGCAGTGATGCACTATTGTTGACTATAATTAGATTAAATGCTCTTACTTAGTATACACGTTACTACAATTTCAGATATGTGGTATATTTACATAAATCTGGCAACACATTGTTAGATTATAAGTTATTCATGTAATATACATTAGATTTTAAACAAGAAGCATTATAATAAAAGAAATGAAATTGGATTGACATAAAAACGTGTTTGCTCTAAAAAAGTATAATAAAACTTACAGTTTTTTAAGGAATATACGAACAACTTTGCTACCTCGTGATTCGTATATTACAAGATAAATATCATTAAGAAAATTAATGAATTATATTGCTTTTATTAAAGTGATTTTGAGAAATCGATGTGTGCTTTACCCATTTTTATATAAGGGTTTGATACTCATTTTTCAGAAACCCATAAGGAATCCATAAAATTTTTTCAAAGTTACAAAATTTGAATTTTAGGCAAAACTAGCTAAACACGTTTTGATTTTTTTTTTTTTTAATTTTTAAATAATAACACATGAAAGAATGTACAGTTTTTTGTTCATAAACTCATTCATTCACACCTAAAACTAATTATTGAAATACTTAATTTATTATATGAATAATATGGTGTTAGAGTGAAAATATGCATACATACATAGTTGGCTATTACCACTCTGTTTCAAAGTCACTGCCTAGTTTCTTGCAACACTCATGTTGCGTGTGTATAAATCTTAAACCTCGGGAATGGGGTAATACACTTTAAAGTCGATTCTGAATGACAGACTTTAGAAATTTTTACATGACAATTAGTTACTCTCAGAGCTTTTGTCAAACGACTACTGAGAGGTAGTAACCGAAAGAAATTGTTAATCCAACGAACTAACCACTAGACCACGTCGACTACAGTGTAAAATATTCTTTTCATATAACCTAAGATAGGGTATGGGTTTTGTTGAGTAAATTACATTTTAATTTTTTTAATTTTTAAGACATTTCGAACATATGTATGTAGTCATTATGAAAACAAATTATTTTTCAGAACTCCACGGACTTCAACAGCATCAGAAATAATAACTGATAAAGAGTTTACATCACGTTGTTCATCTTTCGACTTTTATACAAATAGCCAATTCATATAAGGCATTTTTAGCTCTAATTTAACATTTCTCGGTTAATAATACTTAGACTATGTTATCGACGTCTGTATATACTCGTTAGTTAGACCATTATCTAAGAAAATAATTTTTATATGTGGCATTGTATCTTTTATGGAATCAGCTATTTTACAATTATTAAAATAATATTACAGAATTATTTATAAAACATACTCTGGCGCAAAACTTAAAAATTTTAGTTTCAGTACAAAGATAACGGACAAGTCAAACTAAAATGCTAAAATTTTGAGTTTTTGAAAATTAAAAATTTTAGAGGTAATAGACATGAAGCTTTTGAATTACAATAAGCGTTCAAGAATTGTATTCGTAGACAAAGAGTCCTAAATCAAGCTTATAAATTGTTAGTGATACTTATCAGAATTACAAAATAATACCTTATCAATTTAAAAAAATTTTAGTTTAAAAAATTTTTTACACTCTAAATTTCGAATTTTTGTAGCGTATCCGACAACAACTCCGACTCGAATAAAAATATTGTAACTCCGACTTCGCTTTCAATTCCTGAATTTTCAAAAGCTGTTGTACATGTTGCGTACAATTACTGTTTTTTTTTAAGAATTCTATTTTTTGTATATATTTCTTCGGTAGTTGCGTATGAGTGATATCAATTAAAAATAAAACCGTATTATGTATACTTCGCACTTACTTACAGTACGAGTATTAAGAATTAAATAAGTAAATGTAAAAACATATATTAAGATAGAGCTCTGGTAGTATATCATTATTTCGATATTTCGTTCATTTTCAAGGACGACGTTATATTTAATTTTAATTTTTTTTTATTTTAAATTTAGAAATTTTGATTAAATATTCACATCAATAAATAGGAAATTTTAGCGACATTTTTCTTTCGCGATTTTTTTTCTTAATTTTTGTTCGGAATTTTTTTTTTTTTTTGCTTTTAGTTTGAAATTAATTCGTATTGTACTTTAGCGTATAAATTTTAAATCGCGAATACGGGCGGTAACCTCTAAAAACGGCTAATGCCATTGAATTTACCGTACTCGAATTAGATTTACCAGTAGGCTGGCCAGCTTGTTAAACAAAAGTGTCAAATTCGAGCACAGTGTTATTATGTTTTTCACATTTTAATACACAAAAATAAAATTTAATAAACACTATCACGATTGCCGCGAGATTTAAACCTCAAACTACTTTAATCAACTTCACAACTTCTAAGAAACATAAAACCGACCACATCCTTGGATTAAAAAATTCGTATATTAATAACTTATACTCTACTAGTTAATCGTTTCTTTGTCAAATTTAACTATTCGTCGAATTAAGTATATTTTTCCTCGTTTTCCAAATGGTATTTCATAAGGGACGATAAAATATCTGTCCGTTTCATAAAATAATACGACATCTAGAAAATTCTACAATAACAGGCAACCTTAATGCACAGTCGTACGGTAAGACTCCAATCCTATATACGTATGTCGGAGGTTTTCTGTGGCCACCTCATTTATTAATTCTTGCCTAAGGATCTACTCCTTTCTGACATTTACAAAATATATTACATTTATAATAGAGCAGATATAATACAGAGTTGAAAATAAACGACCCAGTACAATAAGTTTCAGTAACGTACTTAAGTATAAACAACAAAAATTCATTGTCAATAATGAATCACATTATCTATGAATTTAGGAAAATAACTACAAATTTTTTATAACAAGTTGTTAATTGAATTCATTGCATGTTATTCTATTTGTACAGCTTTAGAATAATTAGATCTAAAGAATTATCGAATAATGTCCTACGGGTCTTTAAAAATGGCAATTATACAGGTTGTCTCAAAACTAGTAGTCGCCATGGTCTAGTGGTAATTGTGTTGGCTTACTAAGACATGAGCCCATGGTTCAAACCCTAGCTCTGAAAAAAGAAATATTAAAAAATAATTTTTTTAGGCGGCCACCTCTCAGAAGTCTTCTGGCAAAAGCTCTGAGACCAAGCGATTGCCATGAACAAGCTCCTCAAGTCTGTCGTTCGGAGTCGACTTTAAACTGTAGGTAATGGTATTCATGGATAAAAATTAATACACAGAACATGGGTGCTGCGAGAAGCTAGGCAGTAAACCTGGCACAGGGTTGTAATGGCCAATTATGTATGTAAAAGAAGGAAACATTTTAGGCAAAACAATTTAATGATAGTTATTTCAGGCGGTATATCGATGTGTCGTCAGCATAAATGAATTAATATTTTGATACATTTATCTTAACGTTAGCCCAATAGTGTATTTTTTATGTATTTTTGTTAGCAGAGAAAATAATATACGTTTTTTTAATATGGATTGTGATAGAAGAATGAAAAATTTATTTTTGAAACACATAAAATACAATATTCAATTATTTCAATGCCTACATTATTTAAATATAACAAGTAATAATATAGCAAGTAAAAGGATTGAGTAATTATAAAACAAACTATATAAATCTCAACACTTCCACTTTTGTTTCATAATTAATCAATCATTAGTATTATGAATATTGAGTAATTTTATTAAACTATCAAATCGTTGTTTCAAAAGCGGTTTTGTAAATATATCAGCTAGTTGATGTGAAGATGGTATGTATTCCAATAGAAATCCTTTTCTTTCAAATACTTCACGTATGAAATGGTATTTGACCTCAATGTGCTTAGTACGTCTATGAAACTGTGGATTCTTTATAAGCTTTACAGCACTTTGGTTATCCAAATATAAAATAGGAGTTTCTAAGCCATCACATAAAATGTCGTTCAGCAATCTTTGTTCCCAAATAATTTCTTTAACGCATTCACATGCAGCCATGTATTCTGCCTCTGTAGTCGAGAGCGCTACTGTTTGCTGCTTTCTTGAAGACCATGAAATTGGACCATTTGACAACATCAAAACATAACCACTTGTTGAGTGCCTTGTAGTGGTATCACCGGCATAATCTGAATCTGAATAGCAAGAAAGAACAAAATTATTAGTTTTACTGTATGTAATACCATAGTTAATCGTTCCGCGTAAATATTTAATTATTCGTTTTATCCCAACTATGTGTGTCTCATTAAAAGAATCCATAAAGCGACTTGCATATGACACCGCATAGGATATATCTGGCCTTGTAGCTATAGCCAGATACATTAAGGACCCAACTGCCTCCTTATAAGGAAAATTGACTTGTCTTGCTGGCAATTCTGTTTCTTGATACTGCTCGCTTGGAGTGTTTACTGGCCTAGCATCTTGCATGTTAAACTTCTTTAAAATTTTATTTGTGTAATGTGTTTGTCGTACAATTATTTGCAAAGGATTTTGTGTTATCTCCATTCCAAGATAAAATAACGAGTTGAACACTTTAACATCAAATTGCTCTCTTAAGTATGCAATAAATTGAATTCCAGCTTCCCTGGATTCGCAAGCAATTATACCATCATCAATGTATAAGGCCAAAATTATTTTACTGTTGTTTACTTTTCCAATGAACACACAAGAATCAGCAGATGAAACTTTAAAAGAAAATTTCTTTAAAATATCAGTAAATTTCTTGTTCCAACACCTGGATGCCTGCTTTAACCTGTAAGGACTTTTCTTTAGTTTGCAAACTCTACCAGTACCGTCAGAATATCCAATGGGTTGATTCATATATATTTCTTCCTCTTTCTTTTGAGTAAATCCACGAACAACTAGTCGAGCCTTAAACCGTTCTATATTTCCATCCTTGTTTCTTTTTATTTTGTATATCCACTTGTTTGATAAAGTATGTCTATTATGTGGTATTTCAACAAGATCCCATGTAAGGTTTTTAATAAGAGATTCATATTCTTCATCCATTGCTTCCTTCCACTGCATTTTAAGGTTACTATTCATTGCCTCTTCAAAACTTGATGGTTCTTCTAAATCTGCCGTTAAAGCAAAATTTATTTCGTTTTCCACTTGTTGCTTTCGTGACCTTAAATTGTATCTAATTTTAGATAAATCTTGATCTTTGTTGCTAGAACTTATTGTATGTTCTATTTGGTCATTTTCTGCATCATGAAATTCATCGTTTGATTCAGTTGAAGCTTCCACTGGTTCTTTATTTAGAACCGATACATCTCCCCCTTCAATATCATGATTTATAAAATCAACAAGTGTCTCTTTAATTATGCTCTGTTCTGTTTCCCTAATTAAAACATTTCGAGTAATATCTACTCGTTTCAGGCTAGGGAGCAATATTCGATAACCTTTACAGTTTTCCTGATATCCCACAAAAATACCTTTTATTGATTTCGAATCTAATTTTCTACGCTTTTCTTGGGGAATATGAACATATGCCTCGGATCCAAAAATACGTAATATTGAAATATCAGGTTCTTTACCGAACCATAACTCAAAAGGGGTTTTATTTTCCTGAGGACTTTTCCCTGTTCTATTCAACGTAAAAACTACTGCATTCACGGCCTCTGCCCAATAAGTTAGACTTAAATTTTTGCTATGTATCATTGACCGTGCAGCCTCTACTATAGTTCTCATATCACGTTCTGCTCGACCATTGTGTTCAGGAGTGTATGGTGTTGATCTCTGGTGTATTACTTTATATTTACGCAAAATTTCACTTACTTCTTTATTTACATATTCTGACCCATTATCTGATCGTAATGTTTTCACTTTCTTTCCAGTATCTGCTTCCACTTGATCCAAATATCTTGAAATTATCAGAGGAACCTCAGACTTTGCTTTTACGCAATATATATATCTGTAGTTTGAATAGTCATCACGAAAAACTACCATAAAACGAGAACCACCAAACGATTTTACTTGCATAGGACCACAAAGATCTGTATGGACCAAACTTCCAACTTCCTTTGCTCTGTTATAACTTCTTTTAAAGGGAGTTCTGTGCTGCTTACCCATTATGCAACCTTCGCAAAAGAAATCATTGTTGATATATGCTATATTTTTAGATGCTAATACGTTTTTAATATGGTCTTTGCTTTGATGACACATTCTTTTATGCCAAGTTTCTAGGGAAGTGGCTTCAGATGAAAGATTAGCATTTTCAAAATTGCCTTTAACTTGTATCATTAAATTAAATAGTTTAGAGTTCTGTCTCTTTCCCACAAGATATATTTTCCCATCTCGTTTGAAAACACACTTATCGCCATTTGCTTCTAAAGTGTATCCCTTATCCAAACATGAATTAGTGGAAAAAAGATTTAGTTTGATATCTGGTACATGAAGTACATTTGATAGAAATTTAGAATTCCAGACCTTACCATCATAAGCTTTAATATTAATGTCACCTGAACCAATAGCTGGAATAATGTGTCCATTTCCAATTCGAATATTTTTCGGATTCTGAAACTTAACATAATTCGAAAACCATTCTCTCTTGCTAGTCATATGTTCACTTGCGCCGGAGTCGGCAAACCAGGAGTCTTCATTATATTCTCCAACTAATAACTGCTCACCCATAAATGCTTCGCCGTTATTTCTTTTATTTGGATAATCTCGCTTCAACTGCTCACCCATAAATGCTTCGCCGTTATTTCTTTTATTTGGACAATCTCGCTTCCAGTGCCCAAATTTCTTACAGATAAAGCATTTGCCCTTTGAATTTTGTTTAATTAATGCTTCCTTTTTATTAAAAAACTTCTTGCTATTACCTTTGGCAACAAAGGCTTCTGACTTACATACTTGTATGCCAAGTCTCGATTCTTCCATACACAACCTCGAAGTTAAATTCTTTAAGGTTCGCTCTTCTTTGACAGTTGCTTCCCACGAAGAAAAGAAATGCTTAAAATCATTAGGTAGCGTCATTAAAATCTTCGTAATCAACATGTTATCTGTAATCTTTTCACCAAGATCCTCTAGTTGCTTAGCCAACTTTTTTAATTTGGAAATGTGTATAGAAATTGTATCATCGGCATCTTTTTCATATTGAAAAAATTGCTGCTGCAACAAATGAATTGACGTTTCCGATTTATGTTCATATACATTCTCCAATTGCGACCACATCTCTGCTGCAGAATTGCAGTTCATTATATGAAGCATCGGCTCTTCACCCATAGACACAACTAAGATCTTCTGTGCTTTAGCATCTGAGGAAATCCATTTACTTATCTCAACATTATTTTGTTCAGGCTTCTTTGCAATCCCATTTACAATATCCCAAAGGCCGCTTGCACGTAAAACAACCTTTATTTGGAATTTCCACAAAGTCCACCCTTCCGAACTTTCCAATTTAGTAATCTTGATATCCTCCATTTGTAAAGCTTCTTGATTTGCGTGTTAAGAATTTCTAGTTAATTTATTATCCAAAGTTATGGAGCTGGGCCCATAACCTGTTAGCAGAGAAAATAATATACGTTGTTTTAATATGGATTGTGATAGAAGAATGAAAAATTTATTTTTGAAACACATAAAATACAATATTCAATTATTTCAATGCCTACATTATTTAAATATAACAAGTAATAATATAGCAAGTAAAAGGATTGAGTAATTATAAAACAAACTATATAAATCTCAACAATTTTTTATATACATATGTGCTTATGGGTAAACCCCTTCGCATGCAGTGCATTATATTGGAATTTGAAGATAGATTTATTTTATTTTTTTATTATACACCTTTTTGTTGAACAGACAAATTAATGCCAATTTGACCACTCAAAGACTACTCTTATACATTCACTTTTGAATGAACAATAGCAATCACCTCATCTGTCAGTGGATGTTAATTGTGAGTGGAGAGCGTCTTCACTAAGTAGGTTATCTGTTATCTTCCCAGAAGATGGCGCTGTACTCCTGAAAATTCGCTTCAAAATTGGAACAGACTGGAATTTTTTTAAATTTTTAATTTATAATTTTTATAAAACCGCAAATTTTATTTTTTTATTTTTCTCCTTCACTGGGATTTGGACCCGGACGAGCGCTCTAACCACTATACCACGATCATTCAATTTTTTGTATAAAATACAATAATTTTTAATTACGTGAGATTACGTAACAATGTAAGTTGTTCTATACTTTCTCAATATATTTCAAAATATTTGGTTTTCTGATAAAACTTAAGTTTTAAAGCGGCAATTTTAATATACGCCAATTTCGTTTGAATACACAGTCATATATAAAAAGTGTCATCTATTTAATTTTTTCCAAATTAAAAAAAACCACTGCAGAAAAAAAACAATTATTATTTAAAATTTTTATTTTTTTGCGATATATTGAAAATGCACAATAAAAGAATAATTCAAATTAATTCAGTTCAAGTATTTCAAGAACATATAAAGTCCTACATTTAAACAAAAATAGAAAAAATTTATACAAAAAAGTGAAAATTATAAAAAAAAATGATTAATAAAAAACAAGGAATTAATTTAATTTAACTTATAAATATAAAACAAAAATATGAAACTAGTGATGATGATGAGTTATCAACATCACAACCACAAGCACCAGTCATCAAACAATTGGTGTTTATATTTACTTACACTTATTTATAGAGTATATATATATACGTCCATTAGGCTGGATCAGTTTTTTTTACCTCAAGTGCTCATCGCAATTGTTATTCGATAGATCATTCTAAGAAATTTTGCCAAAAAATCATAGATCTAAAATAAATTTTGACCCTACGGAATTTGAGCCGAAGTTTTGTTTGAGATTTGAAGCTTTTGAATGAAAAATTTCCTACATTTTTCATTCTTAATATAAAACTAATTTCAAATTCCGGAGGGTCAAAATTCATTTTAGACCTATTGTTTCTTTGGAAAATTTTCCTGGAATCACCCATAGAATAACAATCGCAATGAGCACTTTAACATTTCTGGCTCCATACAATTTGACCTACCCTAATGTTTATATATTTATTTATTATAGTTTACTTTTATACTGTGTGTCAAGGAATCGTTGTTACATTGAAAAGTTAAAATCAAATTTTTACCCATTAAACAATTTTTTGATTTATTTTAGAGAATTTGTATATCAAGTGTAGGATGTTTTTTAAAATTATATCACAAAATTATGTCATGCCACGTGTAAGTAAGCTGCCCATTTAAGAACCTTTTTTAATTTCTAATGATATTCTGAAATGAAATAAAAAAAAATCTGAAATATGCATACATATAAAGTAATTTAACTTATCAAAGGCTTTGCTGAAGTCAGTGTAGATTACATCAGTTTGCTTTTTCTGAAAAAATCCGCGATTAGTAGCGGCCATTATCTGTGGCAATGCAATTCTTCTATGTATATACTATATACAGATATTACAAAAAATATTTATTTTAAAGGAAAAAGGAATTAAAGAACAATAATAAATATAAAGATTAATTCAAATTAGTTGTGAAATCGACCATCGATTCGTTAACTAATTTTGAACAAAAAAAATTTTTTTTTTTGCTACGGCCATAATGTTATATTTCAACGATTCTTCAAAATTGCCGCCGTGGTTTTGAAAGTAAAACAATATTTCTAAAAATTGATGGTACCCTAAATTATAATTTTAGTTTTTCTTTTAATTTTTTTTTCTATTGTATGTATAATTGAGTACCAACTCCATCTAACATTAGTCGACTAATTGACTATACACGAATCGAATTTAAAAGTACATATTTTAATTAAAGAACAACTCACTCAATTAAATAATTAAATAATAATTAATTAAAAGCTAAAAGAGTAGTCACCGTGGTCTAGTGGTTAGTGTTTTGGATTACTAAGACTATAGCGCTGGGTTCAAATTTCAGCTCTGACATCTTGAAAAAATAAAAGGAAATATAAAAAAGATTATTTTTTCGGCAAAATCTCTGGGAGTAATTGATTGCCATGAAAAGCTCCTCAAATCTTTCGTTCGGAGTCGACTTTAAACTGTGGCTCCCGGTACTCATGGATAAAAATTAACACACACAACATGAGTGCTGCTAGAAGCTAGGCCGTAAAGCTGACAAAGGGTTGTAATGGCCAGTTATGTTTGTATGTATGTAAATAATAAAAGAATAATAAAAAAAATTTAAATATTATGCTAAAGATTTTGCTACTAAAAATTCAAAAATTCTGATGATGATGCTTAGCAAACCATTTCGTTCGTTTGTATTTATGTTTTGCGTAGGGTAGTAGTTCTAGCGCTCGACAAAACAGCACAGGTTCAAATCCCATCCAAGAAGAAAATGAAGAACAAAAACTTTGCGATTTTCGAAGTTTTAACTAAAAAATAAAAAGTACCCCAAGTAGTTCATCGAAAAGAAGCCGTCCCCCGAAATTCCACCTTGGCATTGGCACCAACACGAATGATCAGGTGAAAGCGCCACCTGCTACGAAGTAGTATAAGAATATAGTAGCTACCTACTTAAGCAAAGAACGTCACCACTTCAGAATACTAAGTTAACATCGAGGCGTCATTAATCCATTTACAGCTGTGACAATTGCTGTTGATCATTCAAGACTGAAGATATGATACTGACCTTTGAAGTGAACAATTGACAGCAAATTGTGTCATTGCCATACTGGGTAACGTAAAGAAGGTTCTTAATGCAAAAAGACTTCGATTCTAATACAATGCACAGCCTGGTTAGCGGTTTACTCCTCTGAGTATTGGTCTTGGAAATAAGATGTTTATTTCTACACTGTAAAAAAAAAGTCTTCAATATTACTTTTGTGTTTCGTATGTGAAAATATTTTTTGTCAACTCTTCAACTCTTCTTTTCTACTCCAGAAATAATTTGCGTCTTAGTTGGCACAGATCTGAAAATTCTTTTTTCTAACATTTACTCAGTCTTCTAATTCAATATGTACATACATGCAGACATACATACATACATACATAACTGGCCTTTACAACCCTGTGTCAGGATTACGGCCTAGCTTCTCGCAGCACTCATGTTGTGTGTGTAAATTTTTATCCATGAGTACCGGGACCTACAGTTAAAATTAATTACGCTCAGAGCTTTTGCCAGAAGACTGCTGAGAGGTAGCCGACGAAAGAAATATTTTTTTCATATTTCTTTTTTTCTTTTAAGATCTCGGAGCTGGGTGTCGAACCCAGGGCTCATTGCTTAGTAAGCCAACACATTAACCACTAGACGACGTCGACTACAATACAATATGTACTTATAATTATTCTTTGTTTGTACTTATTTACAAAGCAGCTGAATTATTTTATTTGGCTTAATTGTTCTTTTTTTATGAATTCAATAATTTACTTTTTCTGTGGTTTAGCACTTTTTTTATAGAAAATTAAAATTTTCTACAAAAGTTACAAACGTACAATAGTAATTTATGTGCGGATGTCCCTATAAGCACTGTTTGTTAAATACGGTGTAGGGTGTATTCGTTTTTAATTTTTTATTTTTTATTTTTTATAAAAACAAATTTGTGGCAAACTGTATTTTATTTATATAACAAATATATAAATATGATTAATAGGCATGACATTAATGATTGACAAACGAATCAAATTAAAGTGCATAGCTTGTATGTTATAAAAAGCATAATATCTTTTTTCTGATTTTATTTCTTTTTTATATTAAATAAAATAATCAGTGCAATTCTTCGTATTCGTATTAATGGCAGTTAATTTGAAAAACAAATTCATTATAGTCATTAATTAATTCATACAAATTAAGCTTGTATTAGTTAATTAAATATGTTCATTCATTTATTATTAAATAATAATATTAAAACAATAAATAAATAGTGCTGATTACATATCACACAAACAAACAAACAAACATATGAATAAATTGTTGAACCGATTTAACTTTTTAGTGTATAAACAGACAATTTTGTTTTTGTTTTTTGTTAAATTATAATATAAAATATTAATTAAATAAAAGCATTTAATATTATTTATACTAAAAATAATTCTTCACAATAATTGAAAAAAGTTTAAGGGAATGCTTTTAATATTCAAATTATCTACAGATTATACGAGTACTTTGTGTCGTTATTTTAAAAGTATGTGAATGAATTTTAAACACAGTACCTATTAGCTTTTTTTTTTAAAGACACGGCATAAAAATGGAAAAATTCGTATAACTACTTAACCTGTCCGGCATATCAAACAAGACATGTAACAGAATAATTTTATTATGCCAAATTAGGTGAAACGTTAGAGAACATAAGATTAATTTTTGCCGGCCTAGAATGGTTCTAATATCTTGTAAATAGACTTTTAATAAATTTTTTTTCAAACTGAAGTAAATAAAAAAGGAATTGTCGACAAAATAAGTTTATGTTTCAATATGCAAAATAACTCTTAAATCATAAGTTTTGGTTAAAAGCCCTTTCTTTAGTGCTGCTTCTAAATAAATATGCGAGTGAAATATAAAAATTTTATCTGAATATATTGTTCTTATTTTATTTTAATCTTTCGACTTTTTTTTGTAATTTAATTAAAAGTAATCCAATGATTTAACTTTATTTAATAATCATGAAAAACAGTTACAGATCTCTTTCCTTTACTTATACTTTCGTATCAACGTGCTAGTACAGTTACAGGGTTGCCAATTTATGTGAAGTTATACAAAAATAGGACAAAAAATTGTTCATTGAAATTTTATCTCAACATTAGCAAATTTCAGTATGTTTTCAAAAAGGTTCTGTGAACTATGACTTGGCTTCGCTATGAACGGGTTAAACAACGACGGTCTCAATTTAAAACTGATACATACATAATCCAATATCTTTCTAAAATCCTTAATGGGATTTAATTAATTAATTATCTTGTCAGCCTAGCGCCACAAGCAGAAAAACAGAGAAAGAGAGAGAGAGAGAGAGAAATGAAATTAATCGTATAGAAATGTGGTCTGGTGGTATAGTGGTTAGAGCGCTCGCACAAAAATTTAATCGACCAAGGTGAAGAATTAAAAATTTAGTTTGTAGTCGCCGTGGTCTAGTGGTTAGTGTGTTGGCTTACTAAGCCATGAGCCCTGGGTTCAACACCCAGCTCTGACATCTTAAAAAATTAAATAAAAATATTTCTTTCGGCGCCTACCTCTCAGCAGTCTTCTGGCAAAAGCTCTGAGAGTAACTAATTGCCATGAACAAGCTTCTCAAGTCTGTCGTTCGGAGTCGACTTTAAAATGTAGGTCCCGGTACTCATGGATAAAAATTGACACACATGACATGAGCACTGCCAGAAGCAGGCCGCAATCCTGACACAGGGTTGTAAAGGCCAGTAATGTATGTACGTATGTATACGGGTTTTTCAAATTATAATTTAAAAAAATAAGAGGTTCACCCCCCCCCCCCAAAGAGACCGCTTACTTACATTCCACTCCAATTTAACCATTAACTGCAAAGACTAATAATCAGGAGACAAACGCCATCTATTGGGAAGTACAGATGACCTCTAAACCTACTTAGCGAAGGCACTCACCATATAATCAACATGCAACGACGAGTCAAATGCTGTTATTATTTAAAGGTAAATGTATAACACTGGCATTTGAATGATCAATTCACAGCAATTTGTCTCATTCCTAAGGCGCTTAAGCTATATTTACACTACCTAAGTTTCTCATCTGAGTTTTATATTAAAACCGCACTCAGATAGAGTCAGATAATTGAATTACAAATCTAATTTTATTTTTATTGTTTTTGCCTGAGCTCAGTTTAACATAGAGCATTTTCTATTTTCAAAATCATAATCAAAAAGGTATTTTATAAAATATTTTACATCATAAATAAGCAACTAAAGGTTTTGATATTTTTAAAATGATTCAAAGAAATCGATAGCAAAATTTCATTGATGATTCTTATCTTGATTAAAACATAAGCGCTACCTAAACGGAGTTAAGAATGATTCCTACAAAATTCCTATGTTCTAGAAAATTTTTTATTGAGACTTTAGGTAAATTTTTGTAGTTCATGGCTTACTTAAATTTTGAACGGTTTGCTACATATGGACCTAAACAGGGGAAAAAAATTAAAAAAAAATTGAATTTTTTAATTTAATTAATCTTTTGGATAATTTTAAAACTTTTTCTGTGTACAACAGAATTTGAATTATGGCAACACTGCAGTTTTATGAATATTCAAATTTAAATACGAATACGAATATCTTAGTTTGGCCCAACTACACTTATGCATATGTATGTATGTTTAACGAGAATATGTTGCATCTACAAGTGCACATAAACTTACAAATCTTACTTGCTCACATCATTTATATGCCCATATTCGTTTATAACTATTTTGTAACATTTTCTTTTTGTTTAGACAAATATACTGAAAGATGAAATAAACAATAAAAAAGAAATTAAAAAAAAAGGAAAAGTATGAAATTGAAAATATTGACAATATCTTTTAGGAATCCTTTTCCATTTATTTTTTCTCCCTCCCAATGGCTTACCTCTGAGTACAAAATATAAAGTTTTTGTTGCAATTTGATTGAGAATAAAAGGTACGTAACATAAGGTAAGTTTAAGCTTTTTTTCCAGTTACTCGTATTTTTTTCATCTGTAGCAGTTTTTATTCGTTTGAATTGAGAGAAATTTTTTCATGTAAAATGTTTATATGGGAGTATGTATACAAATCCATATGGATGGGGAGTTATACTGCTGTTAAAGAAGCATAATTTTGTAAAAGGTATTGTTATGCATCATTTTTTTCTTCTTAAAATGCACGAAAATAAAAAACAGAAATGAAATATTTACATATTTTCACAAAACATAGAAAAACAGCAAAAAAGTCAATGTAAACTATTGTGCAGAGTATTTAAAGAATTCAATTGTAACTATTTCTTAGAAATTAAATTCGCTTCATGAGATGTTTTTGTTGGTTTCTAATTGAAAAGCAAACAAAAGGAAAACTTAAAGGCTAAAGACCTAACCATAATATTCATGAACCAACTTAAGCAACTGTACGAATACATGTAAAGCATATCGTCATATTAAATGCAAACGGACGTAACTAAACAAAATTTCGAAATTGAGTTTTTATTACCTATGGTTCGTTTTATTAAAATACATGTTCGTGCATAGATTCCAACGATCAAAAATAGCGATTTTATTAACGAAATTTAAACGGGCGTAAATACAAGTACGTATTTTTCTAAATTACATACATATTTATATGAAAACCTTACATACAAACTCATTTGCGGCATATAGGGATGCGAATCCATATATCTTAATCCTGAAAATTATATGATTTTCAGGTTTTAAAACTTTTTTGATTTTAAGGTTTTTTGCCTCTCCTGTAAAAAAAAAAACAAAAAGTGTAGTTACGTCCGTTTGTATTTAATATGACGATATGTGGCAAACTATAAAACTTTTCGTCAAGTTTCATCAAATTCCATTCCATATTCCGTACGGAAATAGCAGAAATCTGTTGCAAAAGTGTTTTGTGCTAATTTTTTTTTATTATTTCCTGAATTAAAAGACAGTGCTTATATTATAACAAATGCTTTGCACGTAATATTTCATTAGTTTTAGGTAATTTATTTTTCATATATTATTATAACATTTGCAATAATTTTTTTTGTGTGCAAATTTAATAAAGTGTGATTTTTAAGAAGCTATAGGAAAATAAAAAAAAAACACATAAAATTCAGAAAAATTAATGGAATCTTTGTTTGAATCGATAGTACGTACGGTCCATATAATTTAATGCTTAAAGATTATTTTATGCAAATGTTGACCGTGACTGCGCCTCAAATGGTCCATCCGTTTAGTCCAATTATGGCATGTTCCAACATTTCGGCCGGTATCTCACGAATAAATGCTTCAATGTCGTCTTCCAATGCGTCAATTGAAGCGGGCTTGGCTGTGCAGACATGAGCTTTAACCTAGCCCCACACAAAATAGTCTAAAGGCACGATCTAGGCGGCCAATTGACCGGACCCGAACGTGAAATAAAATGTTCACCGAACTCGCCTCTCAATAAGTCCATTGTTACGCGTGCTGTGTAGCATGTGGCACCGACTTGTTGGAACCACATGTCATGCAAGTCAAGCTCATGCATTTTGGGCAAAAAAAAAAGTTTGATATCATCTCACGATAGTGCTCACCATTCACCGTTACGTTACGATGCGCATCATCTTTGAAGAAGTACGGTCCAATAATGCCACAGACCCATAAATTGCACCAAACTGTGGCTTTTTTTGGATGCATTGGTAGCTCTGGCAATTCTTCTGGCTGGTCTTCACTCCAAAATCGACAATTCTGCTTATTTATGTACCCATTGAGACAAAAATGAGTACGTAAAAAGTGGATTTTCAGCCAACTTTACAAGAGCCCATTCACCAAAAATTCTATGTTGCGGTAGTACGGCTTCAATTCTTTCACCAGCTGTATTTTGAAAGGCTTCACACCTAAATCCTTCTGCAAAATTTTCCACGTCGTTGAGTAACAGAGGCCCAATTGCTGCGAACGGCGACGAATCTATAATTGATTGTCATCATTAACACTGGCCGATACAGCTGCGATATTTTCTTCATTTCGCAACTCTACGTAAACGTGGTTTAGTGTCCAACAATGTAAATTTGGTGCGAAATTTAGTCACAATAGCCCGAATAGCCGCTTGAGTAGGTCGATTAAACTGACCATAAAATGGAAGAACTTTCTTAACAGAGCACACATTTTGATAATAAAATTCAATAATTTGCTAGCGTTGTTCGTTTGTAAGACGATTCATGGTTAAATTATTGACCAAACTGAAGATGTTTGACATTGAAACAAAACACCTAACGTGCGTCAGCTGTTTAAGCCAGTGTTGCCAAAAAGATAATAGCTAACAAATCACTCTTAAAATAAACAAATACGGGGCTGTAATTTTAGGTCCTTTTTTTTAGAAATACTCGCAAAAAAGCAAAATATTGCATCAATGTGCAACAATGGTTATCTTAAGTTCATGTACATAAGTACATTGCGGCCACTAAAAGTTTTCTTTAATTCACTTATGCCTTTGACAGAATTTTCGTTGATTTTTGGCAGTTGCTTAAGCTAAGACCTTTTTTAAACGTTTTACCACTTAACCACTATAACCACTATTTTTTTTATTTTTTTATTTTTGTTTATTTAAGACCATACTCAGGGGTAAACTACTACTAAAGGCAGTGCATTTTATTGGAATGTTGAATATATGCAGATATAGATAGATAGATGTGAAGCACTTTATGTCAATGGGACAAATTGCTGTCAATTTGATCACTCAAAGGCCAGTGTTATACCTTAACCTTTGAATAATCACCAGCAATTGCCCTATCTAGATGTTGAACGTGAGTGGTGAGCATCTTTTATGTAGGTTAGCTGTTATCTTCCCAGAGGGTGGCGCTGTACTACTGATCATTCGTTTCATGGTGGAATAGACTGGAAAAGTCAGGGAGCGGTTTCGTGAAGATGGACTTATTGAAGGGGGGGAGGGGGGGGGGGGCGAATCCAATGATAAAAATTTATAATAACCAACACAGGAGAAACTTACGTTTCCTAAATTATGTACCTGCCAATAATTTGGTCTTTTCTACAATATTTAACAGTACAAGTTTAGTTTTATCATATAAAAAAAAAACCAAATAAAAAAAGGTTTTTAAAGGCGAACAACACAGAGTTAAATTTTTCTAAAAATTCTATAAGATTCTTTAAGCTATAAGTACTTTATATATGAATGTAATATAAAAACAATACAAAGAGAAAAAAAGTTAAAAAACCCCTACAGAATCAACAAACAAACAGCCCAAAATTTTTTAAAAAATGTCACGTAACGTTATATATAAGTACTATTTTCTACACATTGCTACGTTACATAAGTGATACATTTAAATTCGGTAATCATTTGTATAGATTTTCATATACCAAAAACAAACAGCTGACACCTAACGTTAGTGTCATTATCGGCTAACCAGGCCTTTTTCCTCAAATACTTTTTCTATTTTCAGATATTCACAACCAACAGTTGAGGCCTATAATTAAAGCGACGCACGGTGGAATTTTTTTTTGGCAAAAAAATCAATTCTTTGACTATTGCTTTTTAAAAACGCATTGTTGTCATTCTATAGAAAAGTGTTTCACTAAAAGAAATGCATAATTGATTTGATTAAAAAAGAATATTTTGTCTTGGAAATAGTCTATTGAAGTCACTTAAATATCGTAAAATTAAAACTGACGAAAATTTTTACGCAATTCAGTAGCTCGCATATGTCAGGTATTATAATTGATAACTTTTCAGTGCAATTTTTATTGAAACACAGCACCTTCTTAATAATTTGAAGAAAAAGCTATTAAGACTGCATTAGTAGTGTAATAGATTTGCAGTTTTTCGTAGAAATAGAATATAGGTTCGGCTCCATTCACCTTCATAATGGAACTGAAAAATCTCTGTCAAAATAAAATATATTCTATTTGGTACTATTCCTTCACGGACATCATTTTTTCTTTTGGTTATCAGAAAATTCATTGCAAAAAACTCTAGATGTAACTTTGATCTAATTAAAGCGTTTCTGACGTAACAAAATTAGTTTAAAAATTGAGCACTCTTTTTGGGGCTCGAACTAGGATCTTCAGCATATCCTATAAAATTAAAGGTGTTATTTATTTTTTATACATATTTTCTAAAGAAGTGTTCCAAGGCAACAATAGCTTTCATTATAAAGAAATTAATGCTAGTAAGCTGCTAAGAAAAGTCGCGTTTAGTTCAATTAAAATGGTTCTTAAAAAATGTTTTTACTTCTTAACATAAAAAAATAATATTTAAGTTTGCATTTGAAACATTTAATACTTTTAAAGCTCTATTCCATAAAGACATTCAGTCTTAAAAAAGACGACGCAGACGTTAAATGTTTGAAAAATATACGAAAAAAAAATAAAAATGTTTTCAATGAAAATAGAAACGTTTGTCAGATGAATGCGAGAGAAACAAATATCATTGACTCGATTGTAATTTCAAGTTTCCAGAAACTATTTCCGGTTTTAAATGTTTCCTCCTCTAGTGGCGTTGCATAGCTATTGCCTGCTGATAGTGATGTATTTAAATGTTGTTGTTACTACTCTTGCAGCAACAAAATGTTGTTTTCCAATGCCATTGATAGTGGTGTTCAATTTAAATAGTGAGTTTCTCATTGAATTACATTTTGAATATCAACATAGACCAGACATGAATATTCATGAAATGTTATGGTGTATAAGAAATTGTAATGGAATTCATTAATACATACACAAATGCAAACATGAGCACACATATACGCTTTAAAATAAGAATTACTCCGTGTTCATTGGGTAATGAAATGAAAAGATAAAAACTTCTTATATACATACATGTATATACATACATACATACATATGTATTTATGTATATGGAGGTAAGAAATATAAATTGAAATGTTAAAGAGCATTGGAACTTAAAAATAGAATAACCTGACTTAATTTTTCCCTACACTATACATACACTATAGATATTATTCGAAATTATTATAAAATATAGTATGTGAAGTCTCAATTTGATAAGCTACTAAATATTCATATAATTTTACAATTATTCAGACCACTTTCAGATACCATATTCTGAAATGAAGAGTATTTAAGTCAGAGTGCTTTTTATTTGTAGAAATGGCGAACTTAAGATTGATAACTTTACAAGGCATCTATGTAACGATTTTGCAACGGATCGAGGACAAAACTTGGCAATTGTCGATAAAATTCATTGTCCACGCAAAAAAATTAAAAAAAACAAATTTACGAAATGGTACTGGACAGTCGTCAGCTGATGATGCCATTGATGAATACAATGATAACCATTTCGAAAATCGCTATACATCGCATAAGGAAAAAATATTTGACGACGACAAAAAACATGCGCAACTTGGGTGCCACCTTTGCTTCCAATAGAAATTAAACAGTATCGTGAAGATAGTTTAGTTGTGTACGTTCACCAATGCTATACCATAAAAAAATCGAATGTTAGCATCAAATAATAATCACGCATGAGACATGGGTGCACCATGCCACACCTGTGATAAAAAAGCAATTAAGGCTGTGGACTTCAATAAAAGAATTGAGTTCAAAAAATTAAAAAAATATTGTTCTTTAAATTGACCAATTTTATATACATATGTATATGTTTCTTCTTTTATATCTATAAGCTAATAAGGTCAACAGTTTCCTTGTTATGTAAATAAAACCAAATTTTTTATTTAACTTTCCCCCGACGTTTCGTCAATTATTTGTTGGCTTTTTCAAGGGTGTCTATTTTATTTAGAAAAAATATACATTAAACAAATTTTTTTCTTTATTAAAAAACAAATAAAAATTATGTACATATGTTTGTATATAATAATTAGTACTTACAGCAATTATATTTTATTTTACATATTAACAATTTTTTAAAATTATATTTTACTTTTATATAAAAAGATTTTTTACACACAGCACTTAATATACATTTCCACTATTTTAACATTTTTACATATAATTTAGATACTTTTCAGACTAATATATTTTTCTCTTCTCCCACAGTTCCTGTTATAGCAACAGTGTAACTCGAGCTTATGTTGTTAGTGTCCTCTTTTAAATTCATGGTCTTCTCCTTTTTCTGCTGTATTCTTAAGCTCTCGATAATATATCTTTTTCTACTCATTTTTTCTTTAAAGCCTGGTATTGAGTTCAACATTTCGTACGAAAAGCTGTCAAATTACATATAAAAATGTTTCGTACGATATGTTTGTGAAAAAATGTTTCAACAGTAGTACTCTGTTTTTGATGCGAAAAACATGTGAAATCTACATATCAACATTTTTTCTAACTGCAACAAGTTTTTGTCAACATTTTGATTCATGTATGGAACAACATAGTCAACATTTCTTTCGAACGAAATAAAATAAATTTACACCAGTGCAGGTCTTAAAAAGAAAAACGAAAGTTTAATTAGTTCTTGTCAAAAGCAACAAAAAAAAATTATTTTGTTGAACTGTGCTATTTGTTGTGTATAAAGGGATATATGTTGCATGTCAAATTTTTCGACTGGAAAAATAAATGTAGCGAAACTTTTTTCACAAAATTGAACTCAATACCAGGCTTAAGCCTAACAGTATTTTAGCCCTACATGTATTTTAGTTTTTCAGTTTCTCTTTTTAAGACCTGCACTTTTTATGCAATCTTTAACAGTCCAACTGCTGTGCAGTGAGTTGAAATTATAATGATATATCATGCATTTTATATACAGAAATTGCAAAAGACCACCTATAATAATTCGAATATCCAATATAACTCTAAATAACCCAACACCAAAGCTATGTCAACAGTAAAAACTCTATTATAAAATCCTGTTCATTATAATAATAAAAATTATTGTAGGCTGGTGTAAATTTATTTTATTTCGTTCGAAAGAAATGTTGACTATGTTGTTCCGTACATGAATCAAAATGTTGACAGAAACTTGTTGCAGTTAGAAAAATTGTTGATATGTAGATTTCACATGTTTATCGCAGCAAAAACAGAGTACTACTATTGAAACATTTTTTCACAAACATTTCGTACGAAACATTTTTATATGCAATTTGACAGCTTTTCGTACGAAATATTGAACTCAATACAAGGCTTTAATTAAAATTTTTACATTCTGTAGTTCAGCATAGTGATTTGTCTCCAAAATATGTTGTGCTAAAGCTGTTGTTTGTTTTCTCTTTTCAATATCTTGCTTGTGCTCATTTATTCTTGTATCTAAGCTCCTTTTTGTTGAGCCGATTTAGATCAAATTGCAATCTTCATTTTCATTTCCGTTACATTTTATTTCATAAACAACATTATTTTGTTTTTGTTTTTCGATTAGTGTTTTTAATTTTGTAAATACTGTATTTACTGTAAGATTTGGTCTGTATGCAAAAATTTTATTTTTATCTGTATTTCCAAAGTAGCATTGACCATATTTTATCAAAAAAAAATTACTTTTATTTATATAGCACTTAAATTACCATCTTTAATGATGTAGGATATACAAAATCAACTATGGAAAAGAAGTATGAAGAAAAGAAGTCCCTTTGTTTGCTAGACAAAAACTCTAAAGAATTTTCTTCATTTTATATGGCACTTAAACCACCATCTACAATAGTGTAGGATATACAAATTTAAATATGGAAAAGAAGTATGTAAAAAAAAACTCAAATAAATAACATTTACATATACAATTTTCAATATTACTTAAAGAAAGTATGTTAAAATTAATAGTCAATATGATGATAATGTGGGGTTGGTAAAAGTTTTGATAAATTTAAAAGTTGAATCAAAAAGAACGAAAAATTTTCCATTTAAATGAAAACATGTTGAAAGCAATATTTCTGGTAATATTTTGTTGCTTTAAAACTCAATAAAATATAAATTTAAACGCAGACATTAATATTATTACCAAACAATAAATAGATATTCAGTTTAAATTTAATTAAAATAAATTGAAAAATTATTTAAAATATTATTTTTTTCAATAGATATTTCAATTAAAAATTGGTAATAAGTGTTTACAATAAAATAAATACACATACATATATATATATATATACATATACAAACATAAGTATATAAATATATTAAATTATACAGAAAAATATTATTTCCCATGATTTTTATTTATTTTGCTGAATATTTTATTACAAATCAAAAAAATTATTTTCTCTTTTGAAATGTTTAAATTTTTCTTTTTATAATAATTTATTATAAACACAAAGGAAATATTTCAAAATTAAAACGTTTTTATATCCACAATATAAGTATAGAAAAAATTTTTATAAAAAATTTAAAAACAATTTTAATTTTTATTAAAAAACAAACGAAAAAAAACATAGAGTTTTGTTTGGGCCTTTGCTTATTTTATATACATATTTTTTTTTAAATATTAGCGGTAAACACTCTTTGTTGCAAACGCACTTGCAAGTCTTGAAAACCTAGCACACCATGTCAAAAATTGACAAAATATAATCCTATAGGGTACGATTGCTTGTTTGCAACAACCGTTATTATAAAAAATGGTTTAAAAAAATAATTCTAATAAATAATTTCAAAGAAAGAAATATTAAACATTCAGCCCACTTGTAAATAAAAATTCCACTTGAGATTTTTTCCTCTTCCATTTCTATTATACAACTTCAATTGTGCAAATGTAAAAGGAAAAAATCTCAAGTGGAATTTTTTTAGAATTGGGCTGTACTTACATTTAAAGTTTAAAGGTAAAGCTAGTAGTAACCCTATTTGTTAATCTAAGCTGTTCTATTAGTATATAATCCTGACTAATAGAATACAGAATTAAAGACCGCATATTCCATCAATTAGCGTTAGTAATTCCAGCAATGGTATGGCGTTTGTTTTTTAACAAAAGATGTTGTCTTTTTTTCTGGCGTAACATGATATCCTTGGGAAGGTTAAACTTTTGGTGGTTCGTTCACTGATAGAAAAACTGCAGAAATCTGTTGTATTCTGATATAAGTAATATGATAAATTTTCTCACGATGATAGCCTTTACATCAGTTGCCCAAATTATTATCAAAATGTCTTACATTTCTATGAACCCTATGTGGTGCTGGCCATAGTACTTTTTATTTTTACTGTATTTCCCAAGAGATAGCGATTGTAGACCCTTTTCCTATGAAATGGTTGATACCCCTCGTTTGTTTTTTTTTTTTTTCATAACAATGGCGGCTCTGTGAAATTCTTTAATGGATGGTTTTAAAAGCTTCTTACTTACATATTAGTAGAAAGTCAAACATATGGACAGAAGTGGATTTGTGCTTACCCAGTTATCATTTTTGGCCAATTTTGAGTCTTTTTTGACTCCTCAGAGCGATTAAAATAGACACTTATGATCTCATTTTTGAATCGAAAATTAAGGTTTTGTCAGGAGAATATGGTACCCCAGTCGCGATTCTGCTGAACGAATCATTTGTGACTCCGCACACTAAACGATTATCACTAATGTTTTAAATTTTTTGCAATCATTTAAGGATTAATTGCGAGTCTAATTCGGCCGTATTTTAATAGTTTTTTCAACTATTTTGATTTTTTCCGAGTCATATTAAATTTATATTTTCAATCATAAGAGATTTAATTTTAATTTAGAGTTTTATCATGTTTTACTTATTTTTTAATTACCTTTAAAATATAGCTCCATATTGAGCTTCAGAAGCTCAACTGAAAGTATTCTTTTTTTTCATAGATATATATGTATATTATGCGTGTTTTTGTTGACGAGACAAGTTGCTGTCAATTTGACCATTCAAGGGCCAGTGTTATACCTTCACCCTTCAATGATCTACAGCAGCAATTGCCACATCTGTTTGTAGTGGATATTGAAATATGAGTTGTGAAGCATCTTCAGTAGCTGTTATCATCCCAGAAGGTTTCTGGTGAAATAGACTGGAATGTTAAGAAGTGGTTTCTTGAAGATGGACTTCTTGGAGGGGAGGAAACCGCCTATTTTTTTTTTTTTTTTTGTTTTTTTTTAATTATAATTTAGAAAAGCCGCATATTTTATTTTATATATTTTGTCCTTCGCTGGAATTGAACCTCGGTCGTTTGACGTCATTTTTAGCAGAATAAAGAAAAAATGTTTCTATTGCCTGTAATCTATTACAAAAATGTTGATGTTACACTACGATGACGTCGCCAATTAGAATACGGCATAATTATTAAATTAATTATGATTCCCCATATTTAATCAGTAATCATCTAAGATAGTCTTAAATGACTCATTTTCCCAGCAGAAAATTTTTAAGATTTGGAAGCAGTAAAAGTAAAACTGTAAACAATAATGGATGCATTGTTTTTTTATACTTTAAAGCTTCCAAATATGTTACACGATAATGCTTGATTTTTAATATTATTTGCTTACTGGTTGCAATAAATTTGCATTTGTATTGCATTTTAGCGGCTTATTTTATATAAAAATCATACATTATTGATGCGCACGAGTCTCTCCCTGACAAAATAGCTTATTGGTAACCACTAATTTCTGCTGCGTTGGTAATATTTGAAAAACACAATCATCCAATTGCTTACAGTGTAGGCTCGTGAAATGGTTAAACAACTTTTAACAATTTTTAATGACTTTCAGTTAGAAAAACGCAAAGTATTTTTATTGCTATATGGTGTGGAAATCCGAGTTCGAATACCAGTCAGACTGATAATTTTTTAAATTCATTTTGTTTCGTCAGAATAGATAAATTATGTAAAAGTTAAATTCTATTAAAAATTTAGATATTTTCGCAATGATTTTGTTTTTTTTTTTTTTTTTTTTTTTTTCTTTAATCAAAGGAGAGAATGATGTTCGTGAAGGAATAATCCACAAGCCAACCCGAACAAACATGCTACCAGCTACGGTAGTCTCATAAGAGTTCTTGTGTGCTGTACCTATTCATGAAAAACATCAACTATTTAACTCACATTTTTGAACTGCTGCAATGCCATTGCAGAATCTATGCCTTTTCGTTTCATCACTTCTTAACCTTTATTCGTTTCTACAGGAAAATTTTGTGTAATTTTTCAAATAATTTAAGTCATAATGTCACAATAATATATCGTTTTTGATGTAGAATAACAATTTATAGAATTAGAAGAACAACAAAACAAAAATTACAAAAATTTAAAACTCTTTCAACGTTTGACGGATAAAATAAAATTTAAAAAAGAGTAATCACAATTTATTTTGCCTGAAACATGCTAAAAAAGAACTGTTCCTTTCGAAAGGATACACAACTTGATTTGCCATTAATTAATTAGGGTAAACCCCTACTTATGCAGTGCATTGTATTGGAATTTAAAGATACATAAATAGATTTATTTTATTTTTTTATTATGCGTCTTACGTTTTATTTTATAATTTAAAAAAACCGCAAATTTTATTTTATAATTTTTGTCCTTCGCTGGGATTGAATTTCAGTGGTTTGAGTTTCTGTGCAAGAGCTCGAACCACTATACCATGGTTAACTGCATTATCCGACTATCTAATCAAGTTACATACACAAATGTCACTCAACAAATTGTCATCATTCTTGCACCACTTTTTAATACATTTTTTTAAGAGTTTAAAATAATTACTATAAAACTTTAAAGAATATTTAGCAGTTTAGAATTAAAGAACAAAAAATTTTAATTAAATTTTTAAACATCGTTCTAGAGCATCAAATACTTGGGCTTTAAAGCATTAACATTTTTATGCAATAAAAAAAAATGCAGAATAAACGGCACTGAATAGCTCTTAAGTAGTAATTACGAGCACTTAAACATCAAAAGGATCATTAATTGCAATGGAAAGTATACAAATAAAAAAAATTAAATTACTGCAAGCCATGGTATTTGCAACTACAACTGCTGCCATTACTGTTCAATACAGAAATTGAAAAAAAGAGCTAAAAATGAAAATGATTTAAAGCAAAAGTGAAGGAAAATATAAAAGAGAGAAAAATAAACGGCTGTTTGAAAAAAAAATTCTAGAGACTTCAAACATATACCCACCAACTATATAAATATGCAACGAATGATTTAAAGATTTTTTTTTCATTTGCTAAATAGAGAAATAAAATTTCTAAAAACAACAAAATTTCTATTTCCACTTATTTTGCATTCCGTTTCTATATTAATGGTAAAACAGTTTTCCAAAAAAAATATGATTTTTTTCTGTTTTTTTATTATTTTAAAGGATAAAAAATAAAAAAAAACACACACACACACACAAAATAACATCCTTGATGTGAGCGAATAAATGAACAAATAAACACACAAATTGTTTTTATTTATGTTGTTGTTTGTGGTTTTTGTTATTGCAACAGCTCTTGCAAATAGCATCAGTCATAAAGTTTATTTCGTATATAATTTGTTTTTCTCTTTTTTGTGTTTTTTTTGTAATTTAGAATTATTGCAAAGAGTTATATTCGTTCGCCCAATTCAAATCTTTATTCATATGAGAGTTTTGCCATTTCTACCTTTTTTTTATTTTTCTATTACGAATTCGATGAATGTGAGTGTTTTTTATGTTTCTTTTGCTTCAAACCAATTGCAATTTTTTTTCTTTAGGCAGTTATTTGTCTGCAGCTACTGAAGAGAATGCAATCCTAAAAAGTGAAGAACAAAATTCTCTACGAGTAATCGACCTGAATCAATATACCTATTAAAACAAACGTTGCCGTGGATTGGTAATAACTGCAAAGACATCGTCTCGACTCCCGAAACTAAAAGTCAAAGTAGTGGACACAATTGGAAGAATCCTGTTCACAGAAGGCAAAAACAGTTGAGCATGTTTTTATAATAATTTTTTATAAATGGATTACTTTTATAAAAAAAAAAACTATCGACTGTGAGTTTTATGTCAACTGTGTAACGTTAAGTTATGAATATTAAGACATACGGGCAAAATCAATAAGCTAAAGTTCCAATTGCTTAATCACATACTTCATTCGTCAGAATTGGTTCCATAGAATTACATATTTTCTATTTCTAAACTTAACCTTTCTATACTCACGTCAAAATATGAAACACGTATACTCGCTCCCGGTCTTCCAGACCGATGATTGCAGAGCCCACAAAACTTAAATTAGTATAAAAGATTACAATAAAACCCCATTTACTGTTAGCAATGTATGTTTTTAGTAATATATTTATGACTAAGAGTACTTTATTTCAGTCTGTGTAAAAGATGGTTAATTCCTTAAGAGATCAAAAAACATCGACAAAAATCTATTTTTTGAGAGAAGAATAAATTCCATATCAACGACTTATCCTTTATGCTTTTAGCTTCGCCTTTTACAGCACGAAGTTGAGTAACTAAATTCTTGGAACGTGTTCTTACTGTTGTTAAATTCATATTTTTTATCCGTTTTGTTTTGTTGTGTTTTCCTATGTAAAAGCTACTAGAGGTAGGAAAAACTTCCGGTTTACAATCTGAATCGTTCTCCTGATCTGTATCACTTTCTTTTTCTCGTATATCAACCAAATCCTCATAGTCACTGTCGTGGTATTCCTCGTAGTCAGAAATCGTCACATCATCCTCCAACATCAGTCTTATGTGCTTTTTGTTCATTCTGGTCTTAAAGTAAAATTTTTAAGTACTTTGCAAATACATATATTCTATAAATGACTAAAATATTAGTGATAAAAATCTAAATTTTATAAATTTTTAAAATATAACTTACGCAAAACTGATACACCAATACTCACGTCTATCTCACAGACGTATTAGCACACACTTCTTACTTTCACAAGCTTTGAAACCACTCTAAATTGAAGTTTATTGAGAATAATGTATCGGATATTACAATGTTTTCAAGCTTTTCATTCATAAGAAAAAAATTAAAATACTGTAAGACGGTCTCAGAAACCGTATGCGTGAGTATAGGAAGGTTAATAAAAGAGCTGCAGTCTTACTATAAACAGCATATTAATGCTGGAGGATATCATTTGGAAAAGTCTTTCGAACTAAAAGGTGATTATACTGAAAAATATATAATTGTTTTCCTATTTTTCGTATTTTCTTTGTTAAATAAAGTAATTTGGGACTGACATCGTATACATACTTCATGGTCAATAAATTTAACTTGAGTGTAAAATTTCTATTTGTGAGACAATGTTTATATTAAAATTTATACCAATAAATATGAGCAATAATTAATCAAGAAAATCATACAACAGAACAACCTAATTCTGTTAAATATGTTAAGAATTCTGTGGGTCATAAAATTCGCAAATACTAAAAAATGATTTCCAAATCATAAGGAAAACATTCAAAGACAGCAGCCTTCAGTTTAAAGTCGACTCCGAACGACAGCTTTGGGAAGTTTTTTCATGGCAATCAATTACTCCCAGAGCTTTTGCCAGAAGACTGCTGAGAGGTAGTCACCGAAAGAAAAAAATTTTTCATATTTCTTCTTTCAAGATGTCAGTGCTGAGATTTGAACCCAGCACTATCGTTTTAGTAAGCCAACACACTAACCACTAGACCACGGAGAATAATATTTGAATATGTCTTATTTAATTACTAGCTGACCCGGTAAACGATTTTTAATTTTTTTACCTTCAAATTTTATTTATTGTCTTAATTAGAATAGAATAGAAAATGGCCAGATATTAGTGCTCCACTATGAAGCAAAGAATTTAGTGGCTCTGCTGGTAAAGGCAATGTGGTAATTTAGCCTTGTCACTGAGACAACACAATACAGGCGTTTAAATGTACTGCAGTAGTTGCACACAACCTCCATTTATCCAATTTGAACAGAAGGATGCGAGCTATAGACAAATGTGCAAGCGTAGTGAAACTCGATACAAATCAACACCTCTTCGTACGTAATGATTTGGGTTTTCACTTTGTTTAATTGTTTCATCTATTGTCAAAAATTTGTAGTGCTTACTAAAATGTTCAAAATATTGTAATCAGTAAAACTCAATTATTCGGGGAAAACCTGTTCTTTATTATTCCAATATTTCTTCAGCATTGACTCTAAACAAAGTTTTACATTGGTTTTGAATTTGACAGAAAAACTCAAAAGAGTTTCACAACACTGTGTAGAAGCATATGTATATGTAGTGTGTTGCCTCAAATTTATAATTTTAAATTTAGTATAGCACACTATTCTTAAAGAACTAATCGACAGTTCTAATAAAAAGTTATAATAATTTCTAATTGAGAAAATTAGTTACAAACATTTTCTTGTTAGTTGACTAATAATACGATATTTATATAAATATATAGAATTGATAACTGACAAACACCAAATACAATTGCAAAATATAATTGTTGGCTCTCAACTGAGTTACAAAAAAAATAGCAAATGAATACATTCCTTTAGCTTGGTATGATATTCAGTTGACGCCAAATAATCCTTTACATAAAAGTTATTTCATTTTTTAAGCATTAGGCCAATAAGAAAAACCACCACAACAGCAACATCAACAACAAAATAAACCAATAAATAAATAGTGAATAAAGAAATAAAAGAAACCTTAAATTCTATCGAATCGTAAAATATAAAAATGATTTATTCTAAAACATTAATGCATCATACAAGATTTCTGTACATGTACGAGTACATTGGAATGTTGAAGAAAAAAAGCATAATTTTATAAAGGAATTTTGAAAAAGTATGAATATTTTTATATGGACAATATTGTGAAAGAAAATATGACACAGAATCTTGTATTTTTTCAATTGAAAGCAAAAAACAGAAAATTTACAGTTATTTGAATGGTAACCGGAAGTTGAAAATAAGTATGCAAAACACGATTAGTTTATATTTATGGGATTATTGCCATCCATAACTTTAATTTTATTTTTTTTTTCTCTCTTTCAATTTCCATTTTCAATACAATTTCTCTTTTTACAATTTATTCATATTCTCCAGAAACTAAGTAGCATTTTGTATTGGGACTCCAAGTAAGAGTTAAAGCAATAGATTTTACAAATTCTGTAATAATGACAAATAGAAATGTCAGAAAATTGCTTCACAAAAAATAAACCACACACACACACACACAAATTAAATTATACTGAACAACTGTGACAAAATTAAAAAAAAAAATAATGGAATGGTTTTCGTATCTTTAAGAATTGTTCCCAGTGACACACCATAGAAGGCAATTTAATCGTGCCAGAGATTTAAAGTAAACCCTCTATATTATCTTCATAATTGATGAACTTTCATATTAAAAGAACTTAAAAATAAGTTTTACTAATCATTGTTAAGCCCTTTTTTAACAAGAGTTGTTTTTTTAAACTGTATACAGCCTTAAAAGTACTGGTTTAAAAAATTTTAAATGATTTTAAAAATATTTTAGTTAAATACTTACTTAATAGCTGTAATTTCGAGGAAATGATATCTATCAGTGCGTATATAACAAATATTTTTAATTTCTGCCTCCAATAGTTTATCCATAATGCATTCTACACTCTGAATCTGGTTGGTTTATTCTTTATTCCAATAAATTATGTGTAAGTCATATAGTGCGCGAGCTTTGACCCCCTCGTTTCACTCAACTTTATAGACAGCTCTGGTTTGCTGTAGTTCTTTTCCTACTTGGGTGAGTTCAGTTTGGTCCTGTAATGGTATCAAAACGGAAGATTGCGTTGTTGTTAAGCGCTTTTTTGATTGACTAGTCATCTGACCAGCCTACCATATACTTATGAGGAAAGTAAAAAACAGAAATTAATTATTTGATTAACAAGAAAGAAATAGGACTGGAAGTGCAAAAAAGATAGATATTTTCAAAACGAAATATAGAATGATTTCGAATTAAGTTTGTTGAAAAAAGGGAAAGTATGAAATGAAAATAAAATAAAATTATGTTGCCTTACTACACGAGAGCTCCAGGTTCAAACTCCACATCTGATATCTTGAGAGGAAGAAATATAACAAAATATTTCTTTCATCAAAGGATCTTAAAGTAAATAACTTATTGCCATGAACAAGCTTCTCAAGTCTGTCATTCGATTTCGATATTAAACTGCAGATCTCAGTACTCATAGATAAAAAATTGACGCACACAATAAGAGTGATGTGAGGAGCTAAGCCATAACTCTGAAAGAGGGCTGTAATGGTCAAGAATATATGCCTTTATGTATGTATTGTATTTACTATGTGTATAAAACCATTATTTGATAGACTTTTGGCGTAAAATATAACGTAAAATATTGCCACATTTTTTTATAATTGTAGTTTACGTAGGCAAAAGAAATTTTTAAATTACCGAATCCATTTTACCGATTAGGTAAGGATACCTACCTACCTATCCACCTATACCAATAGTGGCTATATTATTGAAAATGGTGTGAAAAAAACTCCTCCATATTCATATAATAGTCCCAAATTAAGTCATATCTTGATTAGATATTTTGCTGAAAACGTCGACTTCTCGATGAGTTTATGTTACTGAAAATTTTCTTATTTTTTCTCCCAATATTAATGATGCTCCTTACAATAGAATTTTAGCATCAGAAATATGATAAATATTATAAATAAAGTAAAAAGTTAGATTACATAACCATAGAAGGATCTGACGGAGCCATTTCTTATGGAAAACTGGGCGAAAAAATCAACATGTAAGTCTATAATAAACAGTAGCAGCTAAATTTTACTCATTAAATTATAAAACATTAATTATTTTCGCTATGTGTCATCTCATTTATGACATACTTGGCATTTGTGACTCTGATGGTAATGTGGTCAAATCATGTAAAGACTGACATCACAATGATAGAGAGTATCAGAAATGAAAGCACTTTTCATACTACTGCACAAAATATAGCAGCAATTTATTTATTTATTTTTCTACGGGGTAGTATGTCCAAAAAAAATAAATAAATTTTGTTTTAACTGTGAAAAAATAATACAAAAATTTAAATTATAATCTATAAAAATTTTATTAATCAAAAGGTTTATTGATTTCGAGTGTATAGGTTGCGCAACTGTTACTGATCAACCGCATTAGACGTCCAACTTTGAGCCAGTTTTTCGTATTTCACAAATAATACGAACTACTGTGTTTCTTACTTTCTTTACCTAAACCCATAGTAATTAATCTAGAGTTATGAAATAAATCGACAGCCAATTAAGATGTCAACTATTTGAAATTAGTTTTTAGCCAAATTTTAATTTCAATAAGTCGATAATGACGATACTTGTATGCTACGTAGAGTTTTTTCTAATAAAACCAAAAACAAAAAATTATTGATCATCAATACGCTGGCGACTTTAATTGACCATATTGTGTTTAATTTTTTTAGAAGAAGAAGTTTCTGTATTGTCTGTTGTGAACTGATATTACAATGCAGTCAGTTTTTCTTTTTGTTTTTTAATAGCAAACCCATAAAACAAAGTCGAGTTTCAAGGCAGGACACAATTATGCAATATTATGATTTTTGCAAATTCATAAGTGATTTTTAAAGGAAATCTGTTGGCGTTATTTAATCGCCAATGTATTCATGATAAAAAAGAGTGTACTGAGCATAACTTTAAGAGAGTGAACACAGTATGATAGTTCGTTTGAAGGATACAACTTGGAAGTACATTTATTTTGTTTATATACACGTGTTTTATATATATATATATATGTGTAGTATATAAATTTGTTTTTTTTAATTGCTGTAAAAAAATAATATTAAAATTAGCCAGCAAAAATATTTCATACTAGAATACCATTTAAATAATTGTTTAGTCATTATAGGCGAAACTCAGTAAAAAAAAACTTACGAATCCATATTATTCTTTTTTTTTTAATAATTGCCTTTTATAATGTCGAAATATATATATGATGCTCCCATTTTGTCTTTGAAGCGTTTCAATAAGTTACCTTTATTTCTGGGATTCCCCTTTGTAAGTTTACATATCATTCGCGGTAGTTAACTTCAATTTATATTTAGTGACTGACTTGTTTACTTTTCTAAAACAATGGAAAATCGACAATTAAACTGCATTGAAATAAGTTGTAAAACATTGATAATTCCTTTTTCAGGAGATGTTGATACCGTCAATCCAATGATTGGATACCACAGTGTAAAACGAAAAATAAATCGAGTGCTCTCGTAAGAAAGCAGAACTTTTGCTGTAGTTAACTTTATATTTAGCTCAAGACAACATGACAAATATATTATATTATATGTAAATTGCAACGAAAGATCATTTGCTCATCATATAGTGAGAAGATTTAATAAAAAAAAAACAATAACGGACCAAAATGGTCCTAAACCCAAGATTCGTAATCTTTTATTTTTCTGACTTCCATTTCATTATTTTTCGTTGAAAGTTTTTCAGGAGTAATAAAAAATAAAAATTCCCCAATAGCAAACTTTTTAAGTTGATACGTTGCACCATTTCTTAGTCAAGCCAAAAACAAAACAAAAATTTACAAAAATGATCTAAACCAATCAGCAGGGTTAAAAGCGGTTTGTAATTAATCTTATACAAAAATAATTATACAGCTTATTCTGTTCCCTTATATGGAATCAGGTTGTAATTCAAGGGCTGCTACCAAGTGGGAACTCGCCATATACAAATTATTTCAACTCTAATTAGGTTTATATGGATGAATTTAGTTTCTCTCCCTAACAAACTCCTTATCAGTAAACCCCGATTTTTTTCTGGGTAATTATTAAAATTATTCTGTGGAAAGTAATTCAAAAAATAATTTTTTTTGTTTTTCTTTTAAAGTTATTGAAGTTCATAAGCTTGTATGTATTGTTACTAAAGTTCTAAGAAATTTACTATTACTAACTGTGTCACCTAGAACATAGGAAAATATTTTATTTCCATCATACATACCAACTGTAGATATAAATACATTGGCATACTTTAAGTTTTGTGTTGCAATAAAATTAAATGAAATCAAATAATAATAATAACACGGTGCTACAGTGAAAATATACTTGGAAAGTGACCTAGTGTACGTTGTAGGCCTTATTGAGTAGATCATAAATCAATTTTTAAAAGTTCGGAAACACCCTCAAATTTCGGAATTATTCCGAAAAAACTATTTTCGGGTAGGTTCGAGTACTTATGAACACGTAACTCAGTTGATTTTAATCCGATTTTCAATTTTTGAACGGTTTCGAAAAGAAGAAATATGTGCCTTTTTACGTATGTACACATTTTGGTACATATATTAAATTTTTGCAGTGTTATTTTTAATTATATCTGATTTTAATTTTATTTTTTCTAAATTTTTTAACTTTGGCGCCATTTTTTTAAATTATATTGTTTAGAAACATACCCTTATGTATATACTTCAGTAAAGCTAATTTAGTTCTGAGTTAAACAAGCTTCTAGTAAATAAAATCGAGTAAGAAATAAAAAAGTTATTAAGGTTTTTCAAAAGTTAAAAATTTTGTTTTTACAAATATGTATTGATCACGATACTACATTTTCTTTATTTTTTAGTATTTTAATGATATGATTATATAAATATTTTAAAATAACAGTATTCAAATTATTCTATTTAGAAATTTTGAATATTTGATTAAAAGTGCTTGCTAGACCTCTTTCGCTTGTACATCAAATCGTCTGTTTCTCGCTGAAGTGACCAGCAGTAATTTAAATCATTCATTGAAATCTATATGTACATGCAGAAAATGAACTTCAATGGACATTCTGCATCCCATTTCTACATAAGTCTCATGAAATTCCTTTACTACATCAATATAATTTTCACTTTTTTCATTTCGCAAAAAATTTTCACATAAACTAATAAAGCTTCTCCATGCTATTTTTTCCACACATTTAATGTCATTGCGAATTCTTCGTCAAACATGATTTTGCGGATTTGAGGTCCAACAAAAATAAAAAATAATACAATTACTTATGTTTAGAAATCAATAAGTATTTGTACCTTCTTTTAGGTTTGCTTCACTTATTCTTGGGAAAACTGATTTTAAGTGTAAAAAGGCATCGCTTTCCCTATCCAGGCGTTTCACGAACTGCTTCATGTATCGCAATTTGAGGTGTAATGGTGGCAAAATTATTTATTCATAATCATAAGACTAAAAAAATAAAGAAAATGTAGTATCTTGATCAATACATACTTATTTGTAAAAGCAAAATTTTTAACTTTCGAAAAACCTTAATAACTTTTTTATTTTTTACTCGATTGTATTTATTGGAAGCTTGTTTAACTCAGAACTAAATTAGCTTTAATGAAGTATATACATAAGGGTATGTTTCTAAACAATCTAATTTAAAAAAATGGCGCCAAAGTTAAAAAATTTAGAAAAAATAAAATTAAAATCGGATATAAATTAAAATAACACTGCAAAAATTTAATATATATACCAAAATGTGTACATACTTAAAAAGGCACATATTTCTTCTTTCTGAAACCGTTTAAAAATTAAAAATCGGATTAAAATCAACTGAGTTATGTGTTCATAAGTACTCGAACCTACCCGAAAATAGTTTTTTCGGAATAACTCCGAAATTTGAGGGTGTTTCCGAACTTTTAAAAATTGATTTATGATCTACTGAATAAGGCCTACAACGTACACTAGGTCACTTTCCATGTATAAAAAAAAGTTGCTCATTTGTAGCACCGTGTAATCACTGAATGAATGGAAGATAACATTATAACTTTAACAACAACAATAATTACAAGCAGATAATTTAAGAAGATTTCAATACAACTCAACAAACATAAATTTAAATATACAAACAGAGAAATTGGCTCACATTGAGACATACCTGCACATCTATAATAACTTATCACCCTATCAATCAGAAATAAGTATGTACAACGATATGCTTGTGATAACCAAAACCATACCCAAATGGTTTTTGAACAGTTTTGATGCAATTAAATGAGAAGCCCAGTTAAAATGGTAAAGCCAATATTAAAACAAAATCTAAAGAATAATACAATTCAAACAGAGCAAAGTACACCATAATACTTTATTTACTGACTTACTTAGCTGGCCATAATAACCCGTTAACGATATTCGGCCTTCCTCCACACTATTCCACAGGCGTCTCTGCTAGACGTGCGCCTACTCCAGTTGGCCACACCAATATCTGACAGGGCTTCGTCAACCTGGTCTTTTCAACGTAAATATGGTCGTAATCTATGCTGACGTCAGTGACCTTCGCATCGTTAGACTTTTTCGCTGGAGCAGATATTTCCATACGAAAAATATAACCGAATCAGCGCACCCGCTGGATGGTAATGCGCTGCACAACATCTACATCGCCAAGGAGTTCATACAACTCACAGCTGGTCCTAATTCGAAACTTGTTGCCACTCCTTAGTGGAACAAAGGTTTTGGCAAGAATTTTTACTTCAAACACTGTCAGGACCGTTACATTGACACAAGACCAGAGTAGGAAAATAAACAAAACTGAACGTTTGATCTCATTTTGTTGTATTCTTTACAATAAGTAAAACAAAAATAAAACAGAAACAGTGAGAAAGATTGTCCCATTTAATTTTGTATATTCTTTTTGTTTTGAGTACTACAAATACACTAACTCAAATGTGCGTAGGTACAACAAAAAATGAATGAGAAGAAAAAGGATAGAAGAGTAAAAGAGAAGAAGAAGAGAAAAAAAACAACAAAAAACAAAGCAAGCAGAAGAGCGAAAAGCTAATTGTTTCATTTGCGCTCTTTCTCATTTAGAAAGTATTTGTGTTTGTTTTGCTCATGTACAATACTATTAAAAAAATTTTGAAAAGTGTATGACTTTGTTGAAACTTTTGCGAAATGTTTTGTTTGTTTGCCCACTCTGCACAAGACAGTATCCATGTTTCCGCGACATAGAGAAGCACCGGAAAAATAAGCCACTTGCAGAGTGTTAATTTCGTTGCACGGAGAGGGTTCTTTTACTAAACTGCCAACCGAGACCGTATTACTATCTATTGGCCAGCGTGAATCTTCGCTTGATGTCCGGACTGACATCATTCTTGCCTTTAAAGGCGGTGCCGAGATAGATGAACTTCTTGACAACATTAAAGGTATAGTTGCCGGCTATAACCTGAGAGCCCATACGTTCAACGTCCTTCTCGTCGACAACATGTAATTTGTATTTACCATTAGCATGGTATGGCCAAAGAAGTCTATGTTAACTTGAATCTTAAAAACTTCTTTAAAGCGAATTTACATCGAAAAAACTAAATATGGGATGATTTGATTGGATCCTAAGGCTATGCTAAGTTCGCTTAACAAATAACTAAATATTTTATAAATCCATCAAAACTTTACTTTTAGTTGAGCACACTTCTTCCCTTAAACGGAATGGTAAACGGTCCCCTCAGAAATACGAGTAAATTAAGTGTTAAGATGTTAATTTTATTATATAACTAGTTAACCCGGCAAACGTTGTTTTCCATGTATATTTGCTCTAGAAAATATTTTTTTAATTTAAATACTTTTGATATTCTTCACCGAACTGCAAAAGTTAAGATTGACATGAGCAATCAATGTCTGCGTTACTTATAATTTTGGTAAATGATTATCCGTCATTTTCGGTACTCCGGTTTGATAGTTGGGGATAGGGAGAAATATCTCCTATATGTGTTCTACAGTACGCAGATATGCATATCTAGTTTAAAATTTCATCCACGTCGGTACGATATTTAGGTGAGGCATAAATTTCCTCCTGGGGCGGGTACCTTAACATATAGTAGTATGTAAAATTAATGGGAAAATTTACATTTTTTAATCTAAAGTTGTGTTAAGACACCAACAAAATTTAATCCAAATCAGTTTGTTAGTTGGGGATAGGAAGAAATAGGCCTAGTACCGCCCCCTCTAAGTACCATATGTGCTCTATGGTATCTTTCTAGCTTAAAATTTCATAGAAGACGGTACGCTATTTAGGCGAGGCATAAATTTTCCCTTGAGGCGAGTACCTTAACATTTAGGGGTATGAAAAATAGATGTTGACCGATTCTCAGACCTACCCGATATGCCCAAAAAATTTCATGAAAATCAGTAGAGCCATTTCGGAGGAGTTTTCAACAAACACCGCGACATGAGAATTTTATATGTTAGATAAATTTAGTATGGTATGTGAAAGAGTTTGATTTTGCTCTCTATCTATAGTTTCCCTTCATATATATTTGATTTACTGCAGATAAATATGTATTATTAGCGGTAATCCTCTTCCTGCACGCCGAGTTTCGTGTTCAAACGCTAGGTCTAGAAAAAATATTTCTTTCGGCTACAACATCTTCGCAGTCTTCTGGCAAAAGCTCTGAGAGTAACTGATTGCCATGTACAAGCTCCTCAAGACTGTCGTCCAGAGTCGACTTCAAACTGTAAGCAATGGTATTCATGGATAAAAATTAACACACACAACATGGGTACTGCGAGAAGCTAGGCCGTAACCTTGGCTCAGGGTTGTAATGGCCAATTATGTATGTATGTATGTATGTATGTATGTATGTATGTATGTATGTATGTATGTATGTATGTATGTATGTATGTAAAAGAAGAAAATATTTTAGGCAAAACAATTTCATGATAGTTGTTTCAGGCGGTATATCGGTGTTTTGTTAGCATAAATGAATTATTATTTTAAAACTTTTATCTTAAGGTTGTTCGGAGTCGGCTTTAAATTGTAGGTCCTATTACTCATGAATTAAAATTAATACACACAACATGGGTGCTGCAAGAAGCTAGGCCGTAACCCTGAGCTGTAATCACTCTTTATTGCAAATGCCTTTGTGAGTCTTAAAACTACAGAAAACCTAGCTATTGATACAATAATTTAGGCTTGAGATCTCTTTTAATAAAATATTCTATAATTTAATTAAATCAATCCCAAAATTGATTAACTCCTTCGATATCTCATACAAACGAAGAAACATTGAAACAAAAAGAAAAAAAATTTTTTTAATAAAAAAAAAAATGCAAATTTAAAAACTAATGAAAAGTAATTTTGGATAAAATTGAATACAAAAACTATACATTTTACTCTGACTGCAAGTAGTATTTTTGTAAATCCCTAAAACGTTCATGAATTTCTTTTAAACAAACTTGTCTAAATCAATTAAAGAATTCCTATAAAATAGAATTTCAAGAAAATTAAAACAAAAATGTCTGCCACTAACGAGCATTTAAGGGATTTTTATCTTTCAGTAGGAAATAGTTGTGCTGTCAGTTTGACAATTAGTTAATTGCTTTCTATTCATTTACTTCATTTATTTTTAGCCCAGCATAGCCAACCATAACCATATTCTCAGAAAGTTTTCTTTTATTTCAAATTTAAATCTAAGAAAACAAAGCATGGCCTCTATTCCATGGGAATCTGAAGCCATATTAGTGTCAGCTTTAAGCAACAATCAGTAGTAGTATACGCACACCCACACAATAAGACCAGCATATACACTTTCGTACACATTATTTTTACATTCATTATAAATATTTATATAGTTGAAGCAGAGATGTAACAGTTGAGATATGTATATGTATTTTGATACAGGGTGGTTATTATTCTAAAACAGTGATGTGGGTTTAAAGGAAAATATAAAATATAGTGCGTAATTTGATTAAAAAAACATTTTATTGATATACTTAGAATCTTTTTTTTTAAGTTCTTTTTCTTACGTTACACTTTATGCTCTTCCATCATTACCATTTTGCCTTCTTGAGTCACAAAATTGTATTCCATTTCGTTCATTTGTTAACTTTAATTGAGAAGACATGAAAAAAGATGGTAAACAATTATAAGTGAATAAAATTGTCTGAATGAGAAATGGCGACAATAACAGCAAAAATTGCGACAGACACAAAATTAATGTAAATTAATTTGCCTTTAATTGAATTTCTATTGATGCTTTAATTATTTTGCGGTTTACTTGTAAATTAGTAGCAAAATTTCTTGAGTTTCTTTTTTACCAGACATCAATTTCAAGTTAATTTCCTAAACGCATTTTTTAAATAACTTTAATAAACATCTTAATTAGCTCAAGAAGTTTATTAAATTTGTTTTTCGTGACATTTATAAAATAGAAAATTATTTTAAATTTAAATTAAAAAAGAGAAAAATAATTTTTAAATTGCAAGTAACATACATATTGTTTTATATAATTTCTATTTGTGTCTACAGAGATACATATGTTTTATTAAAGTTACTTTTTATAGAAAAAATATATATAGTAATAATTTTCTTTTATCAGATTTTCAAATAAGTTATTAGAACTTCGGGTATTGTGGACTATGCCTCTTTTTCCATCTGTTATTATTCATTCTAATATTCTCATGTATTCTGTTGATGTTAAAATTTTTAATACGTTTGATAGCGTATCTGGTCAGTCACAACATCAAGGAGATATTGAAAATATTTCTCAATGGTGTGATATCAACTTATTGGATTTAAATATTAATAAATGTAAACACATGTTATGTTATCGTTCACTGAAACTTGATACCTCATATCATTTTAAGAATAAAATACTCGAGAAGGTCTTAAGCATTAATGATCTTGGGATCTTGTTAGATCATAGACGTAAGTTTTGTGAACATATTTCAATGATAGTGAACAAAGCAAATGAAGTTTTAGGATTTATAAAGCAATTGTCAAAAGAATTTACTGATACTTAACCAAGTAATTGTAGACATCTTTGGTACGCCCTATTCTTCAGTACGAGTCTGTTATATAGGATCCATACTTCCTCACTTACATTAACTAAATTGAGTCCGCACAGAAACGCTTTCTTTTTTATTTTGCTTGAGGGGGGGAGAATGGAACTCATTCGTTCTTCCTTCATATGAGAACAGACTCATTCTTATAAAACTGCCTACTTTGAAAAGTCGAAGAACAATGCTCAGTGACTCTTTTCTTTTAAGATTAATACGTCTGTTCTGAGTATTTGTTAAGCAAATCTATACTATAATATTCCAATTAGACCGTCACGTAACTTTCATTTATTATATTTAAAATATCACCGTACAGTATATGTCGAAGTAAAGTCTTCAGCACTTAATATAAATTGCGCCCGGCTATGGCGCTGCGCTCTAACCACCACGACCACCGTCGTACATATCATTCATGTCGACTAATGTGGATAAGGTGGAATAAAGGGCAAAAACAAAATAAATTTGTAATTCTGTTTCATCCAAATAAGATGACAATTACAAGAACAGCAATGATGGTAAGAAAAGGAGAATATGATAGAAACTGTTGTGTGACTTTACTTCGACTAACTCATACAAGTGTATGTGCATACGGTAATAATTTCAGTATGCGATTTCCAAAAAAAGTGTGAGTAAAATAGTTGATGTTTGGTCTTGAATATGCACAGGACACAAAGAACTCTGATGAGACTACCGTAGCTGGAGTCGAAAACAATTGTTCAGTTTGGCTAGTGTACTATTCCTTCACGGACATCATTTCTTCTTTAATTACCAAAAAATATTCATTGCAGTAAACTTTGATCTAATTAAAGCGTTTTCTGATGAAATCCATATAATTTAATGTTTGGAGATTATTTAATGAAAATGTTGACCGTGACTGCGCCTCAAATGGTTCATCCGCTTAGTCCAATTTTGGCATACTTTTTCCAACATTTCGGCCGGTATCTCACGAATAAATGCATCAATGTTTTCTTCCAATGCGTCCATTGAAGCGGGCTTGGCTGTATAAACATGAGCTTTACCATAGCCCCACAAAAAATAGTCTAAAGGCATTAAATTGCACGATCTAGGGGGCCAATTGACCGTTTCCGATCGTGAAATAAAATGTTCACCGAACTCGCCTCTCAATAAGTCCATTGTTACGCGTGCTGTGTGGCATATTGCACCGTCTTCTTGGAAAAATTTTATGCAAGTCAAGCACTTGCATTTTAGGCAAAAAAAATTGGATATCATCTCACGGTAGCGCTCACCATTCACAGTTACGTTAAAATTCCATCATCTTTGAAGAAGTACGGTCCATTGATGCCACAAGCCCATAAACCGCACTAAATTGTGACTTAATCTGAATGCATTGGCAGCTCTTGTAATTCTTTTGGCTGGTATTTACTCCAAATTTTGTGACAATAGCCCGAATAGCAGCTTCAGTGTGTCGATTAAACTGACCTTAAAATGGAAGAAGCGCGCGATGAACTTCTTAAGAGAGCACGCATTTTGATAATAAAATTCAAAAATTTGCAAACGTTGTTCGTTTGTAAAACGATTCATGGTTAAATTATAGACCAAACTGAAGATGTTTGACAGTGAAACAAAACAAGAAACGTGTGTCAGCTTTTTAAACCATTGTGCCAAAAAGTTAATGCTAAAGAATCACCATATTATTACCATACATGGGCACACTGCATTATATTTTTACTGCAGTATTTGAAGCAGTAAGCAGTAAAATTTTACTCGTTACTGGAAAAATTGCAGTAACCAATAAAATTTTAATCATTACTGCAATTTTTTTCAATAATCAGTAAAATTTTACTGCTTACTGCAATATTTTAGAAACGAGTAAAAATCCATTAGCAAATGGAAAATATTTTGAAAATATTTCTAGCAATTAAAGTGAAATTTTTCGCAAACTAAAACTATTGTTAGAGAGCGATACTGAATAAAAATTGACTTCCGGTTTTTTAAATAACTAATTTTTTTTTCTTGTTTTTTTGTTAATGCAACACAAATTTAAATTACTTATTATTACGTGGAAACAATCCTCTTTTTTATGGATACTCTCTTTTTTAACGTGATTTTCTTTTCCGCGAGTTTTCGATGAACGATCTATTGTGTAAGAACAGAATTAGGTGTATTGCATTAATCATTGAAATTTAAACATTTTTCTATTACAACAAAATATATCCCATAATAAAAGAGATTTTTTTTACAACAACGCATTCCTAGTTGGCCATGTTGAATAGTCATTCAAACAGATGCGTTTACCAAGATTATTAATTATTGAAGACATAATAAAGATTATAAATTTTTCATACAGGGTGTTTTTTATTGAGGTACAGAACTTTAAGTTGGCATAACTTTTTTAACTGGCGGCCATTTTGTCAGCTGTCAAGTGACTAATATTTAGTTTGGTTTGCCATTTCATCATGAACAGGTTGACAACAGAACAACACTTGCAAATCGTGCAAATTTATTTCGAAAATAATGATTCAGTTCGCGAAGTTTACCGCAAGCTCCTTCCATTTTATGGTCGACATAATCGTCCATCAGAGCAATTAATTCGGTTAACCATGGATCGTTTTCGCACTACGTTTACTCTATGTGATAATACGCATCCGCAGAGACGTCGAACAGTGCGCACCGAAGAAACAATTGCCGCTGAAGAGCAAAGTGTTGAAGAGAACCCGAATGAATCGATTCGCCACCGTGCACAGCAATTGGAGCTTTGTCCATCAACTTTATGGAGGATTTTGCGCAAAGATCTTGGCTTGCGACCTTACAAGATCCAGCTTGTGCAAGAATTAAAGCCGCGAGACCATGCAATGCGTCGTGATGTTGGTGTATGGGCCGAAAATGAGATTGATCCCGATGCTGATTTTCATCGCAAAATTTTTTTCAGTGATGAGGCTCATTTTTGGTTGAATGGCTACGTCAACAAGCAAAATTGCCGCATTTGGAGTAAAGAGAATCCACATGAGACCCTTGAGACGCTCTATGGGCTGGTGGAGTCATTGGGCCATACTTCTTCCGAAATAATGCTGGAGAGTCAGTTACCGTTAATGGAGACCGGTATAGAGCCATGATAACCGACTATTTTGTTCCCGAATTGGATGGCATGAATGTGGATGAGTTGTGGTTCCAACAAGACGGCGCTACATGCCACACAGAGCACGTCACAATCGATTTATTGAAAGAAACATTCGATGAGCGCATAATTTCGCGGAATGGACCTGTCAATTGGCCACCAAGATCGTGTGATTTGACACCATTGGATTATTTTCTTTGGGGATATGTGAAGTCGCTCGTCTACGCCAACAAACCAGAAACGTTAGGGGACTTGGAAGCCAACATTCGTGGCGTTATTGCCAACATACGGCCCCATATGCTCGAAAAAGTGGTTGAAAATTGGACCTGTAGAATTGGCTTTATTAGAGCTATCCGCGGCGGCCACATACCCGAAATCATATTTAAACATTAATGACATAAAATTATCCTTCCAATAAAGCCAAATTGATGGACATTAAAACGATTTTCTTGTGTTTTATTTCAATTCGAAGTTCTATACCTCTAAACAACACCCTATACAATATCTTTCAAACTTGGTATCTAAAATCACTTAAATTACATAGAGTATTTATGTGATTAGGATTTCGAATAGGAAGAAAAGTAAAAATTTAGTAAACATCTTAAAACTTCGGCCAACTGGGTATCTAATAAATGAACAAATATTTTATTGTTACACTCACGAAGAAAATGCTAAATAAATTCTTTTATTTTATATTGTATATAAAATTTCTCGTTGAAAAATAGTTGCTCTTGGATTTTGAAAAAACCGTTTTTGTAATAGGAAGTAATAATAATAATAAAAATATTTTATTAAATTTTTATGAATATTAAAAATTTAAATAAATTTATGACTAACTTTAACGTAATTAAATTTAACTGTTATTAATAATATTATTATTATTTTTATTAATATTGTAGTGTAGTAAAATTTTAGCTTAATTGTAACAGTTTGTTATTGGTTTAAAAATAAAAAAATATATAATTTTTATCTTCTTGAATAATAATCTGTTGGTCCGAAGTTCGAACCCTAGATATAATTTTTATCATTTTACGAGTTTTTGCAACTCCGAACAAGTAAAATCAGTTAGATTTACTAACAAATTATTTGAGGTGTTTAAAGTCTGCATGTTAAAAACCAAGAAGAACGGTTTTTTATTTTTTGCAAATATTCATATTACGGTATCGGTTTTTTATTGTTCTTTTAATGATTATGAACCCTTTGCATTTTAAATCATAAAATTACTCTTAGAGCGAGAGCTGAAGGTTTCTCTTCTTTAAATTTTTTAATAAAATAAAAAAGTGAGATACATACATATTTTGTGAAAATGAGTGATATTACAAATAGTGATTCTGATAATACCGATTCCGATTTTGTGAACAATGATTTTCCTACTTTTTCAAACGTTGAAGACATTCAAAATGATTATTTTGATGAAAGTTCAAATAGTACACAAAACATTTTAGTCAATGAAGAATTAATTGGTGTCAAAAAATTCTTTTTAGTGACGATTTTTTTAAAATTGTTGAAAAGGTAAGTAAAAATAATATGTATAAGATAGAATAATGTTTTAATTTTTTAAAAAATTTCGTGAAAATGTAGATGAACAAAACTCCTCATCAAAAGAGAATGTGTGGCTTGATTGCTATTTGTCAAGTTTGTGGTAAAAGAGTAAAGGGATCTTTGCGTGTGAGTTCGAATTTTATAAAGCATTTAAAAAATGAACATGCGCATAAATTTAATGCTTTTAAATCAAAAAAAGAAGAAAAAGCAGAAAGCGTTCGGGCCAAAAATGTGCTTTTAACCTCGACATTTTAAATTTTATTTGCGACACTGCATCTCCATTGTCCATTGCCGATGAGCCTAGCTTTAAAGCTTTATTTCCTAAGAAAAATATTCCAAGCAGGCGTTCTATAACAAGGTTACTTTTAGAAAAGCATAATAAGCATGTCGACAAACTTGTTAATGGTCTTGACAAGATAGAGTTCGTCTGTGTGGCGGCTGATTTGTGGTCAGGTGGAAAAAAATCATTTTTAGGTTATACTTGCCATTAGTTAGATACAAATAACTTTGAAAGGAAGTCCGCAGCACTGGCGTGCCGAAGATTTAAAGGAATACACACTTTTGATCGCATAACAGAAATTATGTGCGATATAAATAAACAATATAAGTTACCAGTTGACAAAATTGTTTACACGGTTACTGACAATGAATCGAACTTCATTAAGGCATTTAAGGAATTTGGAGTTAAATTGAGTAAAATATTTATTCAATAAATTTGTTTCAGTTAACAGTTTCTTTTGTATATTTTTATCAATTTAGCAGATGTAAACGAAGAAAATAGTGATGAATAATTTCACTCTGACTGTGATTCAGATGAGTTAATGAATGATTCAAGTCCTCAATTTTGTTCTTTAACTCCTCGTCTATCGAAGCACTTTTCATGTGGCAGTCACACTCTAAATCTTTTAGCGTCAACTGATTTTAACAAAATAATGAATTTATCCAGTCAAAATTTACAAGATATACTTACATAAGAGGTCTTTCAGAAGGTAAATTATTCATAATAACTTTAATTTAGACATCCACATAAATATGTTTTTCAATGAATTGATGCACAAATATTTGGAACAAGTGCAATAGACCAAAATCAGCTGAAATTGTAAACGACATTTTAGGCGTCAATTTGCTAACTCCATGCGTCACAAGATGGAATTCTCTTCACGATTCTTTAAAGAAATTGCTTCAACACAAGACAAACTTGTCAGAATTATGCTACCGACTGGGAATTCCGACTATTATCAATGAAGAACTTGAGTATTTGGAGGAGTATTTAAAGCTCATGGAGCCTGTAGCAGAAGCTGTCGATTTTCTTCAAGGTGAAAAGACCATGAATTTTGGCTACTTTGTTCCTACAATAGTGTCATTAAGAATAAAACTGAGATAATTGGAGCATGCAAACTTTAAATATTTAGCCGAAGTACGGGAAAAAATTGAAGAATCTTTACTTAAAAGATTTGAAAAGTATTTTCTGATTTTGCCTGATGCGTGGGATGCTATAATTGCTGCCATATGTATTCAAGAAATTAAACTAAGATTTGTAAAATCTCTGCTAGAAACAGCATCAACGCAAAAGGAAGATGACATAAAGAAAATGTTTAACGCATATGTAGTAAAATTTGACAAAGTTCCCGATGCCGAAACTCGTGTACTGCCTCAAACACCGCAAAAGTCTTACCTAGATTTTGGGGAAGACAGTGATGGTAAATTACATATTTTTGTAAATCGTCAAATGAAATCCAAAAGTCACAACGTCCAAAGATAATCATAATTTTGCTTCTTACTTAGTTGAACACATACTATTTCAATTCGTACTTTTTGGATTCCAGGTGGCGATAAGAGTTTGAATTTATTTCCATTTTTAATTTTGTTAAACAGATGCTAGCGCCCATTATGTTTTTAGTAATCCTGACAATTATCTTAAGGAAACAATTTTATACCTGGCCGAACGAGACATAACAATTAATTGTTTAAACAAACACAGTGCCATAAGGAACGTATTCCTTCAATATAACACTCCATTGCCTTCATCTGCTCCTGTAGAACGCCTCTTTTCTTTTGCTGGTATTGTGAACAGCTCCAGAAGGCAAAAACTGAGTGACTCAAATTTTGAAATGCTTGTCTTAAAAAAAGCTAATTGTAATAAATGAAAATTTATTTATCAAAAGAAAAAAAAAACCTATAAAAATGTTTCATTTCTTAAGATAATTCTAATAAAAAATATCCTATTGTAAACAATTTCTGTAAATTTTTATGCAATCGTCAGTTAAAATGCAATTTTTGCATTTGTATTAATTATAAAAACTACTTCAGTAATCAGTAAAATTTTACTGGTTACTGCAATTTATTTCAGTAACGAGTAAACATTTACTGGTTACTGCAAAATTTTTCAGTAATGAGTAAACATTTACTGGTTACTGCAATTTTTTTCAGTAACGAGTAAAATTTTACTGGTTACTGCAAAATTTTTCAGTTTTTTTTTTTCTTCGGAGATAAATAGCCAAAAACAGATTGCAGATATTAAAAATTTTCGTTTCAAAAACTTAAAGTGACATCATTAACTCGCGATATGGTAATAATTTATATCAGACTCTTCTTTATCTATATTTTTAGTTTTTTTTTTTAAATTTAAAACAAAAATATTGCATAATAAATTCAAATTTCTGTATAATTATTAATTAAAAAAGGTTCCTTTTTATGTAATCAAATCCAGCATATTCTTCTATTACTTTCTTTTATTAACTTTGAAGAAGAGAATTACTTTTTTATTCAACAAATTTGATTAACTTATTTCCTATTCCTTTATAAATTGTTAATAAATAAATGAATAAAATAAAATTACTTTTTAGTCTCTACATGAGCTGAAATTTTAATAGGATTTTTTATGGTTTTTGGTATTATAATTTCACATATGAGCGTACACAATATGCCTTAAAATTATGCATCCTTTTGATCGACTCTCATTGTTATCACTGCTAACGAAGTTTATTGTCATCTACGATTTGTGTGAATACAATTACATGGGCATATGCGATTTTATGTGTTTGTGTGCGTTTTAGTATACATGTTCTAAAAAATTACAATTTGGCTCAGGATTAATGAACAACTCAAAAAGTTATTAACGTTGTATGAAAGAAACAGAATTTCTTTTACCTTTTCTGTTATTCTATTATAAGCAGGACAACCAAAAAATAGTTATAAAAAATATTATACAATAAGTATTGTCTCTTCTATGAACTTTTCAGGACTATTCTACAAGCCCAATAATTTTGATTTGATTTTGTGAGAGCAAATTACAAATATTAAAATTGTCATATGTTGCTAAGACACGCTACAAAGTGTAGCGTTTAGAAACAAAGTCGAGTATTTTTTTAGTACCTGGGACTATGGTATAAGCGGCAAATAGATTACATCCCTCTACATGGGATAATCACCTTGTCGTGGTGTGGAGGCTTACAATGCAAGGACTCAATTGGCTACGGTGGCGGAGAGCAATAGCTTTATTCTATGCCAGAAAGGCAGTTAAGGAGCAGTAACTGAGAATTATCATCTCCAATATCATTATAATCTCTTTTTGCCCCCCTAATTTAAGTTTTACTGTGCCTGCTTCTTGGGATTGATTGCTCTTGGATTATTTAGTATTTATATTTTAGTTAGAATAATCAATCAACAGCAACCGATTTCCTTGCGGTTTGCATTTTTAAAATAGGACCTTCGTTTTGTTTTGACCGATATCATATATTTTTATTTTCTTTATTTTTTTTATTTTGAGGGGTAAACCCCTACTGAATGCTGTGCATTGTATTGGAATTTTGGAAAGGACAGTACATATATTATTATAAATTATTATATTATTGTAAAGCGCCTTAGGAATGAGACAAATTGCTGAGAATTGATCATTCAAAGGACAGTGTTATACTGTTGATTGTGTGGTGAGTGTGCCTTCGCTAAGTAGTTTAAATCAAAGGTCCACACCTTTTCCCCTCATATTTTCTCACACCAGCACAATAGACTGCATGAGTAGGGGTCATCCCTTGAGTGATAGCCTCATGAAAAAGAGAAATACATTGAATAGGAAGCGATCCCTAGGCCTCCTGTGTAGTTAGGAAGATGATCAATCCACAATTTGAAAGCAGTTCTGATATTCTTAGGTATAGAAGGGCAGATCTGAATCTTTTGACGGATTTTCTAAATTTTTTTAAGCCTTCTAAGATCGCAACTGTGGAACATGACGAACATAAGTGTAAATCTTTGTAGAATCTTTTAACAAGCATAAAAAAAAAATTTAATGCATATTGTGTAAGTGTGAAGTTCTTGAAAAATGTAAATGGATACTCTTCTATAATTGAAAGAGATTTGAGTCCTTATATTAAATTCTCTATGGAAAACCTGAGGATGTCAACGGGACTTCTAATCGGGCACTGCAGGCTCAATGAACATTTAAATATATAGGAGTTGTCTCGAGCAGTTTGTACATATTCTGTTATGAGGCAATCGATTCATTAGGCTACGTAATGTGTACTTGTGCAGCATTGATGCAAAGTGGAAAGAGGAACCTTGGTGGCTATCGTAATTATAAGAAAAAAACTGTCTGTCGTACCCAATTTACTAACTTAAACATACATATGTATGTGTGAAGAACAACTTTATTAATTTTTAATGTACTCCACGATTTAGGTGTCACTAAATTTAAGTATCAAACATCATAGTTATTGGTCAAGCGGTTTAAAGCTAGCCAGCAGACAAACAAGCCAATATTGATTTTTAAATATAAAGATGTCGTTCGGATATTTCAATCGAAAATTTGGTATTTTGAAATTTCACACATGAGTTGCTCTAACGCATAAATTTTAACAATTTTTCTTTAGATAATTTGACAAAAAAATTAGATATATTCGTATCAAAATTTACTAGCCGATTACATTTTACGCTCGTATTTATATATAAAACAGAATACTTTTTATCGATTTTTGGTTACCCTTTTATTTATAAAATACAAGAGGTGTTGTTAGAATTTAACTTTTTCAGATAGCTTAAACAGTAATAAATATCCAGCAAAATTAGGAGCTAACTGTTAAGGGAGAACAACAAAAGTCTCTTTTGCAAAGCTTATTACAAAACTCATGATGTTTATATGGTGAGTTAACATGTGAAAGCAGGCCCTGCACTTGAACCTATTCCCACGTAAGGAAACAGAGCAATCTTTCGTTATGCGTAATATTAATTACAAACTGATTATATATAATGGTTTGCTTATAATAAATAAAATATTTCAAAATTATTCGCTTATTTCCTGCTTCTCGTTAAATCTTCTAGATCAACTGACACATCAGCAGTTAAATTTCTTTGTAGCTTCAAAAAGCATGAAATATTTTGTTTTATTAGAGAGTCAAATTATTTTCTAACTCTTATAATATTGTTAATATACTAGAAATCGTAAACTCGTTACGATAACATCTTCTGTGCTGTATCTTGAAATCGATAACTGTAATACTTTCACTTAATTTTCTTACATATATGCTAGATGTATAGTACTGAGATTTTACAAACTAACAAGTCTTAACGATTAGGTATTAAATCGAAAAACGATTTTGTGTTTTGTGCCTACGGGCACCATTGGTGCGGTTAATAGGCATGATTGGTCCATATGTTTTTCCTAAATCGATAATGTCCAAAATGCTTCTGTTAATAGTAAATGCTGGAGTGAAATGATATATACATATATTTTTGGAATTTGCTGTCATTATTCTTGCTGATGTATATTTCTACATATGGCTGGCTTAACATGTAAAGGCTCTAAGCATAGCTGCCAATTCAATTAAGAAAACATAATATTTAAAAAAAAGAATATTAATAATTTATAAAATTTGAAAACCTAAATAAAAAAAAACATCAATAACCATTATCTTTTATTATCTACATACATATTTTACCATTACACACTTTAGTTTTTTTGTAAGCGAAATCGCCTAAAAGAACGGTTGTTGTAAGTGAATTTTAAGTTATGTTTTGTTTAGATTTACTTGACTAAATATTCGTTTCGGATTAAATTTAGATAAAGTTTAATATTTTTTAATAATTTAAAGTTATTTTAGGGAAAAATTTGATGTAAATTTAATAGTTTTAAATATTTTAATTCTTGCCTGGCACATTTTTCAATAAATTTGTTAAATTCTTTCATAAAACAAAATAGTTTCTTCGGTTATTATGTATTAAGGACTTAAAGCTATATTCGTTTTCAAAATCAATTCGTACTAATACTCGACCACACAGTTCATATAAAAATAAAAAAGCAAACAATAATAGTTTTTCTACCCAATTTCATCAATTCTTTCATTAGCAAAATATCTTTTCTTCGAAGTCTAAAAAACTTGATTCAGCTTTACAATCTGCAAAATAAAAATGTTCGGTCTTTAGCACATTGATTTTTATACAATTAGAAATTACCGATTTTAGTAAGTTTTTCATTTCACTATATAAAAATTGTATTTCCGTTAATTTACATTGAAATATATCGCACACCTAGTTAAATAGTGACACAACTCAATTTTTTTTTATATGCTTAAACTATGCAGAATGCACTTGTTTATTCGTAAAAGTAATAAAGCAAAAAATAATTTTTTTTGAGTTGTGTTACTTTTGAACTAGGTGTGCGATATGTCCTTAAGAAAACTTAAATACATATTTAATCGTTGGAAAAATTTTAGAATACTGACTACAACTAATTCTACAATTAAATGTAAAATTTTTCTTATTAATTTTTTTATTTTTAATTAAAAAAAATTATAATATTGTTACGAATTGTCCTTTATAATTCGTTTTATTATTCAAGGATTCGATATTTGTAAACTAAAACACCGTTACTTTTCGTTTTAAAGCTTTATTTACATTCTATAACGTTTAAAATACAACTAACTACTGACTGTAAACCTTAATGTGTAGCCCTATTTATAGTTCTAATATTTTGTTCTAGTAATTTCAATTGTTTTCATGTATTAGCTTTTACATAATTGTACAACAACAATTTCATTTTCAATTATTAATTTTATATAATTTTCATATACATTTTAATCCAACATGTATTTGTGTTTGTGTGTTTTATATACATTTTTCCCCTTCATGTATATTTGTTTTTGTAATGATTTATAATTTTATAAACATATTTGAGAATGTTCCTAATATATTTGTTATTGTAATAATAACAGCAAAACCTACTTTAAAAGACTGTGATGACGATTTTGCTTTATCAAATTATGTTTTCGTAGCAATATTTTATTCATTTCTAAAAATATTTTATTTATTTCTAATAATAATCTTTTGAAATTTGGGGTATTAAATTGGTTGATATAACAGTTGCTAATTTTGGATATTACTATTTATAAAAGGCGTAAAAATCTATTCAGAAATAGAGTAATATTGTACACTTGAATTTCCAAAAGCAATAGTTGCAAATAGTGTAATAATAATCGTAATAATGTTTAAGAATTCAAACAAAATATAAACGTTGTAAATTTCCAACAATCGTCAAAATAATCAAAAATCGTCAAATTAAGGGCAAAAATCGTGAAATCGTCAATATGCTATTTTTGTGTCGTAAAAACGTCAAAATGACGATAAATCGTCAAATCTGGCAGCTATGGCTCTAAGTCCATATTTGAAAATTTTACAGGAGAGACAAAAAACAATCAAACTTTTTTTTGCGTAAACATTTTTGAATAAACGTATTTTTTTAAATATCTTTGTTTTCTATGTGCGTAGAAGTATAATGAAGAAGTAGTAGAAGTTTTTTTAATACATGTGATGGAACAATTTGAGAGAAATGGTTAATTGGGACTTAGAGCTCTTTCTTGTGATAAATTGGACTTAGCGCTTTTGCTCATCACTACAAAACAACAAAAAAATGAGATAACTGTAATTTTTTCTTTGTAAACAATGTATTTTTACCTATTGCACATTACTGCATTAAAATCTCAATTTCTTAAAAAAGTGGACTTAGAGCCTTTACAGTTGATTTAGTTTAAGAAACTTTAAATTAAAAAAACAATTGCACGTAATTGTCCAATAAAGTGGCCATCAAGATTGTGCTATTTAACCACATTTGATTGTTTTTTATGTGGTTATGTAAAGCCAATTGTTTACGTCGATAAATTAGAGGCAATTGACAATTATAAAGATTACTGATACAATTCATCGCTATGCATCGTAATGAAAGAAAAACATCTTAAAATATGAAGCACCCATCCGTCAACGCGTTATATTGAATTAAATTTAATAAAATATTATATATCATAGAATATAACGAAGCGAAAATAATATCATTTTTTTTCCTTCTAATTTATAAAAAAGGAAATAAAAAACATGTAGTATACCTGAGGAAATAAAAATTGTGCACGCATATGTATGTATGTATGTATAGAAAACTATGTGCACTTTCGCTTTAAACCTCTATATGAAAATACTTCATTTGAGTTGATTGCCTGCCTGTACTTTAAAGTATCTGCAGTATTAATTGATTTTTAATATGGTCTTTATGTAACATTCTAAGAGATATACAATTAAAGTATAAGTAGTTAAATAATAAAAGCCTTAGGCTAGTATATGAAAACGAAAGTAATATATTTCACTTGTGTACAAGGCTTAGCAGCTTAGGGAGAGCGTTGTAAAAAAACTATTAAAATTTGCCTAAATAGTGACTAGATGACCCGTGCGAATTTTTCGCACCGTTAGTTGTCATTTTTGTAGCATAAAATGAAAATAATTAATAGAAATTTTAGTAACTTCAATACATTTTATTAAAAGTATAAACATATTAGAAATCATAATGTATCATACATATTTACACACATACATACATATGTTTAAATGCTTTTATAATACTTCTTTGAATACAAAGTTAAAGGTAATGACATGATCATCGTTAAATTTTTGCTCGTACGAATCCTTAACACAAACAAAAATATCTTTAAATGTACAACTACTGCAAAGTATTACCAAAACAGCTTTTTATAGTAAATAGCGGTATTGCCAGAATGGATTTTAATATATACATACATACTATATTATGTAGAACTGCATTATTATTAAGCGACCCTGTATTATTACACCAGTGGTGCCAACGTTTTGTAACCAGAACGCGCTGGTCTCCTTCCAAAAACGCGCTAAAACGCGCCAAATAACAGCGTTGACAAATATTTTAAGGCAAAACGCGCCGTTTCCCAACGCGCTAAATAAAATTATAATAAAAGTCGACCCATATATTAGAAGAAATACAGTATTTATTCAAGAAAAATAAGTAATATCGATATACATATTTGTTTTTGAATTTAATTCAGGTACAAAAAGTAGATTCTTACAAACTAACAAACAGCAAAAACTTAAAGTTTGGTATATCAATAAAAATTTAACTGTTTTGTACTTGTACTTTACCTAAAATTTTACTTGGTTACTTTAAATAATCACTCAAATATTAAAATAGTGACTCAGTCTTTTTTTATTTAATATTAAACTTTTAATATTTTACTGACTAAAATCATTAATAAGGAACTTTTTGATATTATAAAATTAAGGTAGAAAAATAAAGTTAAATTTGATCATCGCCAATTTCATTCAAACCGTCTAGCTCATCTTCTCGCCATAAAACCAGAATAAATCGAAAGGTGTAAGTAATAAGTACTTCGAATTATTATAATTGTTATTTGAATCAATTTTCGAATATACATCTAATGGAATATCATAAATTTTTACAAGAAGAATTTTTTAATCTTAGGCCATATTTAATGAGTGTTAAGATACATTTTGTTTCTTATTTTTAATTTAAAATAATTCATTACACTGAAAGCTCTTTCTGGATTTGAAAAAAATTATATAAAAAAGAATTATAATATTTTTATAGCTAATGAAGAGAGCTTGGTAAAAGGATTGACATTAAAAGAATTCTTAAAACTGTGGATCTCAAACCAAAATGATAATTAACATTGTTGTTTACCATTACATATACTATGTATATGTATTTATGTTTTCAAAAATAATTTCATTAAAGTATTGTTAAAAACACTATAAATATACAATATAAAGCGAAATGAAAGAATTTCCAGCGTTTTGATTTGTTGATATTTAAATAAATTATACAAAATTGTTTTTATAGAAAATGTTGCATTGAAGTGGTTTAAGTTTATTTCAAAAGCGCCAATAAATATATTAATAAAAAACGCGCTAAGACGAAAAAAAAACGCGTTTTGTATGGTTAAATGGCGCTAAATCTAGCGCGAAACGCGCTAAATTGGCACCGCTGTACTACACTTGAACAAAAACATATAATTACAATATAATTTCAACAGTATTATCATGCAGTTCTATATAGAATATAATTTTTATCAATAAAAATATTAATTTTTCAATTTCTAATTATTTTTCGTCATTAGTTGTAGAAATAAGCTTTAAAATGAGATATCATTCATTAATTTTTTTTAAGTTGGCAACGCTATGCCTGAATAGAACGCGTTTTATATCAGCTGTCATTTACTTTGAAGTAATCACTTAACTACAAGCTTTTCTTTAATAGTTTTTATCTTGTGTAATTATTCAAGTTTTAAATAATATTTAAAATAATAAATTTACTGAAATTAAGTCGTGTTAGACGTGATAAACTTTAATTATTTTTCCGGCCTTAGTTTTGTTGTTGCTGCTTTTTACTTATTACCTAATACGTGCAAATTGATAACTGTTACCTTCTATTTTTGTTGCTGTGATATTGGAAACATGCCGCCAGCCAAAAGTTATAAATGTGGAATATGCAATCTGATTATTAACAAAACTCAAGGCAGTATTAAATGTAGCTCCTGTAACAGATGGATTCATCTTGTTTGTGCCAATATATCAGAGCAACAACTTGCTTTATTTAATGAGCGGACATCGTTTTCATTTTCTTGTGATGAGTGTCTTAATGGTTCTAAGAACAATGGTTCGCTTCGTGATGAAGTTCGTGATTTGAAGAATAGTCTGGACGACTTTATTAAAGCTAGTCGGGAAGATCGAGATTCTTTTAGAGACTCTCTGGCCAAAATTCTTTCTGATTTTAAAGATGAAATATCAGGTAATATTAAACAAGTGAAGGAAGATATTATTGCTGTTAACAAATTAGTCAACAAAATTGATGTATCGTATGCAACCGAAATTAAACTCCTAAAAATTGAAAATAATATCCTCCATCGTAAGCTGAACCGTAATGATATTGTCGTAAGCGGACTGCCCCCTGGATTGGATGATCTTACAAGAGCAGTGTCTACGATGTGTTCGTTTTATGGCATTATTGTTACTGATCGTGATATAGACCTTACCTGTTATATTAGTAACAAAAAATTCATACTAGTGAAATTTGCCAATGCGTCTCTACGTGATAAACTGATGAAAGAATATTTTAAAACAAGATCCTTAAAAGTGTGTGATGTTATTGGCGGTGACATTGTTAGCCGAGTATATTTTAATGACCATTACTCTCCTGCTGCTTCTAAATTGAATTCACTGTGCCGCAGATTGATTAAACGTAAAACTATCTTAAAATTCAAAATTTTGAATGCTGATAGAATTAAAGCCAAAATCACCTTGATGGATGGTAAAGAAGTGGTCTATGACTTTGATCAATGTTTAACACTATATAGCAGTAACCTTCATGCTACTTGAATATACACAAACATATATCTATACTATCTTTGATGTTTGCTATTAAATTGTTTTAACCCTAATACTACACTTAGTTATGAATTCTGCCATTTTGGCCTTTATTGAACTATTTACTGGTATATGATATATATATATAGTATGTTATTTATATTATAATGTTTCTTAAAAATTGTTTTAACGATAATATTAACTTATTATGAATTATTGCCTATATTAGGCTCTTTACTGTAATTAGTCGTTAAAGCTATTTTTTGGTAAACGCTTAACCTGATTTTATTATACATTTCATATTGTTACTTCTGTGATCTCATTTTCATTGTATTTGATAGTTGTATATATATGGAATATTTATATAATTTTTTCATATGAAGCTTATTTTTATAGTCTTTTACATTTGGTTCCCCACTACCTTTTTGTATGACCATGGGTAATGATAATATTGGTCCCGTTGTAAATAGTAGTGCTATTATTAAATCTTCTTTGCGTAACTTTTCTGAACATTTGAAGATTGGTCATATTAATTGCCAAAGTATTAGACCTTCTAGAATTTCTACCAAATTTGATGAGTTTAAGAATATTATGTGCGAAACTTTTGATCTGATTGCTATTTCTGAAACATGGTTAAAACCGTATGTATCTAGCTTGTCCCTGAAAATTCCAGGTTATTCTTTGTTAAGGAATGATAGACTTAATGCACGAGGTGGTGGTGTCGGTATTTATATATCTGATACCCTGGAGTATAAAACTGTTTTTAAAATATCTGATCCTAGTAGTTGTGAGTCACTTTTCATTGAATTAGTTGGTGGTGATTTTAATGTCCTTTTTGGAGTTTTTTACTTGCCTTATGGTGATCTGACTTCCTTTGAAATGAGATACTCCAATATAATTCTGGTTGGTGACTTTAACTCCAACTTATTTAATCCTAATAAATCCAATCTTGTCAGATCGCTTTGTTTGAGATGCAACTTGAAGGTGTTTCATAACTCGAGGCCAACCCACTTTGATGTTACTCATAAATCGACGTCTTTACTTGATTTCTGGTTTTTGAGTGACGATTCCCTTGTTAGCTTTTCTGACCAAGTGCAATGCCCATCAGTCTCTCATCATGGTTTGATCTTTGCCTCGTTTCGAATAAATGCTTGTAACTCTGCCAAATATTTTGAATTTAGGGATTTTAATGCAGTTGACTGGGATGGTGTTATTTCTTCTTTAACAAATTTTGACTCTTCCTCTTTTTTTAATTCTAGTGACATCGACTTACAGTCTTCTCTTCTATGTTCTTTAATCGAATCGTTATATAAATTTGTTCCTATTGTTAAAAGAAGAGTCCCTACTAGGCATGATAATTGGATGAGTTCCAATTGTATATTGCTTGCAAAGTCTCTGAGAGATTTGGCGTACTCTGCGTTTCAGGCTTCCCCCACTAATGAGAACTGGATTATTTATTGTCGTTACCAAAATAGAGCTAAGAATGTTATCCGTAGGGAAAGGAGGAGGTATTATTCAAAATTGTTTTCTGGATTGAGTTCGCCTGCGATGTGGAGGCTTTTAAAGTGTAATGGTCTTTCTGGTGATGTTGGGTTGCAGTGTGACTTTAATGTCGATGATGTTAATGGTCACTTTGTTGACGCTGCGAATACCCAGTTGAATGAGGCCATTGACTTTAATATCTTTGATGATTTGAATGGATCTTTTTCATTTAGATGTATATCTGTTGAGGAGCTATTGTTGGCGTTGGGTAGAGTAAAGTCAAAATCGGTTGGCACTGATCAAATTCCAATTCATTTTCTTAGGATTATTTTCCCTTATATTTCCAACTTCGTAATTTTCCACATTAATTCCATATTAACATCTTCGGTTTTTCCTTCTGCTTGGAAGCTAGCACGTGTTGTTCCAATTCCCAAATCTAGAATTATTAGAGGATTTGAGGCCAATTTCTATTCTTCCTGCTTTGTCAAAAGTAGTGGAGCATATTCTTAAAGATCAAATTTTATCTTTTGTACACAAGGACATTGCCCCTTCTCAGTATGCTTTTCGTCGTGGTCATAATACCACATCCTTATTGTTGAGTTTGACGGACGGTATTAGGTGTAACTTAAATAATGCGAGAATAGCTTCGTTGATATCTCTTGACTTGACCAAGGCTTTTAATTCTATTTCATACTCAATAATGATTCGCAAGTTGAGAGAGCTTTTTAAATTTTCTAATTCTGCTTGTAAACTTATCTATTCTTATTTGTCTGATAGATTCCAATTTGTTGACATTAATGGTGTTTATTCTGGAATCCGTCCATTGTTGTCCGGGGTTCCTCAAGGATCAGTTTTAGGGCCACTACTCTTTATATTATATGTGAATGATCTTCCGAGTTATATTGATAATAGTATATGCAAGTCTTTTCTTTTTGCCGATGACGTTTTTCTTTTATTTAGTGCTGACCGGGACAATGCTGATGTGCTTGAGGCTAATATAAATTATAGCCTGGATCATTTTCGGCAATGGTCTTTTTGTAATTCTTTGAGGATCAATTCCTCTAAGACTAAGGCTATTCTTTTTGGAAATCCTACCAATTCCTTTACTGGCTTGAATGTTTTCATTGAGGGGGATCGTATCGAATTTGTTGATCGATTGAGATGTTTAGGTGTTTATGTTGATGATAAACTAACATTTGAGAGTCATATTGATCATATTTACTCTAGAATTTCCAGTATCTTGCGTGGTATATATTCTAACAGTATATATTTGTCGTCCTACATGAGGTATAGACTTGCTTATGCTCTATTAATGCCCCATGTACTTTATGGCCTTGAGGTGGTGTCTGGCACGTTGACGGGAATGATTGCTAGATTAAATCGCATTATTAACTCTATTGTGCGTTTTGTTTTTAATGTTCGGAGACGTACGCATATATCTGAGTATGTAAAGGATTTTCTGGGGTGTAGTTTTAGAGAGTTTATTTTGCATCGGAATTTATTTTTCTTCTACCGAGTTCAGAAAAGTGGTTTGCCATCTCAGCTTTGTTCCGAATTTGCCTTTTCTCACTCTACAAGAAATCCTCAAATTACTATCCCTAGGATCAGGTGTAGTTCTTTTGAGCGGTCCTTTATTGTTAGGGTGGCTCGATGTTGGAATTATCTGCCTCTTGACCTTCGCCTATTTTCTTACTCTAACAATGCATTTCGGTTAAAATTGTTAAGGGATTTTTCTGCTCGCAACTGAACTTTCTTTTGGAGCTTTTATTACAAATATTTTTCTAAATTTTCTGGATAGTCTACTATTGCATTGGACCATACATATGTATATACATACATATCATTATTTTATATTATTTTCTTCTTAATTTGTGGCTGGGGAGCCAACTTGTTAGACGCATTTAGCTTACTGTATTATTTATAATTAATTATTTATTTTTTGTACTTTTTCCATATACTTACACATGTTTGTAAATTCAGAATTCCTCTTTCTTTTGTAATATATATATTTATTGGCCTTGAAGGGCTTTTTATATTACTTGAAAATATTTAAATAAATAAATAAATAAATAAATAAATTTGATGTGGTGGTAGAGGAGATATTTGCAACCGACAAAAAAAAAGTGCTTTAGAAATAATATATATTATGATGATGATAAGAATTGTCTATTAACATACACATAACTTTACCAAAATTGCTGTTGAGGTAGCTAAGACTTCAAAGAAATTATATATATAAAAAAATATATATTGTGTACATATAAATTTATGTATGTATATATGTGGCAACCCTGTCACTACTTTTGTTCTTTAATTTTTATTCTTATTACCATTGCTATATAAAATTTAACTTTGAAGTTACATTACAACTTTTTCTTTCTATTCCCTCTTGCACCGTTCGATCGTACACACATATCGGCACGCGCCTATTTGATATTAATAAAACATAAAACCATTATTCAGACATATCAATTTAAGTTTTAATTTAAATAAAATTAGAAAATATAATTTTAAAAAATTATAAAAGTTGATTCCTTTTCTATTGGTAAAATAAATAAAATTTTTACCAAATATATATACTATATAGGTAATATAAGTAGACAAATATCTCGGAAATTAGTTCTTGCTGTTTTACATTTCTTATCAGCCCAATTCTGAAAAATATTATGGAATAGTTTTTCTCTTTTCTATTGAATTTATTTATTTACAATTGAATTTATGTGGGAAATATGGGAGAGGGAAAAATTCCCGGGAAATTTTTATTTAGAATTGGGCTCTATGCAAACTATTTTATTATAACACTCATCAATTGTTATTATTATCAGAAGTCCCATATATGACTTTCTATATTTCCGGTATTTGTAGGCTACACAAACAAATTATACACCAAACGAAAATTGATTTACAAGATAGTTTCCGAATAAATGGCAAATTAATAAGAAAAATTAGAATAAAAAATCACAGTTTTGGGTCATCTTGAGCACGTTCAGGAAAGGGTGCTTATCAGTGATGGTAGGGTATCCACCTCTATCGATTCAGTGGAGAATCGGTGCAATGTGGCATGCGTTTCACTGTTCTATCGGTACTACCATGGGAAGTGCTCTGATGAAATAAAAACATTAATTCCGAATAATCGCGTATTTTTGTGTACAACTCATACCTTTCACAGAGCACATCCTGTTGTAGATTATTATCAAATGAATCGCATCTCGTTAATAGAACAATCTTCCAGTGAATGTTTAACCGATCTGAATAGATACAAATCTTCAAAATATATTTTCCTAAGGCTAGTACCAAGCACTGTTTGAGTAGAGGTTTCGTACTAGTCTCGTAAAAAACGTTTACAATGGGCTACTCTATCTAGGCATGTTAAACATCAGTTTAAAGGAGTTCTTAAGGCCTTAATTTTGATACTCATATTGGCTATGTTTACTCTTAAAACTTTCGAAATAAGGCGGATCAATAATTGGACGCTTAATATAAGTAGTTCCCTTTTCAATAGTTTAGAATGATCGGATTATTCATGGGCTACTAAATGAAAGCCATTTGGATAGCTTGATAGTAAATACAAATAATCTTTTTAAAATGGACAAGAAGGGACAAGTGTGTATGGTACTTCCTATAAATACTGACTTTTAACGGCTGTATTTATAATGAAAAGTTAGCCACTTGTTAACATATAGACAAAAAAAAAAAACTCGCAAGTTTATCACCCGCTTTAGACTGATATTATTAGGAATTTCTAAACCTTCTATCAGTTCAGTTATCAAGATCAGAGAATCTAAAAAATTAAAGAATTTGTACATTTAAGTAAGAATTTCCTTGTATCGAAATGACAAACTTAGCCACTCCATACAATGAAGTATTAACTTTTTATTATAAATACAGCCGTAAATATCTTGCGAGCGGGTAAAGCAAGAGTTTCTAAATTTAGTCTAACGTGCTATTCATAAAATACGACAAGCTGAAGACACAAACAATTTGGTTTTTAATAACAAATTTGATAACTTTTCATCCGGCTTACGTTAAATAACAGAACTTGTCGATGTACTGTCGACACACAGTATTGCCATTGTGCAACGTATAGTTTTGTTAATATAAAATTATTATTTGTAGCACAGAAAAAGATAATCCTAATGTGACAATTGTATTTTATAAGTCGGTATATAATTTTAAATTAAAAGGTAAAAAGAAAACCCAAAAATATGTGTTTTTTGTAAAAAAAAAATAAAGAAATTTAGCATATTTTTAGGCCTTTTAAATATTTTTAAAATGCTTTTTACAGCGTAATTAATAAATAAAAATTTGAGGAAACTATATATATATACAACATCAGAAATCTACATTCGATTGAATGAGTCGAACATATTTGATCACGGATAGAAAATTTGAAAAAAATATATGCGGTTTGTGCATGAACAATAAAAATTTAGGAAATTAAAGCAATAAAAGAAATCAGGGAATTGTTTCTTTGTTTTCTAAAGAAATAAAATTTTATTTATACATATATAAAGTTCAATTACAAATTAAATCGAAATAGTAAAGTATGGAAAATATACAAGTACAAAAACAAACATATGTATTCATTTACATACATACTTATGTAAAAATTATAATAAATATTTTCACAAAATATTCAGAATTTAAAATGTGTGTTTGTATGCATGTTTTTGTTATTTAATGAGGAATAATTTTGAACCTGGATTATCAAAATGGATAATATTTGTCAGACGATTATGAAATCATGTACGAAATGCAATTGAAAATTCATAATGATGTTTTTGTTTGTGTTTTTCCGCCAACAAAATGAATTTGCAATTATCGAAAAAATAAATTCATTTCCTTTGAAATATTTATTTTTGTTTTTATTATTTTCATTTTATATGTCTCTCCAGTTGCAAATTTTAAACATGCCTATTAAATGACATAGTGAAGTAATAGGGAAGTTCAAAATATTATAGCTTTCGAAATAAAAAATATATGGAAACAATATTTTAAGCTTAATGTAATATTATATGTAATACGTTTAATATTATATGTATGTACTCGTACATATGTACATCAAGATAAAATTGTTTTTCATTTGTTGGGAATTCGCATTATGATATCATGGGCATAAAGTTTACCTCATAAAACCAATAACAAACTAATATTCTGTTACCAGTTTCTTACATTTATGATCAGTGTACTTTAGAACTATCTGAATGGAATGTGTCACTTATAGCCACTATTTCCCCTCACCCATTTTCTTCACAGGGTTAATAAACTCTATTACTTACAAATATAGTTCAGTTGGGTTGGCTGTTCATGGGCGGTGCAACACCACTTAATGCATAGAATAAATGCTTCAAAAGTACGTCTGGATGTTTAGTCAGCAGCTTCGGTACCAGAATGGTACGCTGACGACTAGTCATTCACTCACAAAACAAACAATTTATGAAACCAAACGGCTATATAATCATCCTACAAAGAAAGTGCCTCGTAAATCACCATGATTAGATTGAAAGGTAAATAAAACTACCAAATAATCTAAATTTACTTTGAAAATGGAAATTTATTTTTATTTTCATCAAAGTTTTAATCACGAATATGGCTTATTTTGGACTGAAAAATTTTGTTAATAATATAGAATGCAACCAGTACATAAAACTGTACAAACTTCAGTACATAAAGAAAAATACACTTTATGTTGGGGTGTACATTGTACAAGTATCGTTGGGACCTATTTTTTAAATAAAGAAAAGCCGGAGGTTGTTATTGATTAATGACGATTGTTAAAGCACCCTGATTCATTGTCAGTTTAAACACATGGATGACACTGCTGTGCCTAATGTAGAGACGGTAACCATACAACGTTTGTTTAGAACACGTCGATGTTAAGGTCATAAATAACGATGTTTACAAGGTTTGACGAACGCTATGTCGGCCAAACATCGACCTTTAATTTGTAAAGCATTGACATCATTCTTTGTATGCTAAAAATGCTTGTTTGTGTGTCTTATGTCAATAATTTTTTAGTTGGTTGTTACAACAGTTGGTGTTTGTTTGATTGCTTTACTGCTTTTTGAGTGAATTTTGCTCTAAGACAGTCAAATTGTTTCATTCAAAAACAGACAATTACGTTTTACGAAGTAAATAGTTTTCTCCGATAAATCAAAATTCGTATTAAAAAAATTTTAGAAGAGCAAAATTGCATGAAATCTATATACTCGTATGATAGTTTTCTTTTCTACAGGATAGCGATCCCAGTAACACATCGTGGAATTTAAAGTAATTTTTTAATAACGAAATTTTAGAATTAGATTGACCGATCAATTCTAAACATAGAATTTTAATAATATGTCATAACTTCATAGTTCACTCTGTATGACTCTGTTAAAAGCATTTGCATATAAAGTGATTTTTTTTATTTGTTAAAATTACTCAGAGGAAAATAAAACATCGGAAAAACATCGATGTATCGCTTCTATCTTTCGTGACCATACACACATACATAATTGGCCATTAAAACCGTTTTGCAGAGTTACAGCCCCCTAACTTCTTACAGCAACCATATTGTGTGCGTCAATTTTTATTCACGACTACCGGGATTTGCAGTTTAACGTCGACTCCGAACGGCAGAATTGAGAAGCTTGTTTATAAAAATCAGTTACTCTCACAGTTCTTGCCAAAACACTGCAAAGATGTGGTCGCCGAAAGAAATATTTTCTCATATTTTTTCCTTCAATATGTCACAGCCCAGATTTGTACCCGATTATCTTGTGTTAGTAAAGTAATGCTATAAACACAACAAAGGCTATCGAACACCGAACACACGACTACAAAAATGCTGGCTACGAAATTAGCCAAGTAGCCAGCTACTTAATTATAATAACGACTACAGCTACAAAATAAACATCTGTTTCGACACGTTGAACATAACCTAAACAAAATATAACAAACTTATTTTTTGTAAGTGAAATTGTGAGGAAACAAAAAACAACAAATGTCTGAAGAAAACTTATAAAAATTAAAGAAAACTAAATAGGTAATAAATTAAAAATGAAATAAAAACTAATGTAAATAAATGAAATAAGTAAATAAAAACTAAACAAAAAGTGTAAACAAATGATTTTATTTTTTCAGTGGTGCAGCTTAAATTTTTTTCGCATTTTTTATGTGTATATTTCAAGTATTGTGTTTTTTAAACACCTTCTTCATGCATCTTATTGTATTAGCAGCACTAAACTGTTTATTGTCGCCAAGAAAAATAGAAATTAGCCTAAGTTGGCTACGGGATACAAAAGCAGTCGTGTGGTCGGTAGTCGTGTTGCCACTAAAATAATTATTCTCATATGCACACATGTATTCGATTTTTAACAGCTTGTAGTCGATGGTCGGTAGCCTTTGTTGTGTTTATAGCATAACACACTACGTACTGTGCTATGGAGAACACTTCGATGTTTTTGAATACCTATGTTTTTTGATTTATAGAAATGGTATTGTTAACTGACCTACAGGATTGTGCTTGTTTCCTGTAAAACCATGTATTGTGGGTTTAATTTCTAGGTTAAAAATATTGAAAACGATTTTATTTTTGAAGAAAATATGTCGCGGACTTAGTTTGTAATAGTTGCTTTAGTGTTGTTTCCTTTTTTTACCTGTAAATGATATATATTTTAACCAGCAACAGCTTTTACTTTTGGAAAAAGATTATAAGCCCCCTAATGTGTTGGTAAATATTTATTGACTATTTTTGTCATATTTATGTATTTAAAATTTTTCATTAAGTTTATTAAATATATATATTCTGCTTTACTGGCTATATAAATAAACTGATAAAAAAACAAGCATTTAAATTAATTTAACGAGGGTCATTTAATAATTACTGAACATTTTCTTATTTGTAACACAGCAACTCATAACTTTTTACGTTTGCCAATTACTGGTTGGGTGGTAAATGATATCAATTCTATCATCATTAAAACAAACGTCTTTTGAAAGCTTTTGAGATGCCATACTCTTCGGAAAATGATTCTTACAAATGAAAAATCTACCGCATTAAAAATCTATCATCGTACAACGAGTTAGAATTGTTTTGTTTTCCATGAATTTTTGCCTTAAATTTAGTTCCACACAAAAGGGCAGCAAATATTGTCCTTTTTTTATTGTCATATTTAAAATCCATAATGCGGTTTCTAAAACTAAATGATTGTGTATTGTAAATAGAGCTAAAACTATATAATTACATTTTTGAATTCTATTGGTCGAAATTAATTGGATTTTCGTTTATATTATTAATGCAACATATAATTATACATGAAATTTGCATACGAATCATAATTATGTATCTGCACTCATCCACCCAAAACAAACATTTTGCCCATAAGAAAGTCTCTTGCGGTATTAATTAAAAACATTTTATTACTAGAAGAAAAAATAAAATAAATATATAAATATTTAAATTTTTTGCTAAATTATTTTTATGTTTTTGTTTTTAGAAATTTTATGTTGCGAAATTAATTTTGAATTATTTTTGGAAAAGTAAGTCAACTGGAATGCCATTAGCAAGAGATATGGGTTTAAATCTATATGAGAAATGTAAAATTTGAATAATTAGAGGCATTTTTTTCTGACATGGTTAGCTGTTAATTGCAAAAATGTACACAAATATTATTTGGAATTATTTGGCATCAATAAACGCCGACGACATATGTATATTAATTTTATAATATTGTAAAATGAATTTTATAAATAAAGGTGTTTATGTAAAAGTTGGCAAGCAGAATTCTGAACAAAATCTTATCACAAAAGTATTTTAAGTTCTAGATTGATAAATACCGAGTTATTTACCTACACACACACACACACACATACACACATAAAGCTATGATTTCACATATTTTTTCACCATTGTGTAGGGAACACAATGCCATTTAAATGATCGGTTGCAGCAATCGATTTTTTTTTGGAAAAGGTTTCGATCACGTTTTTGTACTTTTTGTGCAGAATCTTGGCGTTATCTTGATTAGTTTTAGCTTTCAAATGCTAAAAAGTATAACCATGGAAGCTAATTAATGTCGCCAAAGCTTTAATTTAAGCGACCGAGAAATTTCTCATGGAATTAAGCCAAAAATAGTGTAGTTGAAGTGCTTATGACATCGTTTTGTTGATATATTGCATATCGTCATAATTCATAATTTTTAATTACAGAGCACAATAAGTCGGTTATCTTATGAATAAATGTCCATTATAAACATCGATATTTTGATGGACGCTATATCGGCATTCAATTGGGAAAACGTTGACATCTCTTTCTAAAAATGCATGCTAATGTATCCTATGGTTTATGTTTATTATTATTAAAATATATCTTGATTATAAAGTTTATAATACATTATCTAAATGAACTGTTTTTTGTATATTTAAAAGGTATATTACCTCCAACATACATACATACTTGTACATATCGACGATGGAATTAAAGAACGCTGTAACTGACAAAACCTTAAATGTTCACCAGAGCCAAAAAACTTTCATAAATATAGAACAAATACACTGGTATTTTTCATTTCGCAGACGGCGTAAGTCAATTTATTTTCATCGTAGAAATCTGGGACTTGGACCAATCCACTCGTATTTCTTTTCTGATTAAAATGATGCAAAAAACGTATTTTCGATTTTTTGTCAGTTACAGCGTTCTTTAATTCCATCGTCGATGTATAACACTGTTCAACACGAAAAAAATTACGGGGTTGTGACGATTAATCCTATTAGAGGAGACTAAAATATATACGTGTGTGGGAGTTTTGACAGACCACATCGGAATTTTATTTTAGAGGCTAACTCTTGCAGCATATCGGTGTATAAAACTATGTTTTCCTTACAACTGAGGTGTATGGTATGCTTAAAAACTTTGTAGAAACGTAACGTAAACACCTAAAAACAATCAAATTCAAGATTGCCCATTTAGGGTTAATTTAGTTATAGTTCAAAAATGTAGATCATCCCATTCCTGACGGAAAAGTTTGACTTAAAAGTACTGAATACTTTTGTATATACTTTCATATGACTTCAAATTTGTGCTAGCATACTTGGCTATTTTATTTTTATCATCGTTTTCCACTCAAAACTGAAAAAAATGCAGTAATTTTTTTTTCAAGATATCAGAGCTGGGTTTTGAACCCGGAGCTCTTGTTAAGTAAGCCTAGACGCTAACCCTTAAATTACGGCGAATCCGTTTACCCCCATTGTGCTTTGTTTAATAGAATCTCGGAATTTTATTGACCATCTAATTAACACATTTGGGCGATTTGTGACAATAAAATACGCACAAAACGTAGAATTAATATCAAACCTTTTAAGCAGAAATGCAGGATGAATGAAATATTAACGAATTTAGAAACTTTGAACCTATCCCGCACGCTTTCATTAAAAAAAACGGAAACATAAATTAGTACAGTTACAAATTTTATTTTTTTTATTTAACATGGAACACATTATGAATTTGAGTTCTATTTTGTATTTGAAAACTAGATTTTATCATTTTACTGCATTGCTATATTATATTGCTGTGAAAATTTGGGAAATATATCATACCGTTTTAATTTTATAATCCATCATAACAAATTTAATTATTAATTTATACACTCAATTGTACTCTAATTTTCATATGTAAGACCGGAAGTATGGGTTCAATTACAAATGTTGGCTGACTTCCACTATCAGATTTTGTAAGCATTTGGTGTATTTTTCACTTAATTTTAACTGTTATTAAAGACCTTTTTCTACTGTTAAACATTTTATTTTCAGATCTTTCTTAAATTTATTTTTCAAGATTAAATTGTTTGCACATATTTTCTTCATGCAGAAAAGTACAATGTTACCTTCTTGCACAGTTCACTAGTAAAAATATGTAAAAAATTCAGAAAAAAAATATTAAATTGACAACATTTTGCATGACAACAGTTAGACACTGCTGTTGTACGCACAGTAAAAAAAAAAAATAAGAAAAAGATTAACACATCACTAGCATTTATAATATAAAGCACACGTTACAGACCATTTGACTTTAAGACAAAATATATCGCCCTTATAAGAAGAGAGTGTACTATTTTGAAAAAGAAATGTAACTTCAGAATTAAGTTTTATCTTCATACAAATTTTAAAAATATATATTTTTATATAAAACAAGGTTATACACAAAAATATATCAAGCACTTAAAATGAATTTTCAATACGACACTATTGCCTAAAGGTAGCGATGCATGTAATCAGGAATACATGTACTCGTACAAAAGTAGTACATCATCAATGGGATACTTTAAATAGGAATGGATAGAAAAGGCTTTTAAAAAGTTACATCACGAACTAGTTTCTGCTATTGCATGCAGCAGCAACAGCAACAAAAGTTAAAATCATACTCGATGTGTTAATGCTGTACAACAAGCCATAAAGAAAAAAAAATTTGCAGAATTATAAAGGAAAAAATTAAAAGAAGAGTTTCTCATTTAAAATATTTAAACGTTTACAAGTGGACCTGCATGCAAAAATATAAATGAAAAAAAAAAATTTTTGCTAAAATATGTGAATTGTTCTCTTTGTGATGACATTGCCTGCGTTTGCGTGTGTATTGGCATGCAACAAACAAATCCTGCTTGCAATTTTTAACGAACCGTATTATTCTGGTTGTTGCATTGCCGCCACAATCATTTAAGCTTATAACGGTTTTATTCACCATATTAACAAATACAGTTCAAGTGCAATTTTGTATGCAAAGAATGTTGCACATAAAACTTATATTTTCTAGCAACAAATGTTGTAAATGAACACTTAACTGTGAAGAAACTTTGTTTTTCCTTAATTAGGGAATACAGTTGGTAACAAAAGAAATTAAAAAGTAATACAAGTTGTGAAAATATTTGAATCTTATTCCTTTTAATTTAAAATAATTTATTAAATATTTAATAGCGGTAACCCTTTGCCGAAATTCATCATTAAACTTGCTACTCTGTTCAATTTTGTGAAAAAAGTTTAGCCACATTGGTTTTTCTGCATGAAAAATTTGATATGCAACAAATATCCCTAAAAGCATGCTACATCTTTTTACACAACAAATAAATGTTGATTTGGCAAGAACGGATTTCACTTTCATTTGTGGCTCAGAATTAATATGCAATTTAGTTTTTCAGCTTTTCTTTTAGGACTAATATTTTTATACAATCTTTAAGAGCCCAGCTGCTATGTAGTGTAGTTCAAATTACAATCATGTACCAGGAATTTCGTATACAAAAATTTCAAAAGAGTGCCCCTAGCAACTCAAATATCCAATATAATACCAAATAACCCAAGGCCAACTATGTAGTAAAAACTCTATTCCAAAAACCAAGTTCATTATGACAAAAAAAGTTTTAATAGGCTGACATGAATTTATTATTTTTCCCCAGAAATAATTGTTGGCTATGTTGTTTCGTACAAAAATAAATATGTTTCCAGAAACTTGTAGTTAGAAAAATTATTGATATTAGATTGAAAAAGTTTTCCAAACAAGACCACTACTCTAGCAACATTATTTCAAAAATATTTCATAGGAAAGTTTTCCATATGTAATTTGACAGCATGTTTGCTAATTAAGAAAACAATTGACATTTTTCACAAAGCCTAAAACATTTTTTTTAATATTATTCAGTGGTGAAAGATCCTATAATATAATATCTTAAGACTTTAATCCCAAACAGCTAATTTTTTTTAACATTTTTAATTTCACGTCAAAGCATACAAAAAGGAACAATTTTCATTTTAAATTTATTCATGAAGTGGCAAAGTTTAGTTCACTTTCAAAACAATAAATAAAATTGTTAAGAGCCTAAGACTCGGGTTCGAATCTCAGGAGAGGTGGTGTGATCAATTTAATTTTTGGTTTTTAACAGAAAACGCTTTAATTAGATCAAATTTAACTGCAATGTTATTTTTTGGTAATTAAAGAAGAAATGATGTCCGTGAAGGAATAGTACACTAGCCAAACTGAACAATTGTTTTCGACTCCAGCTACGGTAGTCTCATCAGAGTTCTTTGTGTCCTGTGCATATTCAAGACCAAACATCAACTATTTAACTCACACTTTTTTGGAAATCGCATACTGAAATTATTACTGTATGTACATACATTTGTATGAGTTAGTCGAAGTAAAGTCACACAACAGTTTATATCATATTCTCCTTTTCTTACCATCATTGCTGTTCTTGTAATTGTCATCTTATTTGGATGAAACAGAATTACAAATTTATTTTGTTTTTGCCCTTTATTCTACCTTATCCACATTAGTCGACATGAATGATATGTACGACGGTGGCTGAGGTGGTTAGAGCTTAGCACCATAGTCGGTATATATAAACTGTTGTGTGACTTTACTTCGACTAACTCATACAAATGTATGTACATACAGTAATAATTTCAGTATGCGATTTCCAAAAAAGTGTGAGTTAAATAGTTGATGTTTGGTCTTGAATATGCACAGGACACAAAGAACTCTGATGAGACTACCGTAGCTGGAGTCGAAAACAATTGTTCAGTTTGGCTAGTGTACTATTCCTTCACGGACATCATTTCTTCTTTAATTACCAAAAAATAACATTGCAGTTAAATTTGATCTAATTAAAGCGTTTTCTGTTAAAAACCAAAAATTAAATTGATCACACCACCTCTCCTGAGATTCGAACCCGAGTCTTAGGCTCTTAACATAAAAAATTGCACCCGACTATGGTGCTAAGCTCTAACCACCTCAGCCACCGTCGTACATATCATTCATGTCGACTAATGTGGATAAGATAGAATAAAGGGCAAAAACAAAATAAATTTGTAATTCTGTTTCATCCAAATAAGATGACAATTACAAGAACAGCAATGATGGTAAGAAAAGGAGAATATGATATAAACTGTTGTGTGACTTTACTTCGACTAACTCATACAAGTGTATGTACGTACATATGAAAGAATATAATTTCAGTATGCGATTTCCAGAAAAGTGTGAGTTAAATAGTTGATGTTTGGTCTTGAATATGCACAGGACACAAAGAACTCTGATGAGACTACCGTAGCTGGAGTCGAAAACAATTGTTCAGTTTGGCTAGTGTACTATTCCTTCACGGACATCATTTCTTCTTTAATTACCAAAAAATAACATTGCAGTTAAATTTGATCTAATTAAAGCGTTTTCTGTTAAAAACCAATAAATAAAATTGTAAGTAATAATGGAAGCATTATATTGTTTATTCATACCCTAAAGCTTCCAAAAATGCTATAGGATAAGGTATTAAATTTGATTTTTTATGCTATTTGCTTACTGGTTGCAATAGATTTGCATTTCTATTGCATTTTAGCGGCTCATTTCATATAAAAATCATGCATTATTGATGCGCACGTGTAAGTGATTGTTCAGAATTTCTCCCTTACAAAGTAGCTTATTGGTAAGCACCAATTTCTGCTGGGTAGTTGGTAGGCTGGTTCTCGATTAAATTAGCACGCTCGAGCGGTTTTGATACCACTTCCTCGCTACCAACTTGTTAAAAAGTCAAATTTATCAGAAACTTTATAAGTCGATCAATGCTCACATCAACCAGCTTCAACCAAAAATATGCCATAAAAAATTTGTTTTAAGCGCCTAAAATATGCATTGAAAAAACAGTTTTAAGCGTTAAAAATATGTTCTATTAAACTCACAATGCATACATATGTTGATATAAAATTACGTGAATTTTTTTGCAAAAACTTGAAAACGTGAAAACTCTCAAATAAAATTAGCCACCAACCAAATAAAATAAAATGCCTTTATATTTACATACATATACATATGTATTATATTTTAATTCCAAAATTAGGAAAAAATAAAAAAAATTTAAAAAAATTCAGACTAACAAGAATACAAAACAAAAGAGTAAAAAAATAATTTAAATTATTGTTAAATGATAAATTATGAATCATGAAGCTTTGTCTGTTTAATCGTAAAACACTTTTTTACATCGAGGAAGTTCTTTCAGCATCAACGGTAGTAATTGGTGTAAATTTGAAAGCAAACGTTTCCTAGATTAATTTTTTGCGTTGACCTCAATATGTTGTTGACTTCTGAAGTGTTGTTTTATGGTAAATATTTACTTTGCTGATACTGGCTTATTGCAAACTTTACAAAACAGACTTTTCCTATGAGTTTACAAATTTGGAGCTTAATGAACTATTCTCCCAATTTTACTTAATTTCACAAATGTTTAATTTTAAGCGTTTTCAAGAGTACCCTTATTATTCAACAGATTATACCTAAGGTTGTACGTAGTCATTATTTTGAAAAAATAAAATTTGGCAATACACGTAAATTCTTCCAACATATATAAAAATTTGTAAAATATGCCATACAAATATGAAAAGAATTTAAAAATGCAAAAGTATGCATTTATGGCGAATTATGCAAAAATATGCCGCAACAAATAGGGGTTAAACGTCGAAGTTTTTCCTAAAATTAATAAATATTTTGATTGTTATTTCAGCAACATTCAGAAAAAAAGCTAATGCTTATTTTTGGTTGCAATACATTTGACTATGGTTGTATTCTTAATTCTAAATTAAAAAACTTTTAAATTTTTATATTGAATAATAAATTTCTTGTGACTGTTCATTACTATTTAGCGCCCACTGTATACACATAAGTTAAGTTGAGGAAAAATTCATGATTAAAAGTCTAAAAGTACACAAAATATTGCAAACAATTGAAGCAATTAATAATTCAGTTTTAGTTGCTATATAAGTTTATAACTCCATTAAATCTCTTTCTGTTTTGTTCTTTTTTTGTTTAATACTTAAAGCATTTTCCTATTTGTTGTTGTTTTATTTTGTCTGAAATCCGTATAAATTTTTGCTATAAAAATATTGCAAATCCCTTAAGTATTAAACAGCTGAAATAAACGTGATGCGCTTTTTTAAAAATATATCGCTCGTTTATTGCAATAAAGTCATAACTCTTATAATGCGATTGTTTCATTTAAATATGCAGATATGTTTCTAAAAAAGAAAAATTCAGTCTGATTTGTAAGAAATTTTAGCGTTTGGATTAAAAATGGGTTGTCATTCTCTTTATATTTTAACACACAACAACGACATATTTGTACTGTGGCAAATTCGTTTTAAAATAAAAATTGTTGGGGTTTTAGAAAAACCCAAAATATTGTCTTTCAAAACTACATTCGTGCAAACAAAGTTTTTTTTTCAAATTTATTTAATTTTTTTTTTTTTTTTGAAGTATGACTCTATTGAAGTACATGTGCGTTATATGCATATAAATAGTATATATGTATTTTATGCATATAATTCTTACGTTTGAAAACTAATTTGAGTTGTAAATTTTGCGGTATTTTTTTAATGAAAATTTACACAGAAAACCACAAAAAAAAGTTTAAAATCACATACATATACTGTAATTCCTTTTTGTTTGAGGTTTATGTCATATAAAATGGCAGACATTATGTAAATAAACTAAAAACAATATGTAGTTGTTGTTATAATTGTTGTCAACTTTTTTTTATATATTTTTTTGTTGTTGTCATTGTTATGGTTTGCTTATCATATTGTTGGTTGTTCATTTAAAGGCATTTAAATGGTCAACGTTTTATCTTGAATTTTGTTAAATTATAATTGACAGACGGTCGTTGATTTCAGAAATTATTTTGTCCTTTTTTGGTTTTGTTTGTTTTGTTTTAAGAAAGAAATGCAAGCAAAATTGTTGAAACTCATCAAATCGTACAGTGAAAAATGAGCTTTTAGAAAAGCTTTTGTGTCACATCATTAAGTATATGTGGCGGTTTGGTGCGAAAGATGACACTACCGCTTACCAACCAAGAAGTTTTGAATATAATTCCTGCACTATTGTTTCAAATCTATTGTAAAAATTAAAAATAAAATTGTTGAAATTTTTAAAAGTAAATTTGATTTCTTAGCCTCAACACTTCCAGCAATCAAGTAAATATATAAAAAGAGAAGAGTCGGGATCAGTGCCGGTCTACTTTTAAAGAAGAAAACTTAAACACGAGTTCTTAAATAAGTATTAAAATAGTATTACAATTGTATAATGAACAAACCATAATCAATAAAGTTATAAAGTATTTCAAAAAATATAAAACGTAGCGCAAGGCATGTAGTTTTCTGATAATTTACTAAATTTTATTTTTGTTGAGTATTTGTTGTACGTATAATTCTTATTGGTATGGTGTTTTAATTAAGTAGTTGTTACTCAGAATATAATTTCAAAGAAAAATAGTGTATAAAAAGCATACACTTTCTTTATTATTTACTATTTTTATTATTTCATGACGTATATTTGTATACAAAATTTTTTAACAATATAAATAGTGTAAATGATTCAAATAAAATAGTGTATACCATACAAAAGTGTAGTGTAGTGTTGTAGTCGCCGTGGTCTAGTGGTTTCTGTGTTGGCTTACTAAGACATGAGCCCTGGGTTCGACACCAAGCTCTTACATCTTCAAAAAAAGAAATATTTAAAAAATATTTCCTTCAGCGACTACCTCTCAGCAGTTTTTTGGCAAAAGCTCTGAGAGTAACTAATTGATATGAACAAGCTCCTCAAGTCTGTCGTTCGGAGTCGACATTAAACTGTAGGTCCCGGTACTCATGGATAAAAATTCTCTCATGCTGCGAGAAGCAAGACCGTAATCCTGACTCAGGATTGTAAGTATAATTCTTAATATTATGATTATGTAGTTTTGTAGTTCCGTGAACCAAAAGTTGTGTTTTGGCTTGGACTGGCATATAAGTTTAAATGGGAGTGTTCGTCAAAGTGTGTATCTTAAGTGCATATTAATATCTCACCAGCATTTTTCAGCAAACTTCCTCAATTATAATTTTATTTTTGTACAATTTTGGATTAACCGCACCGAAATACTTTTATTTTTTTTAAGACTAATACTAAGTGTATATTTGTATATATATATGGGTTAAACGACATCAACTCAACTTAAAATATGCCGTTTTTGAAATGACTGTTTCCGAATTGGCTGATTTTAATACCCTTTCAAATGCGACTTTTACGAGATGCGTAGCTAAATACTTTTTAAGAAAACTACAATTAAGTAAGTATATGTAACTTTGTGCATTTTTGTACTGTTTTCCGATTTTCAAGACCTCATATTTCCGGATCCAGAAGTGCCCCCAAACTTTGTATTTAATTTAGTTCTATGATATACTATATTTCTACAAAAATCATAAAATTCGGCGGGGGTGGGTTAAATCCATTGGTTGATTTGACTTGGAATATCCCATATGTATATTATGCTCCTTTTTTTGTTGATTAGACAAGTTGCTATCAATTTGACCACTCAATTGCCACATTTTTCGGTGGATGTTGAATTTGAGTGGCGAGCATCTTCAATAGGTTAGATGTTAACTTCCCAGTAGGTGGATATGTACTCCTTATCATTGGTTTTTGGCGAAATATTCTGAAAATATCAGGGAGCAGTTTCTTAAAGATGGACAAACAAACAAACACATAGAATGTGTTCTTAAAAAAAATTTGAATATCTTATTATATAAAAACGTTTGTGCCGGGTACGAGTTACAAAAACTCAAGAACCGCTAGGCCGATTGACACCAAACTTGGACAATATATAAGTTTAGTCAGGATCTAGGCTTCTCTTAAGTTTAACAACGATAGGTGGCGCTATTGTCTTAATATTTAAATTTTCTTTACTTGTGGTACGATTTGGCTCAAATTCACAAAATATATTTATTAAACAAAAATAAGTATCCTTTTCTTTTATGGGCATTCAAAAATAAAAAATTGTCAATATATTAAAAATTTTCTTAAAACAATTTGTAAAAGAATTTAAGTTTCAATAAAAAATAATAATAATTCAAAATTCTGGAAAATCAGGGCAAAACAATGTTTGCCGGGTCAGCTAGTTTATAAATAAATATTGATCTTCTTATGTTTTGTGTATCATCTTTGTGTATTGGAAAGAAATCTTTTATTTCAATTGGGATAATTTTCCTTTTCGTGAGCGTAGTGTATGGGCGTGGACAATTTGACTATTTTCTTTTCCAATTTATTTGCAGTCCCCGGTGGTTAATTAATAAAAATTAAAATTTCTGACATAATTATTTTAATTTATGCCAAAAAAGATCTATTTGAAACCATAATGTACTGGCTGGACCATCAACAGATCCGGCTGGCAGGTTGTGAGTATTAGGTTACGAAAAACTTATTTAAATAATGTATCTGCCGTTCGAAGCCCGCATAAAACTGAAATTTGTTTTCAATGAGTGTCCATTTAGAATCTGATGCAGTGCATTGATTGATTGAATTATTTTTTTTGTATGAACTTAACGACTAAATTCATATACATACATACATATGAAAGTAAAAAAATCCGTTCAGAAATAATTTCTATTATTTTTTTTTTCTTTGTCATATTCAATTGAATTCATATATTGCTTTCCACCATAAGAAAGCTTCCTTGAATTTACTAACTGCCGACACTTAGGATCACAAAACTTTTGTCAAAATTTCTCTACTGAATTATTTCTTCATCGATTTTATTGAAATTCATCCAAGTTTAATAAAATTTTTAGTTAAAAACGCATGACAAGATAAAGAGGTTTCATTAAATACTTTCGTAACTTAAAATCAATTTTTTTTTTCATAACAATTTGTTAAATAATTTCATGGCATTCATTTTTTTAATTTTATTTCTGGCACATGGCCGTTGTGATCTCGACTTACATCGCCCAATCATTCAGTCCAATTTTGGATTACTCTCATATTGCCTAAAATGTTACTGCGTAATTTAACAGAGTCTCATAAAAAATAATCTACAAAAGTGGAATCGCATAAACAAAAGGATAATGAACAGGACCACTTCTGGAAGAAAAGTTTTCACCAAATTGATTTTACCATTAACAAAATTGTCAAGGTCGCCATATAACAAATTTCACCGCCTAACTAGAATTAAATGTCTGTGGTCTTAATATAAATAATGATTGCACCATAATAATCGCAATTCAGCATAACTTTGACTCTTAGCTCATTTCAACAGATATACAGATCGTTAATGCTGTCAGTATTTGTCAGTTAGTTCGTCAGTTCTATTGTGATTTGATAACTGCTTATTGATTGTCTTCATTTCACAAGCAATAATTTTGCTTATTGATGTAGTCAATAATAAGGAATCAGATACATCCCAAAGTTGATAATAACGACAAATCGCTTAACATTTTCATCTGGGTTTGTTTGAAGTACAAATATACAAAAATAACTATTCATTCTTCCAGAACAGTTAAAAATAGAAAATCAGTTAAGAGTTAATGAAGGTAAATATATCGCAGTGAGAGAGTTTAAATGCTCTATGTGCCAAAAATGCATTTTGAGAAAATCGATCAAAAATAGCACAATAAAATTCTGGTTTGAAGGGTATAGAACAAAACCAGCAGACGGATTGCAGATTTAAAAATTTGGGTCCGAATACCTAAAGTGGCATGATCAACTCGAGATGTATAAAATGACAGATAGAGCACTTAAACTCCCGCACGATGAAATGTTTGTCCGTGAAATCCTAAGAAAACTTCTTTTTACGTTTTTTTATGTTTTTAAATTCAGCAATTCAGCTTCAATACAATGCAAAAGCGTATAGAAATAAATATCGCACTTTTATTACTAATTTTGCATTCTTAAATAATATCTAATAATAAAAAAATATTGTATAAGATGGGTTATCACAACCGTAAGGAATATATTAACTGAATGTTTTCTTTAACTTACATGTTCAACGATCACAACTAATGTTTCTGTTACGAACAAACCTACTACGGCGAATGGCAGACTGGGTACTCCGCTACGAGTCTACACTGCTTTTATTTTATAAGGGGACCGTGAAGAAATAGCTTTTGAGAATCTCTTATTTATATAGCCACTTATTCTGAAATAATTTCTAAGTAAAAGTATTACTGGAATATTTCATTTTCTTAGCAATATGAATGTTACCTCAAACATAGCACAGCATCAGCACACTATTTAGGGCATAAAAAGTTAAAATCTTTTTCTATGAAAAGCACTGGTAAATTCTTTTTCTTTTTAAATAAGCTTTTGAAAACAAAATTAAATTGTTGTCATCCCATTTTCAGGGAGTTTTGCTGTCATCATAATTTAACCCATTTTTAAGAAGTTAAAAAAAGAGAATCTGTTTTTGTGATTATTTTCTTTTTAACATCTGAAATATGACGAACATAGAATTTGTCTCCGTTTATGTATCAAAACACAGTGGTATCCTACTTTTTAAGTTTAAGTATAAATTTTATTTATTTTTATATTTTTTGACTTAATTATTTGACTCAGGGCAAGTGCTAATCAAGTCACCAAACCTTCAGTGAGTTCATTACAATTCTCAGATTTTTTGACGTGACAAAAAATGTCATCTTCTTCATCATCAACATTTTAAATAATTTGTTGCTTTTTTATCTTCCCTTTTGGTCTACTGCAGTCTACTTTAATGTCTGTTCTCTTATTTTTTAAGAGTCCTTATCTTATTCTAAAGATCTTTTTAACACCTTCATTTATTGTATATGTTGTTGTTGTCATTGTGGCTTTTTTTATTAAAGCTTTTGTTAAACTTGGTTCATTGCATACTCATATATACTCATTGTTGCTAACATTGTTAAGGTTTGGAATTTATACATTCATGAATATTGTCCCTACAAAACTATAGATTTGAGTTTAGAGATATGAAAAATTAAATTATAACAAAAACTTATTCCGAAAACATTTTTCCTTTTCATTATTATTTTTAAATCAAGATTTCTAAAAAGTGTTCAACCAGTTTTTTACGTCTACAGGACAGTGATGTCCAAAACAAAATATGTGCTTGAGTCAGTAAACGAATAAAAATTGCCCTACGTCAAAAGTTTATTGAATTTAAAATTGTCCAGAGTTATATAAAAAAATTTCCAAAATTAGGAAAAATAATTAAAACATATTATGTCAAGCGTTGTCGACGTCGATTCAACACGGTACCAAAAAATTGAACATGAAATAGGTTATAGGTTATATGGACGAAATGTTTTTATTAAATTTAAATCCTTTTCGAGCATAATATTAGCCATTTCTTAAAAGAACTATATGGTAAAAATTTTAGAAAGATCGGACAAATATTTCTCGTGTCTCAAAGTGGTCAAAGGTCAGATTTTTTAAGCCCAATATTTGTAAAAGGTTTTTTTTTCAAAGAAGTTCTTCGATTTTGTGTGAATTTGTATAAAAAATCATTCCACTTCATTTACAATGTTCAATTACACTGGTTTACAGCCAAAAAAATACCAAGAACGCCACAATCCTAGATAAGTTAACTGGGACCTCCTGAGCACGAAAAACGTATTTATTATTTTTTCCTAAGTACCGGTTTTTAGATAACAGTACTTTTGTGTTTTTCAGTGTATGGCCGCACTCAAACCCAACGGATAAGTTCGATCGAGATAAGTGGCATATCGATGAAAAGGTAATTGAATGCCTTCTCCGTTGATATGCTAGAAAATCTGATAAAAAACCGCTGAGATATGGCACCTCAAAGTTCAAAATTTGCCTATTTTTTACGTTTTTTTCAAAATTTTTCATTTCCATTTAAATTTTTTCCTACGTTATATTGAAGATCTGGAATGTTTTATGTTTTTACCAAATAGTTTATTTAATTACCAACATATTAAGCGTATTTTGAAAAACATCGGATAAAAAATAAAGTTTTTATTAAGAATTTTGTGGAACGACAATATTTTCATTTTCATTGCTCTTTCAGTATATTTGGCGTAAATTCAAAAAATTTTAATTTAAATGACGAGCGATTTGAACTTTCGCGTTTTTTTTTTCGGATGGATCTTCGCGAATGAGGAACCAACAATAGTCCGCCATCATTTGTTCATCCCAACCAGCCTTTGTAACGTCTCTCGATTTCTTCCATTTATTGGGGAAATCTTTCACCTTGTTCATCACTTTCGGAGCCTAATTTCATGGGGAAAATATTCCAATGACTGAATAAGAAGTGCAAGGGGGTAACATGAAATTTCTATGTTTTCTATGTCTATGGGACAGCCATGACCGTCAGAATCACTACATTTGCTTCTTTTGAAAATTGCTGTATATAATTTTGTACAATCTGAAACAAACAGAAAAACAAAAAATTTTAGCATACAAATCTATAAATAAAATTAATAACATAAGTTATCATTACTTACTCTGATCCTCATCTTTTGTAATTTTCTCATGGAATTCTTGTGCTAGCTTAATTCCTTTTTCGGCGCAGTTATTGAAAATTTTTATGTTTAAAATTATGTTCTTTCCTCTACAATTGGCAAACAACTTGAGTCTATTTTTAAAAAGTCTGAAGCAATGTTAAACCTTTGTAAAAACTTGTTAGTGTTTTCTGAAAGTAATTGTGTAATTTTAAAAGGGTCATTTAGACCCTCAGAGCAGACGGGTTAATTTTGAACAACAACAAAAAAAATATGTAACATTCGCAACCACATTAGTAGGAAATATTGTAATTGTTTATAAGATTAACAATAAAAATAAATAAAAAATACCTAAAAAATACAAAATATACCATACTATAACCTTTGACCTCTTTTGACCAGAGCCGTTTTATATCAATTGAATTATATTGAAAATCGAAAGTTGAATTTTTAGTACCACCTTAATGTACAGACGCAAAGTACTTTAATGAGACTACCGTAGCTGGAGTCAAAAACATGTTCACGGACAACATTTTCTTCTTTGATTATAATCTGTAATGCAGTTTTTGTATCCAGCCGGGGTATAACTCCGGTTGCCCAGGTTCGGAGTCAAAGGTCTGCTTCCTTCGAAATGAAACACAATCGGATACTTTGTGTCAACTAAATGAACCTTATACTTAAAATCTACTTAACTACAATAACTGACGTTCTCGGGATTCGGAGTTGAGTTCAGGCTTCGTATGATTGTTCGGTTGGAAGTCGAATTACGGTGGTTGCCTTCAGAAATTGGTGGGCACTGGTACATTTAAATGAAATACAAGGTATCGGGTTACTCGTTCAAGCGAATTAATATTCGACAACTCTACAGTAAAAATAATAACGATAGCAAAAAGAATTCGGAATATAAGAAAATTCGGGATATCTTACACTCGGCAAATCTACGGTAATAAAATAATCTACGACACGTGTCTGTTCTCTAAGGAGTCTTGTATCGGGTTGTTGACCGTCAACTAACTCGCTTTTCGTTGGGTAAAACTCAACCTCTTATGTATTTATTTTCATCAACTCGATGAGAATTATACTACACTACGATGTTGGTAATAGGTTAATATATGCAAATATACTGGCATATTGTTAATAGGTAAACATAGATAGGCATGTTATGTGACGTCACATCACAAATCATAATTATTATTATAATTATCAAAAAAATTTATTGCAAAAATCTAAATCTTTTATAGAACTTAACTTTGATATTATTAAAGCGTTTCAGATGAAACAAAATTAAAAAAAAAATATCACTCTTTCTGTGGCACGAACTCGGGTTTTAAGCTTATCATTAATCAGTTAAATTCTAAAGTACATATGTATGTACGCTAATTGCCTTTTTTTAATCAAGCATTTTCAGTCATCTGGACAAGCAAATATAATACAAATCGAAAAAGAACTCTTATTTTAAACACTTGGATGATCAATATAAGTTTACTATATAATTTATTATTATATTTTCAATTAAGCACTTTTTAAACACAATCGTGTCTCGTTTTAGATAAATTTTTGGAACGTATAAGTTATTAACCCTGCTGTTAGGTTTGGACCATTTTGGGAAATTTTTGTTTTGTTTTTGCCTTGACTTCGAAATGGTGCAACATATCAACTTGAAACTTTTGCTATTGCGGTATTTTTATATTTTATTACTCCTGGAAAACTTTCAACTAAAAATAATAAAATGGAAGTTAGAAATATAAAAAAATACGAATCTTGGGTTTAGGGCTATTTTGGTCCGTTACTGTTTTTTTTATTAAATCTTCTCACAACCTGGCAACCTTGTACTGTTTTGTTGATAAAATTTTCTCGTTTGTGAATAATTTGTTCAATTATTATAAACTGTGTGTTTTTTGGAACTTACGAAACCTATTTTAACATAAACAATTGCGCTGATTGTTGTGCTACTGATTGTTGAGTGAATCAGTCCTGTGTGATAGCTTTTTCCATTTTTCTTAAAAGTTGGTGCCGGCTGTTGTCTCATCTGTTTGTATTTGGCTCATCATTATTTCTGTATATTGACTTAACCGGAAGACTTGCACTTTATCGTAACTATTTTGTGTACTGGTGTTGATCTGATTGGCAGTTATATTTGGTGTATCCTGGAAATTGTGATCTCTTTTTTTAACTCATAAAAATTACATAAATTGTCTGGCATATTGTATTGTGTTTGTTGTTGTTTGTTTCACTGTTATTTATTTTGATAAACAATAACTAGCGCCATCTATTGTGAATAATTATATTTTTATTTATACTTATATCATATCTTATTCTTAAGAAACGCTTAAAGTTATTTTGGTTTGTGAATTGGATATACAGTCATAGCGCCATCTATATTTTGTTTATTACTGTAAACTTTTAAAGATTTCCCAACATACAATTTATCTGCGAATCAACATAATGGAATGTTCTAATGTTAAATGCCTGAAACCTGAAAACGATAGGATGGTAACTTGCTGGTTATGCCTCAATTATTTTCATCTTAAATGTAGTGGTAGTAATCTCAGAGCACGTGATGCTGATGCACTCAATGATTCGCAAAAATTTTTGAATTGGACATGTACAGATTGCAGAAATGTCAGAATAGAATTTTATAACCTTTTCAAAAATTCTAGAGCTGAATTTGAAAAAATTAATGAAGAGTTTATTGGACTTCAATTAAAATTTGCAAAGTTTGGTGAGCTTTTTACAAAGTATAAGAATTTAGATAAATTTGTGAATGCATCGCAAAATATGTCACCGAAACAGAAAGAAAACTGTGTCAGATCTGTTTCTTCCCAATGCTCCTTAACCACTGCCCCTGCTTCGAACAATGTTAATGAATCAGTTCATGTTAACTCCAAAATAATTTCTGAGTCATCAACGAACGAAGTGATCTCCGTAAATGAAAATATTAATCCTATCATGAATCATTTAAGTTACTCTTCTCAAACATCATCTATTACGCCGGTTGAAAACCATCTCTTGAATACCGATAATTCTGTAAAATTAATAAATAACAACAATATACCGAGTAATTATATTAGTCGTACTCCAGTATTAACTTCCCCTAGAACCCCTCTGAATAACTCGCAAAATATTGGTAGACCACTTAGAGTAATACGCCCAAATAGAACTATTTTTGTTTCCCGCTTGGCGTCTGACACCACTATTGAGGATGTACAGTATTACGTGAGTTCGAAATGTGGAACTGGTTTGTTTACCTCGGTGTATAAGTTCTCATACTCGGAACCAAGAATGGTGGCGTCTTTTAAAATTACTGTAGAGGATAAATTATTTGGTCAAGTAATGGCGCCCGAGTTTTGGCCTGCTGGTACACTTGTTCGGGAATTTACATTTAAACCACGACAGAGAAGCTCAGTCCTTTTGCCTTCATCTTCAACATATACCTCAAAAAACTAATTATCCCTACTGATACTTTCAAAACTATTTACCAGAACGTTAGAGGTCTAAATACTAAATTATCAACTCTCCTGTTAAATAGTTATGATTTTACATATGATGTGATTCTTCTTACGGAAACCTGGCTAACTGATGATGTTTTTAATGCTGAAATTCTGTGCAACAGTTATCAATTATATAGGTATAATCGCAATGATCGTAGAGGTGGTGGTGTTTTAATTGCCGTATCGTGCTCCTATCCATCTGAGGAAATTAATTTATCTTATACTAATATTGAATTTATTGCTGTCGTTGTGAAACTTGAGAAAATAAAAATGTACTTTACTTGTTCTTACGTACCTCCGAACTCAAACTATTCCGTTTACAATGATCATATTAAAGCCATCGAAGCAGTAACTTTACTCGCAGGTAAAAATTATTTAGTTTTTGCTATTGGTGACTTTAATCTATCTGCGATTACGTGGAAGCAACCACCATACACATCATATTTAGTTCCAGTGAAGAATAGACCTTGCTATGATGAGTTCTTGAACAGCATTTTTGATCTATCTTTTTATCAGATGAATTCGGTATATAACAGCTTTGACAAATTGCTGGATTTAGTGTTTACTAATGATTTAAATAATTGTAGTATTAGGCGAACTGATCCTGTAACTTTGCCTGAAGATCGATTTCATCCTACTATTGAAATAAGCTGTTCAATTCTATCTGGAGATAAGTTAATACCGACTAGACCTGAAAAAGTATTTTGTTTTAAAAGGACCAATTATACTTTATTTAATGAATTAATGGAAAATACGTGTTGGAACGATATTCTTTCAATTTCTGGTAACATTAATTTAGATATTGATTCGATGACTGCTTCTTTTTATAATATATTAAATTCATTTTTTGAAATTTGCGTTCCTAAGCAGAGTGTTAAGAAATTATCTGGTCCGCCATGGAATTCTAAGCAACTGTCTCGGCTGAAAAACTTGAAAAATAAATATTATAGAAAATACAAAAGATCTGCTTGTTCTATTGATTATGGAAAGTATTCAGTTGTCCGTTCCAAATATATTATACTTAACAAATCTTTGTACAAAAACTATTTAAATAAAGTTAAGGGAAATTTTATTCATGATCCAAAGTCCTTCTACAAGTTCGTAAATTCTAAAAGAAATTCAAACGAATTTCCTTCAGTTATGAAATTAAATAACCAAGAATCTGGCAATATTGAGGATATATGTGACATGTTTGCCGACTTTTTTGCGAGCACTTATTCTGATGCTGTGTACCATGACGGCAAGTATCCATACACCATTGCGTCGAACCAGTTTATAACCTTACCAATTTTTAGCAGTAGTGATATATTACTTAACTTAAAAAAGCTTAAAATCTCATTTATTCCTGGTCCTGATGGAGTTCCAAGCAGTATCTTACGTCACTGTGCTGAATCTTTTGTTACACCGCTGACTCTTTTATTTAGTACCTCTGTTAAGTTTGGATTTTTTCCTACTATTTGGAAAGACTCATTTATTATACCGCTGTTTAAATCTGGGAGTAGGACTGATATTAAAAATTATAGAGGCATTGCAAAGTTAAGTGTTATTCCGAAAATGTTTGAAAAATTGGTTGCTGATTTTCTCTGTCATCACACTGCATCATTAATATCACCTTCACAATATGGATTTAGAAAAGGCTGCTCTACGACAACTAATATTCTTCATTTTACTTCCTTAGCCAATGCTGCGTTTGTTCGAGGGAAGCAAACCGATGTCATATATACTGATTTCAGTAAGGCGTTTGACAAGGTTAATCATAAGCTCTTATTGATTAAACTTGATTTGTTGGGTGTATCGCGAATTAGTTTGAATTGGCTGGAGTCATACCTAACAGGAAGGAAACAGACAGTACGAGTTAACGACTGTGTATCTAAACACATATCTGTTCCTTCTGGTGTTCCCCAGGGCAGCCATCTTGGACCACTTTTATTTTCCTTGCTAATCAACGATCTTCCAAATGTTTTTAAATCCGCTGATATATTGATGTACGCTGATGACGTTAAAATTTTCCTTCCTTTTGCTAATCTTGATGATCATGCCTTTCTCCAAAACGACCTGAATGACTTTTTCATATGGTGCGAACACAACATGCTTGAGTTAAATATAGGAAAATGTAAATGTATGCAATTTGGTAGAAACAACATAAACATAGTTAATTACTCTCTGGGTGGGAATTATTTGGAGGTGGTTGAATCAATCATTGATCTTGGAATCCTACTTGATGCTAAGCTGTATTTCAATGCTCATATTACTATGGCTGTTAACAAAGCAAGAAGCGTTCTTGGTTATATAAAGCGGTGGTCTAGGGAGTTCTCCGATCCTTATATTACTAAACAGCTCTATGTATCTCTAGTGAGACCCATTTTGGAATATGGATCAATTATATGGGATCCTTACTATAATGTAAATAATAATATCATTGAATCTGTGCAGAGGCAATTTTTGTTGTTCTGTTTGCGTGAATTTCGTTGGAATTATACCAATCTTCCTTCCTACACTAGTAGACTTGCTCTAATTAAACTACCTACTCTTAAAAGTCGTCGTGTTATGTTGAACGTGTCTTTTATGATGAATCTGTTAAATGGCAATATATGTTGTGAATTTCTATTGAACTGTGTTAAATTAAATGTTCCTAGTCGTTATACTCGTCATCATACACCTTTGTACATTCCATTATGTAGATCTAATTATATGCTTGCTGACCCTTTTATAAGAATTTGTCGCCAATATAATAATTTGTCAGAATTTGTTGATTTTTCTTTGAATTTAAATACTATTAGGAATAAGATAATTATATTTCTTAATTCGTAACATTGTCATTCACATTTACTTTTATTTTTCCTCTTGTACACTTTTGTTTAAATTTTATTTTTTAAGCATTATATGTAGTGTTATTAGTCTGTACGGATTATCTTCCATAGACTTTAATAATTAATAAATAAATAAATAAATAAATAAACATAATGAGCAAATGATCTTTCGTTACAATTTACATATAAATTTGTTGCATATGGTGCATTTGCTATCGCACTTAGTTTTTCAGCTGCTGTAGCTTCCACGTTTTCTACTTGCTGTTAATTGTCGATTTACCATTGTTATGGCGCTGGTAAACAAGTCATATATGTAAACTTACAAAGGGGAATCCCAGAAATAAAGTTAACTTATTAAAACACTTCAAAGACAAACCGGGTGCATTATATAAATATATTTCGACATTATAACAGGCATTTATTACAGTCGCCGTGGTCTAGTGGTTAGTGTGTTGGCTCACGAAGACGATAGTGCTGGGTTCAAATCTCAGCTCCGACATCTTAAAAAAAAAAAGAAATATGAAACAATTATTTCTTTCGGCGACTACCTCTCAGCAGTCTTCTGGCAAAAGCTCTGGGAGTAATTAATTGCCATGAAAAAAGCTTCTCAAATCTGTCGACTTTAAACTGTAGGTCCCGGTACTCATGGGAAAAAATTAACACACACAACATGAGTGCTGCGAGAAGCTAGGCCGTAATCCTGACACAGGGTTGTAATGGCCAATTATGTATGTATGTATGTATTTATTACAAAAAAGAATGGTATGGACCAAAATGGTCCTATACTTAAGATTTTTTCTTTTTTGACCTAACAGCAGAGTTAATCAGTTTTTAGTTACCAGAACTACTCAAAAAAGATTCAGCAGGATGATTTTTTTAAATGATAAACTATTCATTGGAATATGTCGATACAGTCGAATTCGGATACAAGCACACCGTTTAAATGAAAAAAATCGGATAATTGCAAAACATATGCATTTACTTTTGTTTTTTGTATTAAGAGAACTCCGCTTAATTGCAAGTACGAGAATTAAAAATTTATCGACCACAAAAAAATTTTAGCACCGGCCCTTTTCTTTGTATTTTGTGCATGCCTACATTTTCAAAAGTAATGTTTATGGCAAGAATGTTCATTTATTGCTAAAATGGTTTATGTATAATATGTCTGTTAAATTTGTCAGAACTTGAATTTTTCTAAAACATATCGAATTGTTTTACTTGTAATTCAATAATGTTTTAAGAGTTTGTTTAAACGAAATAATTTTGCATTTATCCGAAGTCCTTTTAAAGGAAAATTCCGCTTATAAGAAAAACATGTGCTGTTTTTTTACATTTTCTTATAACCGAATTCGACCGTATACCTTTATTGCGTTGTACAAACATATATTTTCTGTTTAAAATTTTTCAAAATTTTCTACTGCTCTAGCGATGAAACTAATACTGTGGAATAGATCGGGCTGCTAATGATATAGAATTCTACCTTTTAGAGAACGAGTACTAATCTGAAGCATTTGGCATATTATCAGTTACAATAACTTTTTGTATACCAAGTTTTAAAATTACTTACGACCATGGTTTAAAAATCACTGATGATGTCTATGAATTTAATTTTATTAATTTGGACCCTTTGTTAAAATAACCTGTAACATCCAACTCACTTATAGCCCAATTATATTAGACTGAAATATAGTACTTATGAGAATTCGATCAAAATATTGAAAGTTTTTACTAGATTTCCCTTACAAAACAAAAACTACTTCGTGACTACATTTTTAGAAAATATTGTCGAAATTTTAAAGAAATTGATAATTCACTGTATGCAAGAAAACCAAAAAATGACAGTTGAACAAACAACAAAAGAAAGAATTAAATTGAAATTTCTTTCAAAAAAAAAAAAAAAAAAAAAAAAACAATAGTGGTAATCATTCTTCTTGCAAGCCTTACATTTTGTTATTGTTTGATATGGTTTGCTACGTTTGCAACCAGAGTAGGAAAATAAACAAAACTGAACGTTTGATCTCATTTTGTTGTATTCTTTACAATAAGTAAAACAAAAATGAAACAGAAACAGTGAGAAAGATTGTCCCATTTAATTTTGTATATTCTTTTTGTTTTGAGTACTACAAATACACTAACTCAAATGTGCGTAGGTACAACAAAAAATGAATGAGAAGAAAAAGGATAGAAGATTAAAATAGAAGAAGAAGAGAAAAAAAAACAACAAAAAACAAAGCAAGCATAAGAGCGAAAAGCTAATTGTTTCATTTGCGCTCTTTCTCATTTAGAAAGTATTTGTGTTTGTTTTGCTCATGTACAATACTATTAAAAAAAATTTTGAAAAGTGTATGACTTTGTTGAAACTTTTGCGAAATGTTTTGTTTGTTTGCCCACTCTGTTTGCAACACTTCTAAAAAAGTGTGCAAAGCATGATGATTACCGCTAATATAAAATTGTAATTACTTTGGAAATGTGTTTTTAAAAACGTTTTTCTTTTTTTCTTTTTATATTATATTTACTATACACAGCTCTATACACGAAATTATTGTAAAAGTAAAAAAATGTAGTGTAAACGATATACAGTATTCCCCGGATAATTGCACCACGCTTAATTGCCTTTCACGCTTATTTACTTCAATTTCTAAATCCCCTTACCATTTTATAATAAAATGTCACGGTTAACTAACTTTCGCTTAATTACGTCATTCGCTTAATTTCACTTAAATTTCTCTTGGAGGGATCGCCCAAAAATTTTAACTTTTTTGTCGACGTAATTATCCGTGGAATACTGTACATAGATTTTTTGCAAGATTTAAAATCTTATCTATTAGATTTCAGTGTAATGTGAATGCATTTTTATTTTTATTGCATTTTTAACCAATTTTACTTCCCAACACACTGTCAAAAGTGTTATTATTTTGGTTTTCTTCATACAACATGTTCAAGCTAAAAAATTCTTGACGCTTTTCCTTAGCCTGAATTTACAGTAAAGAAACGAAAAGACAGAGAGAGAAATCTTGTAGCAAAATTTTATCATTTCATTGTCATTTTAATACTGGTGAACGAGTATATGAAAAAAAGGAATATTCAACATTTCTACTTGTCTCCTAGTTTCCATAATATAAATCCTTTCGGCAAGATCTAAAAAAAATTGAAAAAATATCAGCCTCTAAATTTTTACATTGTATATCTAAACTTAGGAAAGACTGCTACTCGTCTTAAAGGCATACTTTATGCGCCACTACAAACAATATGTGTGTCATGTTACTTTTGTGAAGTAACAATGAAAGTTCAGAGCACAATGATTACGAATGTACTGCAATTGATAAGCAAATGCTTGATCAACTTGCAGATATCGACAGTAGAATTGTAGAATAAAAAATCAAAAATAGTATTTAAGGCTTTATTTTAAGAAAGAAAAGGAATTCTATTGAATTAAGTAGTGCTCGGTACTAAGATGCTTAAGTACTTACACACATAAGACTATTTAACTGAGACATACGATAATTAATGATTAATTACTTTTGCTTGTTGGTAAATATAAAATAAAAATTTCTGGAGTAGATAAACAATAATTACTAAAATATTGGAAAAAAAAAACAAAACGTTAAATTTATTATTGAAATTAATTAACCATACGCTAGAAGAATTTCTACTCGTATTAATTCAATATCAAGAAAAAACTTCGGAATATATTTATATAAATATTTATACCGAGTGTTTTTTATAGAGTATCACAACTTTAGTAAGCATCACTTCTTTATTGGACCACCCACTTAACAGCTGATAGTTGCCTTTTGTTAAGTCTGCTTTAAAATTTCAATATGAATCGACTTACACCAGAGCAACGCGTGCAAATTGTTGAAATTTTTAATCAAAATAATTGTTCTATTTATTCCATTGATATCGATTTTGAATTTCCATTGAAAATTTTATTTTCCGATTAAGCCCATTTTTTGATAAATGGGTACGTAAATAAGCAGAATTGTAGCATTTGTAGTGAGGAGTTTTCATAAGCTTTTGTCGAAACACCATTAAATCCACAGAAAATTACTGTTTGAAGTGCTTTATGGGCTGGCGGAGCCATTGGCATATACATATGTATCCTAAAACAATGATGGTCAATGATGAACGGTATGGGAGCATGATTCAAATTTTTTCGTACCTCAATTGTGTGGCATGAATCTTGCTGATATGTGGTTCCAACAGGACGGAGCCACATAGCATACAGTGGGCGTTACAATTGATTTACTCAAAGAAACTTTTGATTAAAGAATAATTTAACGTAATGGCCGAACTAATTGGCCAATCCATTGGATTATTTCCTTTGGGGTTATGTTAAGTCACTTGTCTACGTCCATAAACCACAAACAATTGAACACCTGGAAATCAACATTCGAAGAGTTATCGGCGAAATAAGGCCTCAAATGCTGCGAAAAGTTGTTGAAAATTCGTGTTTCATATTGCGCTTTCTACGCGCCAGACTTGGCGGCTAAATGGCAAAAATTATATTTAAATAATTATTTTATTAAGTTTTCTTTTAAATAATATGATTTAAACTTGTATCACTCTATCAAAAATACCCATTACTTGTACAAATTAATTAACAAACAAAATTTTATTGCTATTTTTCAATTTAAAGTAATCGATAGAAAAAAATGTTATAAAATATCGCAAAAGAATCATTAATAAATTTAATCAATCCAAATGAATAAATTTGTTGTTTTATATAATTCCTGATGTCAAAAGGAATAAAAACCAAACTTTATTATTAAACAACCAATAAGGCATAGAACAAAAGGATTAAAATCAATCAAATGTAAATGAAGAGAGTCAGCATTATTTAAACAAATAGAAAAAAAAGAAGAACGAAAATACATCATTGTTAAGGGCAAACTACATACATACATCTACGAGTATATGCATATACAAAGGAAATAAGACCTGTCGACCAACAACAGTTTTCAAATAAATATTGTAAACAAATTTCGAACAGCAGTAGGAAACTGTTAAACTTTAGACTGGAATGGAGAAAAATGTCAACAAAATTAAAAAAAAAAATTTATAAAAATAATGATGAAAAAATACTAAACTTGGGCAGAAATAAAAAATAAAAGTTTTTACTTAATAGGCAAACAATAAATAGCATTAAATCAGATTATATTACAAAAAAAAAAAAAAAAAAAAAAAAATAAGCAACATTGAAGCATAACTGAATCGAGTCTAACAGATGACAAATATAGATTGACACACTAGCCGAGATTTTGATGGAGTAAAAAAGGAAATAAAATATTATGAACGTTGTGAACGTATAAAATAAATAAAAATAAGACAATTTTTTTATAGGGATTTTTTTTCAGATGGGAATTACGCTTTAAAAAATTGTACAAAAAATTCAGATTGAAACTGGAAACAAATAATTCAAGAAACAGCTTTATTAGCAAATAACAAATTACGCAAGTAAAACTTGGAAAACATTAAAATAAACAACAAAAGAAATTCACAAATTGTGGATTTTGAATATAGAAAAATATTCGGACAAGTTTTTCTGTTTATTCAACAATAACACAGGGCGACAGTGAAATAAATGCAAGGAATCCATAGTATAGGTTCCATTGTACATACTACCAAAGATTAGTAAAACCCTGTACTCGGTTTGGTCAGATTGACTACCAATTTTTTTTATGGACCTCAAAAGATTTTTAAAATCACTGCCTGACTCAAAAAAAGGTGTCCTCAGTTTTTGGCCAACAGCTATCTCAAACTTCACTATCTTTAAAAATAATGTAGTGAAGAGTTTAGTGAACAAATTTCATATTATTTTTTGTGCAAACATGTAGAAAAAAATTTTTTCTTTTTTTTACTTTTACCAGCATAACTTACAGGGACTCGTAATTTTTCACTGATTTAACTTTCATTTGGGGCTCAGAATCTACATGTATTTTAGTTTTAGCATTTTATATACAGAAATTTTAAAATAGCGTCTATAGTAATTCGAATATCCAATATAACTGTAAATAACCCAATACCAAAGCTATGTCAACAGTAAAAAATCCTGCTCATTATAATAAAAAAAATTATTGTAGGCTGGTGTAAATTTATTTTATTTCGTTGGAAAGAAATGTTGACTGTGTTGTTCCGTACATGAATCAAAATGTTAAAAAACAGTTAGAAAAAATGTTGATATATAAATTTCACATGTTTTTCACAGCAAGAACAGATTACTAATTTAGAAACTTTATTTCACAACTATTTCAAACGAAATATTTTATATGTACTTTGACAGCTTTTCGCACAAAATTTTGAACTCAATACCAGTCTTTAACTGATAAAATCAATTCAACTAAAAACTAATATAAAATAATTTGATTTTTTTTTTCTAATGGATCACAAATGGGTTAATTTTTTCTTAGATTTATCAAAAAATGCTTATCTTTGATTTTTCTCTCAAATCGGTTTCAACAGATGTCATGTTTCAGAAGTTATTAATGTCGCACGGAAAAAGTCAGTGCTTGAAACGTTATGCACTGGCAAAAGAATTTATTTTAATTTGACATGATTGTGGCATATTGAATCGATTATCATCTAAAATTTAAATTAAGCAATATAGCTATTATCTTTTTGGCAACACTGGCTTAAACAGCTGACGCACGTTAGTTGTTTTGTTTCACTGTCAAACATCGTCAGTTTGGTCTATAATTTAATCATGAATCGTCTTACAAACGAACAACGCTGGCAAATTATTGAATTTTATTATCAAAATGAGTGCCCTTCTTCCATTTTATTGCCAGTTTAATCGACCCACAGAAGCGGCTGTTCGGGCTATTGTGACTAAATTTCACACCATTTTTACATAGCTGGACATTAAACCACCAACACGCTTACGTAGAGTGCGAAATGAAGAAAATATCGCAGCTGTATCGGCCAGTGTTAATAATGACCATCAATTATTGATTCGTCGCGGTTCGCAGCAATTGGGCCGCTACCGTGAGATGATATTCAACTTTTTTTGTTCAAAATGCAAGAGATTGACTTGCATGACATGTGGTTCCAACAAGACAGTGCCACATGCCATACAGCACGCGTAACAATGGACTTATTTAGAGGCGAGGTGGGTGAACATTTTATTTCATGTTCGGGACCGGTTAACCCTAGTAGGTATATCCAGGTCTGTGCAGACTTTTTGCATATAAAAGTCTGTATAATTTTTTTGCTTTTCATGTTAGAGACAAATCCTTCCATGACTTCCTGGAGCAACTGTCTCTAAACACAATGAGCGAAAAATCAGAGCTATTGTGGATCCGGGTTCGGGTTATATACGAGCTAAGTTTTGCTTTAATAACATATTTTAAACTTTTTGAAAAATGATTATAAAATTTTGTGTTGAATTGTCTGTCTTTCAATTATTGTTTTTTTTTTATTAATATTTTAAATACATCAATATATATATAAGTTTGGATCTTCCTAATTTTTTATGTATATTTTAAATTTAGATAGTATATTCCTACATATAAAAATACATATTGTATAATTTTAACATCAAATATATTCCTAATTTGGTTCAATGAATGAATATGGCATATATGCATACTAGCATATAACAATATTTCTATGTATAGCCAAATAAATAAATACGAGTAAAAGTTTTTGCTTTACTGAAGTGATCATTAAAAAGTTTTACGAGTATTTATTTTTGTTCTGTAAAAGTATTTCGGAAAAGTTTTTCTAATAACACTCCACACAACATACAATATCAACGTTTCTTTGTACTTGAATCTCAAATACGCATTCATTCTTTCAGTCATACATTCTTCTTCCGTCGATAAGTAAAATGTGGATAAAAATAAAGTTTTTTTTTTAACTTTAAGATGATTTGTTAAATCCAATGCTTCAACTAAATCAAGGTATACAAGAATTTTTTCAACCAACCCAGTAAATAGCAAATGGGTGAAACGAATATCTACAATTTAACAAAAAGCATAAAAACTTTTTTCTCTCTTCTTTTACTACGAGCAATTGTAATAAATAAATAAATAAAGAAAAAAAAACTAAAATCAAATAAAATACAAAAATATTTCGATAAAAGTTAACTGATAATGTGCAGCACAGCAATTGTTATTTCCTCGTAATCCAAACAAAAGCTGTACAAAAACTCAGAAATAGAAATAAAATAAATTGAAGGTCTAGTATTAAATAAATAAAAACAATTATATTGGGGGGTTACAATGAAGTGTTTGCTTCGGTTCTAGTTGCAGCATCTTTTTTTTTTTTTTTTGAAAAGACTAAAAACTAAATAGATGTTTTTTCTACCATTTAATTCTGCACTACGGATGTATGGAATCATTACTTTTTTTCTCGCATCAAATGAATTACTCTTGACCACTTGATGTATTGTGCTAGTGCAAATATAATAGGTTGTTGGACCGTTAAAAGAGAGCATAGTGTTTGTTGACATATGATCTGAATTCTTTCATATCATATTTTGAAGATCTCTACTTCAAAGAGCAATTCATTTGAGAAACGAAACCAATCGTAAACAGATGTGAATCTTAAGAATTATAAGCAGCCTGTAGAAACATACCATAATTGGAAACCAATTTCCTTATTTCTTCCTAACACATGTCGTTTGTTGGTGAAACACATAAACCCACACCACACACTCCATACAGTTGGATAGTCTGTTCACCTTAGTTCAAAATAGGTGACAGATTGCTTTTTAAATGAGTAGTTTGTCTGAAAAACGAATTTATTTTGTATCACAATCAAATCACACCAATCCCAAATAGTTGTGATCTTGAAGAATAAAATACTAATATTAAAAATTTATTATTATTGGAAACCAGTTTCCTTATTTCTTCCCAGCACCTGTAATTTTACTGTTGCTTAAACACAGAAACCCACACCACACACTCCATACAGTTAGATAGCCTGTTCAGCTTAGTTAATATAGGTTTTAAGGAACAGGCCCATTGTTAAAAGTCTAGTTATACTATAAATAACAAATATGGCCGTAATTTACAAAATAATTTATAAAATTGGATATAATACGGTAAGAGATAGAATATAACGACGTAGTACCCCTGAATATATGCTGAGCTCGTTGTTTGGTATAAAACCGACGAATCACTGTCTTGTGATTTTCTCAAACTTTTACGGAAGAAAAGTAATTTTTCCAAAAGCTTCTTACTATTAACAACATACGTCGACTATATCAGCGTTGAAAACCTTAACACATGTGTTGTGTTTTCGACTTACTGCAGTCTTGAAAGAGAAGCACTCAAAGTCGTTTCTTGCATTTCTGAAAAGGTGAGGAAGTTTGCATCTATTGTACCAGCATTAACATCATAAACAATGTAAGTCTGAAGACTACCAATTGCTTTCAGTTTTCAGGAGAAAAAAAACCTTCTGTGATATTGGCTTCTCTAAGAGTAGAGAAATAACATCATATTTATTTCATAAACCGGAAATAGTGAAACGAATTAAATTACTTTAGCTTGGTCACAACTAACTAATGAATGAGAAAACTTCAAAAAGGCAGACTTTCGGAGGAGGAAGAGGATGATCAAATGTTCATGGTGGGACCAAGTGTTGCAGAATCTGCTAGCTTTTGACATATCAAACTGATGCCAACTAACCAACCAGAACAAATCGCTTCTGAAATCGATCAAGAACGTCAAGCGCTTATAGTGCCACACAGCTAACAATAAGTTCAGATTTTAAAACTTGTTGGTACAATTTTTAAATTTCTGCTGTCATTCATGATTTCAGCTCATGCAACCATTTAATGAATCGTGCTTTATAAAATTTTTTTATTTATTTTATCCTCCATAATAAATAATGAAATGGCATAAAAGTCAAGCTTAAATATTATAATTTCCCTTACTAACTATTATATAATAAAAATAATAATAACATCATAATTTGATTTATATATGTACATATCGTCATATGAAATCAAAAAACACTTAACTACATTGAAAAAATTTTTCAGGAGAAGTACATAAATGACTTAAAATAAAAAATAAACCAATTTTCTTCAAAATTGTTTATGGTTAGGCTTATTTTTTACTAAATAATTAGTATTTGAACAAAAATTTCGATTTTTGTATAACTTACAGTTACATGAAACTTATGCCTTTTAAGGATTAGTTTTCTCTGAAACCGAAAGAGGCGTAAGTTGAATTAAAACAAATATTTCATTCATTAATTGAACCAAATATGGGATATTCCAAGTCAAATCAACCAATGTGTGTAACCCACCCACCCCGAATTTTATGTTTTTTATAGAAACATAGTAGAACTAAAATAAACACAAAGTTTGGGGGCACTGACACATCTGGATCCGGAAATATGAGGTCTTGAAAATCGAAAAAAGGACAAAAATGCACAAAGTAACACTTACTTAATTGTAATTTTCTTAAAAAGTTTTATAGCTACGCATCTCGTAAAAGTCGCATTTGAAATGGTATTGAATTACCTTTGATTTAGTGTGCAACATGATTTTTTTTTTATGAAAAAGTCACAGGTCAAATTTCTTTACCTATAAGTCGGAAGCCTATATCATTGAAAGCGACCTTTTTAAAAATTTTAAAAAAATTATGCCAAAGACAGTTTCGTTCTCTACAATTGTGAAAAATTTCAGATTGGAGGTCTTTTTGGATCAAGAAATAAAAATCAAATCGCAAAAGAAAAAGATTAAAACTATTCTGATAGGGGTGGGATTTCGATAAGCTGGAACCGCTTATTTTGTGAGTTTCAACAAAAATAAATAAAAAATACACGAGTCAAAAAGAACGAATATGGGATGGGAACAATTGGCTCTTAATAGGGGTCAAAGGTTTGGTTGAAGGAATAAAAATTCACTAAAGCCCCACAATTGCACTGGAGTAGCAGGGTAGAAAAAAATTACCCTAGTAAAAAATTACTTCAAATTAATTTATAATAATGAAAATTTCTTATTCAATTGAAGCAAAAATTAGCCAAATCAACTTTTAATACGAATTTATCTGACATTTTTTTAATTTTTAATTTTATCGCCCTTTAAATTATGCCGCACTAGACCAGGACCACTGACCAAGGAAAACTGTTAAAAAATGATTTTTGAAAAAAATAACAAAAACAATGCAGCTAATAATCACAGCTGCTAAAAATATTGAAATTTCAACAACAACAAAAAACAGCATAAAAAATAACGGGAAGAAGTTATTGCAAGTGCTACGAAGCTTTAACTAATGAAAGGATTTTAACTACGGACAGATAATTAATTAATTAATTATAATTAAAATTATAATATAAATTAATTAAAGTTAAAATCCTGTCATTAGTTAAAGCAAGTTGTAATAATGGCCCTAAATGCATTATATTCTTTTATTTCATTTGATTGTTTTTTGTATTTTTTTTTTACAACAAAGCAAGCAAGCAAAACAAGAAACAAAACAAAAAAGATGTTATTGCATGTGCAATTACATGATTGTGAAGCAAATTTTTCATAACTATTTTTAGTTTCTTAATTCTTAAATTACTTAGGGGCAAAAACGGGCAGTTGAATTTTTAATAAGTAGTTAGCCGAGACTTCAGGCTTTAGTTTGATATGAGTCTCTGGCTGAAGCTTGTTGGAGAAAATATATATTTTTGGACAATTTTTTGTAGTAAAAAAAAATTTTTCTTTATATTTGAAAATTTTTTTTTATATTTGATAATTTTTTTTATTTGCATATACATACTTATATCATAAATAACGTCCAATTGTATGAAAAAAATCTTTTTAGTGTCATTACAGGAGTATTTTAAAAGCATGAAGCGATAGAATGTAGCATATACATATAATACTTAGGTCAAGTTTGAATGTCTCTGGACAAAAAAATAATAAAGATATAAGCCTAATATTTTTGGTACATGATAATAGATTGCTTGTTATAAACTGTAAAAAAGTCAGGTAGATCAGAAGGCATGAAAAAAATGAATTAATTGCGCTCATGAACCAGTGTGGCGTCATAGTCACTCAAAAAGTCGATTTTTTAAATCTTAGGGCTTTTTTGATTTTATATGACGATATTTTAATGATAAGTCTTCTCTTCGTCAACAATTTCAGTGAAGCCTTAAGCTCATTACAAATATTCTTAAATTTAATTCTAAAATAACTAACAAGCCTCCATTATTTAAATTAATAATTAATGCTGTTTAAAATAAAACTAAAACGAAACTGGGCCAATTAACGGTTGACTTTTTTTCATATATTTTATAGCATTATTTATAGGACCAAAAAAAATTTTTTTTGTTTTCTTTTTTAACAAAATAATGCAGAAAAAAAAGGAACTAATGCGTAACCTTGTAATGGTTTTTGGTCAAAATAATATTTAAATAGAAATATAAAGAGACACAATTTTATACAGAACAGAATTTCATTTTCACTCGCGGGTGGGTGGGTGAACTGCTTTCTAGCTGACTGATACGTACTGATGACAAGGCTGTTAATGGTTATACTGTTGGTTAGACGGCCATATTATGATGTTGATTGTTGGTTTTATATCCGCTTTTTTTTACTATTGGTTGTTGTTGCAGTATGGGGGTTCTGATGACAAAAGAGGCTTATGAGGCTGTTGCGTGACCTTTGTACCAACCGTACCAACAAACGAAACAATAACAACAGTGAAGTGAAATAGTACCAGAACAATGTTATATTCTGTTTATTTTAATTAGTAAAAATTCTGCTTTTGTAGTATTTTTTGTTTGTTTTTTTTTTTTTCGTCTTGTTTTTTTTAATTTTACACTTACCTGAGGCCGGCCATCAACCAAAATCATTATTGTCAACCTTTGTCAAGAGCTTTTTTTCTTGTTTTTTAGAAAAAAAAACATCAGAAACAAGCTTCTATGCTTAAAGTGGTGTGTATATATTTGCATTCCCCTGAGTGAAATTTTACTTAAAAAAAACTCAAACAGATGCACTAAAAAAGATACAGAAGGACTCTTGTGTACATGAACATACACACAATATTTCCTTTGGCATGATTGTCATACTCAAAGAAATATTGTGTGTAAAAAATGTGTAACTTTATGAAATTGTTTAAGAAAACAAATGGGGATAAGTAAAGAAAAAAATGAGGGCAATGAAAAACCTCTTGTAATTCTGATAACCCAACACAGACGACAAATATGTATAAAAATGGAATGATGTAGAAAAAGGAGAATGTGAAAACGTGTAATGCATCTGTCAAGACTTTGACTAATTAATTACAAAATATATAGAGATATAATATACGATTCGCAGAGAAAAGTTGATAATTGTCATGAATGTGTTTAGGCCACAAAGTTCAGTTTGGCTGGTGGATGTAAACAATAATCGACTCTAATAGCTTGTAGTTGTTGCTAATAGTTGTTTAAGATCTTAACATGCCAAATACGGTTTTAGCATAAAGAATCTATTTTCTGCCTAACGCAAATGAGAACAACATGAACAAAGAAGAAAAACAAAAAAAAAAAAACAGATACAAACATATACACAAAAGAATGACAACAAAGGAAATGAGAAAGAACGTAAATCTTTCGACGAGCTACTGTGCTCCAATCAGGAAACAGTCTTTTTAAAAGGTATTACCCAACAAAGGGCATTTGAAAGATTCACAATATCTGCGGCAGCATCTGCTGGTCACAGCAGCGCTCTTAAACTAATAGTGAGTATTAAACAAACAGATCCATCTTATTTCGCTCTCAGATATTGATAAAAGAAAGGCAAACAACTAAGCTAAAGATACACCTCCGAACAAATTAAGGTTTGTACAAGACAAGAGCTCCGGGTTCAAACCCCAGCTTTGACATCTTAAAAAATAACAAATAGTAAAAAAAATTTCTTTCACTGACAGTCTTCTGGCAAAAGCTCGGAGAGTAATAGATTGTCATGAACAAGATTCTCAACAGTAGGTCCCGGTACTCATAGACAGAAATTAACATATGTAGGCCATATATGTATGTAACACCTCCATATCCTGTAATAACTTATAAATATTTATGAGTGTAACACTATAACAACCACACTCTGTTTGTTGACATAAGGTTTTCATGATTTTGTTTCTAAAATCTCATATAACGTTGATATAATAATATTTTTTGTTTTTTGTTTTTTTTTTTTAGTTTTTAATTTTAAATTCAATTTGAGGCTAAACAAAAACCTATCATTATAGTCAAATGCATAAAACAGACCACAAAACTATTATTGCAGTGTTGTTTGAATTTTCGATTTTGTCCCCCGTTTTTTATGAAACGAACTTTCAAAAATATTTCACTCAGAATATGCATCCTGTAAGAAGTTAAAGAAATGTGCTTTTAAAGAAGAACTTTATCAAAAAATGTTGTCTTATGAAATGGCTAAACCCCTATTAGAATTAAATAAACAGTTAAATATAAGAAAACGTTGAATATAATAGCAGTAAACTCATCATTGCAAACGCTCTTGCAGACCTAGCAAACCAAGCCAAACATTAGCTAGAAGTGCTAAGTTTTTTATGTTTGCAATATAAATATTAAGAAATACTTACTGTTATGTTTGTGAATATATTGTGAATATATATACATACACACATAACTGGCCTTTACAACCCTGTGTCAGGATTACGGCATAGCTTCTCGCAGTACTCATGTTGTGTGTGTAAATTTTTATTCATGAGTACCGGGACCTACAGTTTAATCTCGACTCCAACGACAGACTTGAGAAGCTTGTTCATGGCAATTAATTACTCTCATAGCTTTTGCCAGAGGACTGCTGAGAGGTAGACGACGAAAGAAATATTTTTGTCATATTTTTTTTTTAAGATGTCGGAGCTGGGTGTCGAACCCAGGGCTCATGTCTTAGTAAGCCAACACATTAACCACTAGACCACGGCGACTACAATATATGCAATTGTATATTTACTTTGTTGGGCATAGCACCGTCCAAGTTAACAACATTGGTAGCACCGTCGCCAAGAATAATTGCTGACTTTAGCTCTTCAAATATTTTTAGTTCAACACGCGCTTCCGATCGCATTACAAAATTGCGAAATGTGGGAAAACAATTGTGCATGGTCAGCGTCTGCATTTTAGCGCATGTTGGTACAACGTGATCAATATTCTCAACGAGCCAACAAAGTTGGCTTGAAACAGTCAGTCTTGGTTGCGCGTCGTTAATTTAATATTCTTGTAAAATAATATTTATTTGAAAATACCCTGCAGTAAATAAAATAATCGGTTGATAAAATCACTAACTATAAATTAACTATTTCGCAAGTGACTACAAACCGGTTTAAATCTCGTGCATATATCAACCAAAAATAGTACATAGAATTACACGTCAGTATTCAATAAAAAAAAAATAAATAAATAAATAATAAAATAAAAAAGAGAAGTTTTGGAGCAATTTGATACGAAATTTGCAGAAATAAATAACATGTAAGATTAAAATATTTTAAATATTTTAATATTTTAAAAAACATCATGTTTTTCATACAAACTTTTATAGCCCAAATTAAGGAGATCAAAGAGATAAGACTATAATGGCAGCATTGTCTGCCCAAAAAGTTGTCACCTAGTGTCTTGCTCGCCAGGAAAAAAACAATGTGGCAATTAAGAATGTTTTCCCAAAGAACACTATGGAGGAGTTGAAAGCACTCAGTGACATAATAAGTGATGAAAATCTACAAATTTATGTAAGTTCTTATCTTTCTCTATTTTTATCATTTTTTTTTAACTCTTCCGACCTTTGTTTTTGCAGACCAATGCCATGAAATTAAATTATCTCTGAAAGTGAAATTGCCCAACACGTTAACGACAATTATATATTTGGAATTGATTCTCGCTATAAATATTGTTGGTACTCATGGAATAAAACGCTTGAAGGATTACGAAAAAATTTTTGAAGCGTTAATGGATGCGGTTCGGCCTCTCTGTAATGACCCACACAAAGAATTACGCAACGCCTTAGCTGTTATTAAAAACTGTTCTTAAAAAATATTATTAAAACAAAAAATAATTTAAATACTTAATATATATATTTTCTATGAACTGTACCAAAATTTAAATTAAATTTAAGCTCTAATTTTAATTCAATGTAAATAAAAATTAATTACAAAGTGGATTTTAAATAATTTGTTATAGACTAGTTATTAATATCAAATTTTTAAATTAACTACAAATTGGTTGAAAAATAAGTAGTTAGTAGTCAATCTAAAAGTCATGCAGAGGTGGACAATTGACTACCGCCTATGACATGCCCATGTTAAAATAGTGAGTGTGCGACAAGGAAAATAGTCAATAAATCTACTAGATATGCTTATTATAAAACCAATTTGAAGTTACTTAATAATGTGTTTGACTTCCTACAGGGATATAAATTATTAATAATACATATACATAATATATAAAATGTATTGCTTTGGGGATAAGCATGTCTCTATGGCCATTTCGTCTCTGCTTAAGAGACTCGTCAGGAGACTTTTTCCCAAAGGTGGTAAGCAAAAATACAAATACTTATAGTCAAATAGTTATAAACTAAATGCGAAAAAGTCTCCTGACGAGTCTCTTAAGCAGAGACGAAATGGCCATAGAGACATGCTTATCCCCAAAGCAATACATTTTATATATTATGTATATTCAATGTATTTGCCTATATGGCGAAAAATATTTTTTGTTTTGAAATTAATAATAAATGTTTAATTGAAAAAAAGCAAAATCTAAGTCTTTTAAATTAACACTGTGGATGCGCCTTAATATAATTTTTTTCAGTGAATCACCGACCAACTCCATAACTTCCAGTTAGAGATTTTCAAATTTGTGCAGCCTATAGCATCTGTCAGACATACAGAGAGACAATACAAAAATTTTAAGAAATTCTGTCCCGCTGTCCAAAGACTTCAAACAAACTAACCCATAAAGAAAGAGATGCACATTAAAATTTATACTTCACAATTACGAAAGAAATATTCATTCAATTAACGATAGGCACAGGAGAGAAAGATCTTTTGGATTTCTCTATGCAATCAGTTGTTTTTGCCCTTAGTTACGTGTTACCATTTTTCTTTCTTATGTTATATATCGTCAATATACAGGCGTTTACAATTTTGTAACAAAATCATAATATGCAGATATGTATGTTTGTATGTATGTCACTTTATTTTAACAAAGTCATTCAATAACAGCAACAAGAACAATAATAAAAATCTACCGTTTAACAAATAAATGTCATCCTAACTATTGAGTTAGTCAAACATACTCGTTCTCGTTCTCTCTTTTAACATACTCATATAACCTACATTTCAAAAGAGTTTCTAAATACAAAACAGGCAAGAAAGAAAAAGGGGCATGCCAATATAGGGTCTCTCAAAAGGTCTAACTAACTAACTGAACGATTTAAGTAGCAGTAGTGGGAGTTCGTATTGTCATCATTATTATTACCATCATCATAATAATAATTGTTTGGTAAATATTGTAAAACACAAACAAATGTTGCCATTTCTACTCAATTTTTGTTTAAAGGATGTTATTTTTTCTCGTATTTGTATATGTGCTCTGCGTAAATGTGCGCGTTAGCATGCAGTAGAATATATCCTTTGAATTTTTACTCGCCATACTTACACACACTCTAAATTGCTTGAATAGGAAATTTGAATTTAGCAATTTCAGAGAAAAATCTATTATAAACCAGATATTGAAACAATATTCACGTTACGAAAATTTGTTGTTTTCTGTCTAAACATCAAAGGGTTTTTTATGCATCACTTACATTACAAATTTTGATATTTCCAAATAGCTTTTTTAATTCGAATCTATTTTATTTTCAAATTTACAAAAACTTCTGCCACTGAAGGGAGAAAAAAATATAAAGAATATTCTTTTTTTTATTGTTTAAATACTAAGCAAAAAAACATTGCAAACTTTATGATCAGCTCTTTTTCAAGTTTCTGCATAAATGATATAGTTCTTTAGTAAGCTATAACTCTACCAGCTTTGAACGGCTTTACTACACTTTTATGCAAAATTGCTAAAACCAAAGTACAATTTCACTATTGTTTTTGTTGTTTTTTAATTGGATATTCTTCAAAACAAAGACGTCAGATTTTTTTTCGTTAAAAGAAAAGTGTCGTCACACATTTGTACGTCAAAATCAATCAATGTAATTTTCTACAAACGTGCTATAGTTTTGAAAAATACAAGACAAACTTTAAGCTTGAACTTCTCGATTTGTGTTTATTGCTTTATATTTATACCGATACACTTGAAAAGATGTTATTAGGCAACACTACCCTAAAAGGGTTAATTTTTTGACATTTAAATTCCGTAAGCGTTTAAAAATTTTCACCCCATTTGATCTCTTTGCGTTTATTTCCGCTTATGTGCACTCGCGGTAAAGTGAACACCGTGTAACCTGGACATCGCTTAACGTGAACAAGCTTTTGTTTACGTTGAAAGCTCTATAACGTAAATAATTTTTTTATTGCATACGACTCTGACATGACATATTAAGAATTGAAATACTAACTTTTATGATGTGCTTAGCTTGCCGATGAAATCCATGACATTTGGCAAAAAAAAAAATTAAATCACGACCAGTATTTTCTCGTGATCTCGTTTTGTTTTAGTTTTATATTTTTATAATTCAAATAACAAAATAATTTCACTTTCAAGTGTGTAAAACACAGGTTTATACTGTAAAAGTTTATACTTTTGTCATGAAATTCGACAATTGCCAAAGTGAACAATTTCGCTAACATGAACTCCTTTGGTTTTAATGAGTTCACGTTACCGCGAGTGCACTTTTCTTGTAGGTAACCTCTGTATTAAAAAAATGATCTGTTTGAAATTTGGTCTATTTGAATAAAATAAGAAAGAAAAACATGATGGAGTTTTCAAACACGTTGTTGACAAATACAAACTTAATAATATTTTGGATGAAATGGATAATAATATAAATCAAACAGTACATTTTTTTGCGTAAAATTAGCTCAAAAAAAGGAAGAATGTTACAGAAATATAATTATCTCTAGGCATCAAATCATACGTTTCTAAATTCTCAATTACAATTTTTGGGAAGTGTTGGACGTCCAGGTTGTCGCCGTGGTCTAATGGTTAGTGTGTTGGCTTACTAAGACATGAGCCCTGGGCTCGACACCCAGCTCTGACATCTTAAAAAAAAAGAAATATGAAAAAAATATTTCTTTCGGCGACTATCTCTCAGCAGTCTTCTGGCAAAAGCTCTGAGAGTAATTAATTGCCATGAACAAGCTCCTCAAGTCTGTCGTTCGGAGTCGACATTAAACTGTAGGTCCCGGTACTCATGGATAAAAATTTACACACACAACATGAGTTCTGCGAGAAGCTAGGTCGTAATCCTGACACAGGGTTGTAAAGGCCAGTTATGTATGTATGTATGTTGGACGTCCAGCTATCTCATTCAGAGCAATACGCCACGAAAGCAAATCAAGAAACTGCGATATTCAACCACACCATAACCAAATCACAGCCGCAAAATTAAAATGCCGATCTCAGAGTATAACGGAAAATGTTCGTTGCAATCTAGTTTACTTTATATACTGACAGTTCGAAATCGATTCATATAAATTTGAAATATATTGTTTTAAAACAGTTAAATATTTTCAGAAGCTATAATCCTGGCCGCCAATGATTGCCATGATTCATAAAGTGCTCATGTACTCAAAGCTAATAATAATTGGAAACAGCGCACTACCAGTAGATTTTCTTAGAAAAGAAGCTTCTGAATAGCGACATAAAATATGCAAAGCCGATCGGTTGCATCACGCCCTAAAAAACAACCGGTCCAGTAACCTGTTAGATGTATTTAATAGGGCTGTCGATACTGCAGATCCATTAATTTCCACAACATTTTTAACCAGACGTAAACTTTCTTCACTTTCACCTGAAGTTATTGAGCTATTAAGTTGCAGCGAATCCATAGAAGAATTTCAGCTTAGAAATCAAGAGGAAGACATTGATTAAAGTGAAAAAACCGTTTTTGATTTAAGTTTACAAAATGAATTGCTTTGGTTGAAATACCATGTTTTTGTTGTAGTTATTAATTTCAAACATTGGTAGCAGTGTCTAATAAAACTTTTAACTCCTTTTTTATTTATTTAATTATTATTATTAAACCTTTTTTTAAGACAAATACTCAGGAGTAAACCCCTACTCATGCAGTGCATTGTATTGGAATATTGGAGATAGAAGATAGATAAACAGAATTTTTCTTTAAGTTTATTGAACGCCATATGTCAATGAGACAAGTTGCTATCAGTTGATCACTCAAAGGCCAGTATTATGACTTCACCCTTGAATGATCAACAGAAATTGCTCCATTTGTCGGTGGAGGTTAATAGTGAGTGGTGACCGTGTTCACTAATTAGCTGTTATCTTCCCAGAAGGTGCTGCTGTAGTCCTGGTGGAATAGACTGGATATGTCAGGAAGCGGTTTTCTTTGAGATGAACATCTCAGAGGGGGGGGGGGATTTCTGTGCGAACGCTCTAATCACTATGCCACGACCACCCAGTTAATTGAAATACAGTACGGTTTAAATAAAAAAGAACAAAATCGTTTACAATTTTAACTGAACTAATAGTATGATAACGAGTGTTTTAGCCACACAATATATGCTTTACAATACACATGCAAACACACATATTTCTGTTTAAAGTTTATACAGTTGAATTCTGTACTCAAAAGCTTCGTAGTGTAGATTAACATTTGCAATTCTCGTTATTGTTGTTTGTTTTGTGTGCTCGTACTCTGAAGCGCTTCTTTTTCTAGTGCTGTTCTAAAACTCTTATAAACTGTATGGTTTTTGTTGTATTTGTTTTGTTTTTCTAACTTTATGTAATTGCTTTAGTTTATGACCATCATTTTAGTTCAAACTCTTCAACGTTGAAGTTTTGTATAAACAAATGAGTTGCATTTAAATTGTAATTAATTTGTGAGATTTCAAATTTTTTTACTGTTTTTCCTTTTTTTATTATTTTTTTGGTTTTTGTTTTCAGTATAGAATTTTTATTTTTTTTTTGTTTTTGGTTTTAAAAAATTTGTTTTTAATTTGTTTAAAAGTTATTATTAACAAACAAGACAAGAAAGCAACATCTATTATTTATTTACTTTTTGTTATTGTTTGAAAAAATAAGAATTAAGTAAACATTATTTTTGTTTCCTCATTAAATGCTTTACTATATAGATCAGAACTAAATAATTTTTAATTTTTGTTTCCTCATTAAATGCTTTACTATATAGATCAGAACTAAATAATTTTTAATTAATTCAGAATGTTTTTTCCATGGTTTGTTAATTAAATCAGGCAAAAAGAAATCCGTAAAGGAAATTTACAGCAATTGAACAGAATATGTTTTTGACGTCAGCTGCAGAAGTGTCATGCGAATATTTTGTCTGCTGTACATGGTTATGACAATTATCAACTATATATTTAACTCACACTTTTCTATTGAAATCAAATATTGGAATTTCTTTCTTTCCACGGTGTAATGTAATTCTATAGTCAGCGACATATTCAACTTATCACGTTTTTTCTCTGTCGTATTTTCTTTTTCTCTCCAGCATTGTTTTATGCAAAAACAGGTTTTGCTGGTTTTAACTTTAGAATCGACTTTTATGTCAAAAGTATACTTTAAGTTGTTTATGAATGAGTTAGAGTCAACTTATACAAAAGTCGGCTCTATTTCTCTTAATTTTTGACTATGAATACGTGCCAATATGTTTTTCAGCAACTATCTCTTAGCAGTCTTCTGGCAAAAGCTCTGAGAGAGCTTTTCAAGTCTGTCGTTCGTAGACGACATTAAACTGTAGGTCACTGTACTTATGGATAAAAATTGACGTACACAACAAGAATGCTGTGAGAAGCTAGACCTCAACCCTGAAACGCCATTGTAATGAAAAATTATGTATGTATGTATGTATGTATGTATGTATGTATGTATGTATGTATGTATGTATGTATGTATGTATGTATGTATGTATGTATGTATGTATGTATGTATGAATGTATGTATGTATGTATGTATGTATGTATGTATGTATGTATGTATGTATGTATGTATGTATGTATGTATGTATGTATGCAATATACATATATGTATCTTTGGTTATTATTTATTTATTTTTTATTTTCAATACTGGGATTTAAACTAACATATTTTTTCGTTGTTTTATTTAAAAAACACACAACTATAAAAGAAAGTTCCTTGAGACTGGTGTGACAAAGTTACTCACATTTTTTGGCATATTTTATTAATATATAAAAATAGGCTTGCTTTCCATAAGCACCTTAACCTTTAAAACTCTAAATATATACTCTGAAATAAGGTAATTTCTACATAAGAAAACTGTAACGGATGTAACCTGACAGAAGATAGGCTTTGCATGATTTGTTCCATGAATTATATAAATCTTCTGTGATCGTTAAACATTTAAAACTAATTCTTAAATAAATAAAACAAAATTTAAAAAAAAAATGTGACGGGTGTGACCTAGTATGAAAACTTGAAGAGTTTAAAGAAACCAAAGCAAAAACACGGCACTCGCGGAGTAATAATTTTAGTTTTGTCTACAGAAACAGATTTCAAACTGAAGATATGTTCAAGCTTTTGGATTTTGAATTCGCTGTTGAATTTGTCAGTTTTTAAAGAAATTATATCAGATATAAATATCAATCAAATATGGGATATTCCCCTTCGAATTTTATGATTTTTCGTAGAAATACAGTATATCACAGAACTAAATTAAATACAAAGTTTGGGAGCACTGACACATATGGATCCGGAAATATGAGGTCTTGAAAATCGGAAAAAGATACAAATATTCACAAAGTTATACTTACTTAATTGTAAATTCCTTGAAGAGTATTATAGGTACGCATCTCGTAAAAGTTGCATTTGAAAGGGTATAAAATTATTAATTAAATTATTTTCTTTATCTATAAGTCGAAAGCCTATATCTCCGAAAGCGACCTTTCTAAAAATTTAAAAAAAGTTATACCAAAGATAGTTTCGTTGTCTACAGTTGTGAAAAATTTCAGAGTGGAGGTTTTTTTGGATCAAGAAATAAAAATCAAATCGCAAAAGAAAGAGATTAAAACTATTCTGATAGGGGTGGGATTTCGATAAGCTGGAACCGCTTATTTTGTGAGTTTCAACAAAAAAAAAAAAAATAAAAAAATACACGAGTCTAAAAGAACGAATATGGGAAGGGAACAATTGGCTCTTAATAGAGGTCAAAGGTTGGGTTGAAGGAATAAAAATTCACAAAAAGCTCCACAACTGCACTGGAGTAGCCCATAGTGGGTTAAAATGTAAGACCGACCCTCACTAATGTTTTACTCCCAACTTTTTTTCCAAACATAGAACGTATAATTCTAAAATATTTCAATAACCTTCTTGAAACTGAATAAGAAGCATATTATGAATTTTTATAGAAAATCGAATTGAATGGGGTGCAATGTTTTAATTAGTACAGGGGGTAAAGTGAATAGCGAGTCAGTTCACTAAGTATAGAATTTTCTTTTTAAATTATTATTAATGATTAAATTAATATATTATAATATAACTTTGAATATTTGTGACTGAAATTGAATTTTTTTGCTTTTAAATTGGAATTTTTAACTGAGCGTAATAAAGAAAGAATAAATTTTGATTAAAAATATATAACAAAATGCCCATAAACAAAAGATTTCAATTTCGAATACTATGGATTACTAAACCATTTATATATTACACTATATGGGTTTACGGGGTTATCACTATTAATGTCAATGATGCAGCAACAATATAAACAACTTATTTACTCACTATTACCCAAGAGAGTCAGTGTGTCAGTTGTTTATAAATTCGCACACACACATACACACATAACTATTATTGTAATAATAATTGTTGATACAAAGTGTAAACATGTTATATAATTAATTAATTAGCTTTAAAGTACGAGTACTTATGTTTTGCTACAAATGTTTACATAATACAACTGCAACTTTAACTGCAACTGCAACACTATCGAAGATAACAACAATAGATATCTATCAGTAAAGCTCAAATATTAAAACGTCTATACCAAATTGATTACATATTGCATTAATGAAACACAAAAGAAAGTTCTTTTTACTCGTACATTAAATATCTAGAAGCCGAATTTAAGGTAAAAGATATATAATATTAAGTAGGTTTTGGTCAAGCATTTGAAAAGAGATTTTGCTCTGTGGGTATTAAGTGGTCTTAAGTAGTAGATACGAGTACAAGGAAGCCAAACATGCTAATGATGTTGCAGGAAAAGGGTTGGGATTACAAAATGACAAATACACATGTCAGTTGGCTTATAAAATAAGTTGACAGGATTTGACAAACATCATACGCAGAAAAGGTTAAGAATTAGACATTATAAATATAAGTTATAATAAAATAAAAACTGTTGTGCTAAGAAAATGTTAAAAGATTTTCAGAAATAAATAAATCACAATAAAAATTATAATTTCTATTGCATTTATGTATATATGTATATGACTTTAAAAAGTGTATTTCTTTCCACCTGTTGCAAGCTTTTAGACTTGCACCTTTTAATCGCTTTATAAAAATAAATCACAACGACAAAAGGAAATGGAAAAACCCACAGAGAAAAGAAAAAACAAACAGTACAAAAAATCTATGTCGTACCATATGAAATAATTCAATTAGCAGTTAAATGTTCACAGTTGGTTGCAGCATAAAACATAAACAACATGTATATATGTATGTATGCTTGCACTTGCTACAATTAAATTATTTGTTGTACAAAGTATATAAATTTTATTACCACGTTTAGTATTTATTTATTTACCTGCTTCTTCTTTTAACCACCCTTTTTTATATTTATTTTCCCCAGGCAAGTATCCTGTGGCAAGACTTATAACTCATGTTGTGTAATGAATTTATTTTTTTTTATATACGAGTATACCAATATATGGGCAATTTCAAAAATTTTCGACATTTTGATATTTTTTTTTCAATTTTTTTTTTTTTTTTTTTGGATGACACGAATGACGCTTTGGTCACGTGAAGGGTGATATTTTAGCATACCAAAACAGTTCGCGTTAATCATTTATTGCAAACGGCGCGAAAGTTATGGAGGTTTTAAGTTTTAAATTTCTTTAAAAAAATTTAAAATTAAATTTATTGGTTTATTTTAATAAATGTTGTATGAATGCATGAAACTCATTTCAAATTCATCAGTGCAGTCCAAATTCATCAATGCACTGATAAAATACATAAAAATATCAATTATAATTAAAATTCCTTAACATTAAAAAACGCGAAAATTTTGCAAAAATATGAATGTTTCACCGATTGTTATAATATGTGTTTATATAACGCATAACTAATTTACAGAAAAACAATGTCTTGACTTGCAAATTTAAAAAATAAAAAAAAATTTTTTTAGGAATTATTCTTGAGGTTAGGATTTTTTTTTTTGATCTGTAAAATTTAAAATCATGAAAATTTTTTAATGCCTATTCGGTTTTATTATCAAGCTTAGAAAAACCTTTCATTTGGTGTCAATCGCGGCGGAATCTAAACATAACTGCAGATGTCACAAAGCAAAATGTGTTTGAAGAAAAATGCCGCTGTACCCGCTAAAGCCTGGTATTGAGTTAAATTTTGTGAAAAAAGTTTAGCCACATTTAATTTTCCATTCGAAAAATTTGAAATGCAACATATATCCCTAAAAGCATGCATCACCTTTATACACAACAAATAGCACAGTTCAACAAAATATTATTATATATTTTGTGGCTTTTGACAAGAACTAATTAAACTTTCGTTTGGGGCTCAGAATCTACATGTATTTTAGTTTTTCAGTTTTTCTTTTAAGACCTGCACTTTTTATGCAATCCTTAACAGTCCAACTGCTGTGCAGTGAGTTGAAATTATAATGATATATCATGCATTTTATATACAGAAATTGCAAAAGACCACCTATAATAATTCGAATATCCAATATAACTCTAAATAATCCAACACCAAAGCTATGTCAACAGTAAAAACTCTATTATAAAATCCTGCTCATTATAATAAACAAAAAAATTATTGTAGGCTGGTGTAAATTTATTTTATTTCGTTCGAAAGAAATGTTGACTATGTTGTTCCGTACATGAATCTAAATGTTGACAGAAACTTGTTGCAGTTAGAAAAAATGTTGATATGTGGGTTTCACATGTTTTTCACAGCAAGAACAGAGAACTACTTTTGAAACATTTTTACACAAACATTTCGTACGAAACATTTTCATATGCAATTTGACAGCTTTTCGTATGAAATGTTGAACTCAGTACCAGGCTTAAATATGGACCGAATTCAACCGCATTTATATATGATCTTTAGTTCACCGCCACACTTCATTTCCAATACTTTACATTGATTTTAAACCACTGATTAACTAAAAAAACGCGAAACAAAATCATGAAATTTCGCAAAAGTTTTATTTTCTTTATAAAATTTTTGGGTTTCAAAATATTTTAACGCCTTCTTGACGTTGAGGTGCCATTTACTAAGAAGTTTAGATCACGCAATACATAAACCAGTTTTAAATAAGATTGCAAATGTCAGGCGCGAAAAACTGTCATTTTTGACAAATTTACGCCAATTCTATAAAAGTTTGAGGTCATCGTTCTCAGCAACTAACAGCCTGACATCAACGTGATATGGCGCAAATTTTAGCAAATTACACCGTCTATTAAATACTGTTGGCGAAATGCAATTTTCTTGAACGGCGCAAAAACGCTATAGAAAAAACTGCCAAAATTAAAAAATCGGAAAATTTTGGTTTCAAAAATGAACCGCTGTACAACTTTTTCCCAAATAGTAGTATTGGCATAACTTTTATAGTGTAAATATCAGAGTTGGGTTTATTGCATTAGATTTAATTTTCCACTAAATTTAGTGGTAGTGGAAAAAATAGTGCATTATCGCCTATAATATTTAGTGGTAGTGGAAATTTAGTGCATTAAATAAAACCATTTTAGTGGTAGTGGAAATTTAATGCATTAAAAAAAACAAATTTAGTGGTAGTGGAAATTTATTGCATTAAATAAAAAAAATTTAGTGGTAGTGGAAATTTATTGCATTAAATAAAAAAAATTAGTGGTAGTGGAAATTTATTGCATTAAAAAAAACAAATTTAGTGGTAGTGGAAATTTAGTGCATTAAATAAAAAAATTTAGTGGTAGTGGAAATTTAGTGCATTAAAAAAAACAAATTTAGTGGTAGTGGAAATTTATTGCATTAAATAAAAAAAATTTAGTGGTAGTGGAAATTTATTGCATTAAAAAAAACAAATTTAGTGGTAGTGGAAATTTATTGCATTAAAAAAAACAAATTTAGTGGTAATGGAAATTTAGTGCATTAAATAAAATAAATTTAGTGGTAGTGGAAATTTAGTGCATTAAATAAAATAAATTTAGTGGTAGTGGAAATTTAGTGCATTGAATAAAACAAATTTAGTGGTAGTGCAAATTTAGTGCACTAAATGAATCGATTTTAGTGGTAATGGAAATTTAGTGCACTACTTCTGAATGATTAGCGCCTGGCAATATTAGCAGTCCGCGCCATTAAAATCTTACCTATGGTGAACTGAATAATATATTACATTTGAAAGTACTAAAATTCTTATTAAAACAATAACAACAATTATTTACTTTATACAGGCGGACTCAGTAAATTAAGAAAATAACATTCACAACAATTTATTTTGACATTGACTTTAGCTATGTATGCATATAATAATATTATATCCATATATGAAGGTATATTAAAACGATAGTGGAACTGAGGTAGTGGAACTAAATTTCCATTCCACTATAGTGCCAATGGAGTTATATTCCATTACCACTAATTATTCAAAATTAGTGCACTAAATTTCCACTACCACTAAAATCGATATATTTAATGCAATAAATTTCCATTGCCACTAAAATTTTTATATTTAATGCAATAAATTTCCACTACCACTAAGTTTTTTTATTTAATGCAATAAATTTCCACTACCACTAAATTTTTTTTATTTAATGCAATAAATTTCCACTACCACTAAATTTGTTTTTTTTAATGCATTAAATTTCCACTACCACTAAATTTTTTTTATTTAATGCAATAAATTTCCACTACCACTAAATTTGTTTTTTTTAATGCATTAAATTTCCACTACCACTAAATTTTTTTTATTTAATGCAATAAATTTCCACTACCACTAAATTCATTTTATTTAATGCACTAAATTTCCACTACCACTAAATTTGTTTTTTTTAATGCAATAAATTTCCACTACCACTAAAATGGATTTATTTAGTGGTTAACTATTTCTATCTGCATTTAGTGGTGGCTGCAATATTGCTGCATTAATACTAAGTGGTTTAGTGGTAGTGGAAACGATAATGCATTATAAATTCAATGCAATAAACCCAACTCTGGTAAATATCTACAAAGTCTAGTGACTTTATTTTATATCAGTGAGCATCGGAAGTTTGAAACTAAAAGTAGAAAAGTGATGAAATATGAAAAAACTCTTGTAAATTTCAAGCCTTTTTTTGAGTTTTTCGATATTTGAGTGCCCATAACTTTTAAAAATAAAGAACTGATGGTCTGAAATTTTTAATTTCCCAGTTTTCTAGTGTGGCCTACCACTCGGTTTCAACAAATGTTGAAAATTTTTGAAATTGCCCATATATATTTTTCTTTTTGTTCAATGGTGTTGAATTGTGTTGCATGGTTTCACGGCTGCCTTGTTGACAATTGAATTAATTGACTCTATGTTTCAAAGAAATAAATTTCATAAAAGCAACATACACATAATGTGACAAAGAGATAATGGATGTTTTAAAATTGTATATGAATTTTACCAGTAGAATACAATACAGGCAAAAAAAATGAATTACTAGTAAAATAAAGAGACTAAAAAATGTTTTTTTTTCAAGTTAACATTGCCTAGAGGCATAGTTGAAATGATGCATCAGGCTCAGCTTAACAATTTGTTTTAAGCAAATACACCATTAAAGATAAAAGAAGCAATTTTCAGGAATAAAAACATTCCACTAATTAGACTTTTCCTAAGGAAAAAGAAACAATGGCGATCGTAGTTCTACAGATTTAACACTCAATCACTGCAGTCATTATAACATAAGTGAAAAGAACATAAGTGAAAAGAACATAAGTGATAAAAAGAAGGCAACAATAATGGGTATTGACTTACACAGAAGCTGCCCAGCTGCAAGATTATTGATAACATAGATTTTTCTATATATCTTATTAAGTGGTTAATTATACTTTGATCTTTAGAATGCTGCGTACAACTCTTTGAAAAACTAAATAAAGTTTCTCAAAGTGCTTGCCTCTGTGAGGCATCAAACACAGATTAAAGCATTACATGTACATTTAATATCGGTTAATGGCCACAGTGTTAAACAGGCTTTGCTAGGCGGCTTAGTAGGGTATTCCAAATAATATAAGAAACTTAGCAAATATGAATACTTACAGATGAATACGGTATTTTCTCTTAAAAATAGATTTATTCGGCAATCAATTACGTGGTCTGTGAAATATACGAGTACTACGTATATATTGTATGTATATGCGAATGTTTGTATTCAAACTTTATATTTTATCAGACAGAGCACCTTTCATTGTAGTACCGATAGAACAGTGAAATACACGTTACATCTCACCCATACATCAATTGCTATTTCAACTGATATTGCAAGAGCATTCGCTTCTTAAGCGGATCTGGTTTTTATATACTGAATGGAATATAATTCTCATTTAGTATATAATTTTTTTAACATAAGAATTTATAGTTTTAATACCATCTTTGGGAAAAAGTCTCCTGATAAATCTCTTGAGCAGAGAAGAAATGACCATAGATACATGATTGTTCCCATAAGCAATACATATCATATTTTTTATTAAATGTGTGTGCCCATATGGTGAAAAATATTTTTTGTTTCTTAATAAGAAATCTTAAAAAAATTAAAAGATTTCAACATATTTTCTAAGTGTTGGTTGGTTGCGCTACGTTTTGATCTTAGATCCCAATTAGCGCTCTCGCGCCGTTTTGTTGTCACATCCTCGGTACCAACTTGTAAAAAGAAACGTTCATTCACCACGCAACTATATCCAGTCCCTACTATTCAAAAATTTTAAAATTTGTTCAACATCAACCAGATCCGTAATGTCACCAAAGAGCGGAAGTTGATACTCTCCATTAATAGAGCATGGCATCCGCAGAGAAAATTAAATATCGTCTGCCTTTTCTCCAGTATTTTACAACTGTGGCAGTATGTATTGAATGGTATATTCATCCAGGTTGCTTGCTCCCCAATGGCCCAGAAGCCAGTAGGCACTGCAGTGATCCTACTGGCATTTTCACGATTCATTCACAGCAATGATCTGGTTCTCTGCTCCACTAATCTAAATTTCGTCACAGCCGATTCTAATGCCCGGGCCGCAGCTGACTATCCGAGAGAATAGCGATAGCGATTGTATTGAAATCTGGAATCCTCGATCAGTAGATCACAGGCCATTCGTATCGTCAGCACTCCAGCTTGAAAGACATTGAAAGTATCAGGAAGCCATACAGACTCCTCAAATCCCAGTCTATGACAGTAAATACTAGCTCCTACACCATGATACGTCTTCGAACCTTCACTGTAGATAGCAGTATCGAAGTTCCCCAACCGAAGACTCCGACTCTAGACCTCTCTGTAAGGAGAGGAAGTAGAGAAGTTCCTATCAAATGACTCCGTCTGTAAAATGTAATCAGTCACAACAGTGTACTGGGTATGCCGTAGTAATAATTTAGCATGACCGTAGGTTAAATTTCTCCAGCGTCCACCTCCATACAATCTCACAAAGTTGGTTTTAGAAATATGTATATAATTTTTAAGAGAAATATGTTGCATCTTGTTGCAGAATCAAAAATTTTTTTTTTAAATACGGAATATTTATGATAATTTCTTTTTCTATATGAATTTTAATATTTTATTTATAATAAAAAAATTAAAAATATTAATTACTAGCCTAAACCCGGCGAGCTTCGCTACATCTACCACTACTGTTTTTCCATTGCCTATTTAGTGACTACGAAATCAATCACATCAAGTTCAGAAACTTTAGCCTCAACACTTCTCAAGATACAAAAAAATCAATATTTAACTTGTATGGTAGGTCCCCGCCCTTTCTTCCAATTCCGCCCACCATATTACTAATGATTTTCCTCGTCCGTGCATTATTCAGACCGAGTTCCTAAACTGTAGCTTCAACCGTTCTCAAGATATACTAAATCAGTATTTATTTTGTATAGGAGGTACTATGCCCAGGTCCAGTTTTGAAAAAAACATTCTCCATTGCACTTTCGATACTCGAATCTCTCTATGTTTATTCCAAATTCCCAACAAAATCGATTGTCTTTTATGCGTGATTGTCCGAAAAACAGACAGACAAACACACTAACAAAGAGATTTAAAATATACATATACAGGGTGTCTCAGTACTCAACGTCAAGTCGAAACGGGGTGAAAGGATTGGTTGCAACCATCATGAGAAAAACAATCCATCCCATACAGTTTGAAAGTTATGGGCATTTAACATTTAAACATTTTTCGTCTATTGCGGTTAATTTTATTAATTTTTGTTCATTTAACTGGAACCGTAACCCTATATAACATGCAAATGCCCCAAATATTTTAGACTTAAGACAATTTGTTAAACTATAAATTTAAAATTTTCAAGATTTGTCAACTTTGAAAAGCCCTCCTTTACAAAAATATACTTACAATGGTTACAATTAATTCTGTCACCCCGTTTCTGTTGACGTTGAGTTCTGGGTCACCCTGTATATGGATTTACTTTTTTGTAAATTTCTTTTGTCTTAATATTTACAAGCAATTTATTAACAGTTTTCAAAGAACAAAACAAAAAACTCCTAAAAACTGACCAAATCTCTTACATTGTAATCTACTAAATGAGGAAAGTAATGACAAATAATATTTTTTTAAACTTAAAAGATAAATTATACTGAAAATAAAAAGATATGCAGTTAATCTTCTGTTGTAAAAAATTTAAAATGTTTTTAACAAATCATACGTTTGTTTTTTCTTATAATTTATTTTTTTTTGTTCCTTGTTATTGCACAAAATGAAATCTTTAGGGGTCAACAACAAATTTTCATAAGAATACAAAAATAAAGTGATTTTTTTTTGTGAAATTAAATCCAGATAGTCTCAGTGTTGTGTATTAAATTGCTAATGATAAATTAAATGTCATTAAATATTTCATTCTGTTCTTTTATTTCGTCTTATTCTTAGGCTTAAGTACTCGTAGCATATTTAAATTGTTAGTCATGTCTTGTCATTTCAATTGTTTATAATTTTTATTTCTTCAAACAAATTTAAAAAAAAGGAGAAAATAATAAATAAGATTGTTTGTAATGCTTTGTTTTGTTTTTTTCCTTTTTTTATTAAATCCCAAATGGTACTTTCGGCATATCTTCTTCTTTTTTTTACATTTTCTTGTAAAATAAAATACTGTTATTAAATAACTTGACAATAAATATTAAGTATTTCCTTTTAATTTTTGCAAACATTTTTACAATATTTAAAACAAATGTAAGAACAGTATTAGCATTAAATAATTAAATTTTCGAAATAGGATTAAATAATTTCTTTAATTAAATATGCATGATACTCTTAATGTTATGCAATTTAGGAAAAATCAAATTATATCATAAGACAAAAGCATATTCCTTTCATTAGTTTGATTTATTAATTGAAAATTTTAAAAATTAAATCAAATTAATTTAATCATGTAACAATATTTTCCTTAAATCGATTAGATGTATATAATTCATAAAAATACTTAAACAGATTATATTTGAAATCAATTTACATAATAAGAAAGTTAAAATGGGTTCATGGTAAATAAATTTGTTAAATATTATGAATTACTTCTTTAAAAAATTTTATTAAACATAAGCATTAAACACATAGACGACAGCAAGCAGCAGGCAGCAAGTTGTCAAAATTAGAATACACACGTTTATATGGAAACGATTATTTTAAGGGCAGCACAGCAAAACCGCAGACAAAAACCTTTGCTGCTGCTGCCCAACTTAGAATAATTTCTATTTTTTGAGGCAGCAAAAACTAATTAGTGATGCTAATACAATATAAAATGTTAAATAAATACGACCTAAAAAATATTTTTTATTACAATTAAAAAAATTTATTTATTAGCGAAGATAATAACAATTAAACACTTTTAACATTACAAGTCGGTATTTATTTAATCAAGTTTAAGATTTTTAAAGTTATGTTTGGTGATCCACAGGGATCAATATGCATTGTTGTTAAAAATGCTTGTATAGTATGATGCGAAATGCGATAAAGTAGCTGAATGTAAAACAAAGAACTAAATACGTTTTGATGCATCGAAATATCTTTGTGAACAGGAGATTTATTTTCAAATATCTTTTTATTTATTTGTTTCTGTCTATGTATAATAGTTTCTTACAGACTAAAATAAAATTCACAAACAATATTTAATAATTACATAATGATTTAAATACAAAATAATTTTTCTCTTCAAGGAATCATTACTCTCAGAAAGATCAATTAAATGATAAAGATTATTAAACTTCAAACATATTTGACGAATATTCAGCCGTACCAATTGAGAAATACACAGCATTTCAAAATTCAACGGTCAACATTGCCAAATAATTTGAGATGAGAGCAAATTTTTATTTTTTTTAAGAGTATGTGTAAAATTACCGAGAAATATATTTTGTTAATGAGTTTTGTAAAGTTTTTTAATACTAATAATATATAAAAAAATTAAAATAAAAAAAAATATATTCACATATGTACATTTCAAACAAGCGATTTTATTTTTGTGATTTTGTACACTTGAAAGTGGTATCACTGAAATATTTTTTTCAACAACAAACACATGTTAATTATTTTATTTGTTTTTTTATTGTTTTGCTGCTGCTGCCTTCAAAATATTTATGTAGCCGATAGCATGGCAGCAAATAATGTCGGCTACATTTGCTGCTTGCTGTCATGCTGCTTGCTGTTGTCTATGTGTTTAATGCTATACACACAATACTGAAATTATTATAAAAGAATATGTATTTTCTATTGGTCAATAAGATTAATACTCGAGATATATCACTTAAGCAAATTCTTCTAATTAAGACTTTCGTATTCTAAAAGTTGCTTGTATCATGCAAAATGGCGTGAGGTCCTAAGAAACACTTGAAACGTTTAGCCGCCCTCAAGGCTTGGATGTTATACAAATTCATAGCAGTTTTTCCTCACCGTCACCCCAACGGTCTACACAAATTGCGTAAATTGTTGCTTTTGGTGATCTTCTTGAAAAATTGTTATGCGGCGTTTGGTTAGGATTGATGGTAAGCTACGCACTGATCCCATCAGCTACCCAGCTGACTTCATGGATGTCATCAGCATTGAAAAGATCCATCCACCTTATATTTCCCAAAGAAATTGTTCAAAATCCGCAAAACTCAATTTTTATTTTATTTTTTGTTTAAAAATAAGTTTTTAACAATGACAATCAATTTTGGAAGAAGATCACAACCCAACAATTTATAGTAGCCGAATTTGTCTAAATCGATGACGGGAGCCTTAAGAGCCTTTTCATTTTCTAATTCAGCAACTTTCTAAACACCAATTAATGGTGGCGCAGAATTTGTGTTGGCGAAGCAAGTGGAAGTTTCTCATGCCAACTTTGCCGAAATAGCCGGGATGATATTTGTCAAAGTTGATACGGTGGTGGTGGTGCATATCAGTATTAACGCGACCACCAGGGTGCTTACGGTGCTTCCCAATACGACAATGACCGTGACTTACATGACCATGAAGCTTTCTGGTCTTTTACCTCTTGATATTCGACATCTTGAATTTATTATCAATGGTGTACCATTTGTTGTTACAGCGACGCTCGTACCTTCCGTTACCCTGAATATTTCATTTAGGCTAACGATACCGTTCAGGTAGATATTGCCACTCTCAAAATTCTCAGTTAAGGTAACTCGAGCATGATAACTGGTGGTAGAAATTTGTGTCGTGTCGATATCGTTGTCAATTGTGAAAGATATCCTGACTCCTTTGATAATGTCAAGGTCATCTATGTTTGACAGAGGTATTCATCACTGGCAAAGACAATGTTAAATTAAATTATTTCTTTCGTCGACTACCTTTCAGTAGTCTTCTGGCAAAAGCTCTGAGAGTAACTACTGATTGCCATGAACAAGCTTCTCAAGTCTGTCCTTGCAGTCGACGTTAAACTGTAGGTCCCGGTACTCATGGAAAAAAAATAGCAAACACAACCTGGTTGCTGCGAGGAGCTAAGCTGTAACAATTGACTTAAGGGTATCTTCGTATCTGATCGATAGATTCTAATGCATTTTATTTAGGAACCATAAGTCAAAAACTATCTCTGTTCCATCTGGTGTCCCACAAGGTAGTCACTTGGGGCCGTTATTGTTCCTTATATACATTAATGTATTACCATCCTGTATAAAGTATTGCAACATTTTAATGTATGCGGATGACGTTAAGCTTTTTCTTCACCTCAACGATTCCAGTTTTCATAATCTAATTTAAAACGGCTTACAAAGTTTTTATGAGTGGTGTAATATTAACTTAATGCAACTTAATTTTAAAAAATGTAAATACATGCTTTATTTAAGATCAAAGTTAACGGCAATGAATATTTTTGGTAATTAAAGAAGAAATGATGTCCGTGAAGGAATAGTACACTAGCCAAACTGAACAATTGTTTTCGACTCCAGCTACGGTAGTCTCATCAGAGTTCTTTGTGTCCTGTGCATATTCAAGACCAAACATCAACTATTTAACTCACACTTTTTTGGAAATCGCATACTGAAATTATATTCTTTCACATGTATGTACATACACTTGTATGAGTTAGTCGAAGTAAAGTCACACAACAGTTTTTATCATATTCTCCTTTTCTTACCATCATTGCTGTTCTTGTAATTGTCATCTTATTTGGATGAAACAGAATTACAATTTTTATTTTGTTTTTGCCCTCTTATTCCATTTAATCCACATTAGTCGGCATCGACGACATGCACGACTGTAGCCGTGGTGGTTAGAGTGCAGCGCTAGAAGCATGCGCATTATAACTGAAGGTGTTTGAGGCTCTAGGTTCGAGCCCCGGGAAAGTTCTGATCAATATTTTTATAATTTAATTTTTGTTTCGTCAGAAACGCTTTATTTAAGATCAAAGTTAACGGCAATGAATATTTTTGGTAATTAAAGAAGAAATGATGTCCGTGAAGGAATAGTACACTAGCCAAACTGAACAATTGTTTTCGACTCCAGCTACGGTAGTCTCATCAGAGTTCTTTGTGTCCTGTGCATATTCAAGACCAAACATCAACTATTTAACTCACACTTTTTTGGAAATCGCATACTGAAATTATATTCTTTCACATGTATGTACATACACTTGTATGAGTTAGTCGAAGTAAAGTCACACAACAGTTTTTATCATATTCTCCTTTTCTTACCATCATTGCTGTTCTTGTAATTGTCATCTTATTTGGATGAAACAGAATTACAATTTTTATTTTGTTTTTGCCCTCTTATTCCATTTAATCCACATTAGTCGGCATCGACGACATGCACGACTGTAGCCGTGGTGGTTAGAGTGCAGCGCTAGAAGCATGCGCATTATAACTGAAGGTGTTTGAGGCTCTAGGTTCGAGCCCCGGGAAAGTTCTGATCAATATTTTTATAATTTAATTTTTGTTTCGTCAGAAACGCTTTATTTAAGATCAAAGTTAACGGCAATGAATATTTTTGGTAATTAAAGAAGAAATGATGTCCGTGAAGGAATAGTACACTAGCCAAACTGAACAATTGTTTTCGACTCCAGCTACGGTAGTCTCATCAGAGTTCTTTGTGTCCTGTGCATATTCAAGACCAAACATCAACTATTTAACTCACACTTTTTTGGAAATCGCATACTGAAATTATATTCTTTCACATGTATGTACATACACTTGTATGAGTTAGTCGAAGTAAAGTCACACAACAGTTTTTATCATATTCTCCTTTTCTTACCATCATTGCTGTTCTTGTAATTGTCATCTTATTTGGATGAAACAGAATTACAATTTTTTCTTTTGTGTGACTTTACTTCGACTAACTCATACAAGTGTATGTACATACATGTGAAAGAATATAATTTCAGTATGCGATTTCCAAAAAAGTGTGAGTTAAATAGTTGATGTTTGGTCTTGAATATGCACAGGACACAAAGAACTCTGATGAGACTACCGTAGCTGGAGTCGAAAACAATTGTTCAGTTTGGCTAGTGTACTATTCCTTCACGGACATCATTTCTTCTTTAATTACCAAAAATATTCATTGCCGTTAACTTTGATCTTAAATAAAGCGTTTCTGACGAAACAAAAATTAAATTATAAAAATATTGATCAGAACTTTCCCGGGGCTCGAACCTAGAGCCTCAAACACCTTCAGTTATAATGCGCATGCTTCTAGCGCTGCACTCTAACCACCACGGCTACAGTCGTGCATGTCGTCGATGCCGACTAATGTGGATTAAATGGAATAAGAGGGCAAAAACAAAATAAAAATTGTAATTCTGTTTCATCCAAATAAGATGACAATTACAAGAACAGCAATGATGGTAAGAAAAGGAGAATATGATAAAAACTGTTGTGTGACTTTACTTCGACTAACTCATACAAGTGTATGTACATACATGTGAAAGAATATAATTTCAGTATGCGATTTCCAAAAAAGTGTGAGTTAAATAGTTGATGTTTGGTCTTGAATATGCACAGGACACAAAGAACTCTGATGAGACTACCGTAGCTGGAGTCGAAAACAATTGTTCAGTTTGGCTAGTGTACTATTCCTTCACGGACATCATTTCTTCTTTAATTACCAAAAATATTCATTGCCGTTAACTTTGATCTTAAATAAAGCGTTTCTGACGAAACAAAAATTAAATTATAAAAATATTGATCAGAACTTTCCCGGGGCTCGAACCTAGAGCCTCAAACACCTTCAGTTATAATGCGCATGCTTCTAGCGCTGCACTCTAACCACCACGGCTACAGTCGTGCATGTCGTCGATGCCGACTAATGTGGATTAAATGGAATAAGAGGGCAAAAACAAAATAAAAATTGTAATTCTGTTTCATCCAAATAAGATGACAATTACAAGAACAGCAATGATGGTAAGAAAAGGAGAATATGATAAAAACTGTTGTGTGACTTTACTTCGACTAACTCATACAAGTGTATGTACATACATGTGAAAGAATATAATTTCAGTATGCGATTTCCAAAAAAGTGTGAGTTAAATAGTTGATGTTTGGTCTTGAATATGCACAGGACACAAAGAACTCTGATGAGACTACCGTAGCTGGAGTCGAAAACAATTGTTCAGTTTGGCTAGTGTACTATTCCTTCACGGACATCATTTCTTCTTTAATTACCAAAAATATTCATTGCCGTTAACTTTGATCTTAAATAAAGCGTTTCTGACGAAACAAAAATTAAATTATAAAAATATTGATCAGAACTTTCCCGGGGCTCGAACCTAGAGCCTCAAACACCTTCAGTTATAATGCGCATGCTTCTAGCGCTGCACTCTAACCACCACGGCTACAGTCGTGCATGTCGTCGATGCCGACTAATGTGGATTAAATGGAATAAGAGGGCAAAAACAAAATAAAAATTGTAATTCTGTTTCATCCAAATAAGATGACAATTACAAGAACAGCAATGATGGTAAGAAAAGGAGAATATGATAAAAACTGTTGTGTGACTTTACTTCGACTAACTCATACAAGTGTATGTACATACATGTGAAAGAATATAATTTCAGTATGCGATTTCCAAAAAAGTGTGAGTTAAATAGTTGATGTTTGGTCTTGAATATGCACAGGACACAAAGAACTCTGATGAGACTACCGTAGCTGGAGTCGAAAACAATTGTTCAGTTTGGCTAGTGTACTATTCCTTCACGGACATCATTTCTTCTTTAATTACCAAAAATATTCATTGCCGTTAACTTTGATCTTAAATAAAGCGTTTCTGACGAAACAAAAATTAAATTATAAAAATATTGATCAGAACTTTCCCGGGGCTCGAACCTAGAGCCTCAAACACCTTCAGTTATAATGCGCATGCTTCTAGCGCTGCACTCTAACCACCACGGCTACAGTCGTGCATGTCGTCGATGCCGACTAATGTGGATTAAATGGAATAAGAGGGCAAAAACAAAATAAAAATTGTAATTCTGTTTCATCCAAATAAGATGACAATTACAAGAACAGCAATGATGGTAAGAAAAGGAGAATATGATAAAAACTGTTGTGTGACTTTACTTCGACTAACTCATACAAGTGTATGTACATACATGTGAAAGAATATAATTTCAGTATGCGATTTCCAAAAAAGTGTGAGTTAAATAGTTGATGTTTGGTCTTGAATATGCACAGGACACAAAGAACTCTGATGAGACTACCGTAGCTGGAGTCGAAAACAATTGTTCAGTTTGGCTAGTGTACTATTCCTTCACGGACATCATTTCTTCTTTAATTACCAAAAATATTCATTGCCGTTAACTTTGATCTTAAATAAAGCGTTTCTGACGAAACAAAAATTAAATTATAAAAATATTGATCAGAACTTTCCCGGGGCTCGAACCTAGAGCCTCAAACACCTTCAGTAAATACATGCTATTCAATAGCATGTTATCTGCAGTTATAAATTTGATACTTATAATATTGAAAAGGTCGATACATTTTGAACTTGGTGTATTACTTAATCCAAAACAAACTTTTAACCCACACATCTCACAAATTTGAAATAAGGCAAAAGGTGTATTGGGATTTATTAAACGCTGGGGAAAAGAGTTCAGACATCCATATGTATTAATGCAGCTGTTTACTTCATTGGTAAGACCAATACTTGAGTATGCTTCTATAGTTTGGGCTTCTCAATACGAAATTCATATAAATAAAATGGAATCTGTACAAAAACAGTTTCTTCTTTTTTGAAATCTTCAGTGGAATCCAAATATAGTTGTACCATCTTACGAAAGCCATCTAGCGCTTATCAAATTTCCTACTCTCAAAAGCATTCCTTCATTAATAATTTAACATGCGGAGTTATTGGTTCGGAGACTTAACTTACGAAGCTGGAATTTATTATTCCTACTCGGCCAACAAGATATTACTTTCCTCTTAAACTGCAATACTTCCGATCAAATTACGCAAATTTTGATCATGTTCAGAGAATGTGTGCTGAATTCAGTAGCTATTTTTTTCTTATTGATTACTCCTTGAACTTTAATGCTCTTAAAAATAGAATATTGAACTTTTTAAATACCTGAATTTTTAAATTTTTTGTATTATGTTTAGAATGCTAAGAATAATCCAGATAGCCTGTAAGAATCTTTGCATTTCATTGGCTGAAATAAATAAATAAATAAAAATGTTGTAATAGCCAACTATGTATGTATGTATGTAAGGGTATTAAATTGTGCATTTCTGAAGAACGTGGCCAGCGTTTGGCTGCCAAGGCTCATTAAATGTAAGGTGTGTCTTTTATTTTATAAAAATTGATTAGAAATAATAAAAAAAGGTTTTTTTGTGTTTAAAAATTAATGGAAACAAATTAAATATGAGTATAAACCTATCGAATTAGCTTTTATTTTTTGATTGTATTTGTCCAAATCATTATTGGCAGACATGGGTGTTCAATAGTATAGTGTGATTATATCTACTCCTATCGTTTCTAAGACTCCAAAAGTGACAAAAGAAGTTAGTGCTAATGCTTTCTCTTTTCCCAGGTTTTACGTCAGGAAATCTTCTTCTACGGCTTCAATTTCGTAAACCATAATCATTCTGGTGAGAGTTCACTGGTTTCATTAAGAATGAAACAAACATTCTTGTAGGTTAATGCACAACTTGGGGAATTTTTCTTCTTTATTTGAGATTGCACTCGTCAAAAATTCAAATGATGCAGGATCTAAAGGCAAGCTGTCAAGAATAATGACTTGTTTTCCTTAAAAGATCTCCAAAGGAGTTCTAAACTAGTCATTAAGAAAGCCGGCCCTATCATTCCACCCTATCCACCTTTGACCTAACAAATGAATGATCAGGAGAAAGCACCACCTATTGAGAAGTAATAGTAATAGACAGAACTAAGTAACTATAAAAACCTATATTCAACTTAGCCAAAGATTTTCACCACAACAGAGAAAGACTTAACATTAATAGATAAGGCAATTAGCGTTGATCATTTCAAAGGTGAAGGTATAATACTGGCCTTGAACGGTCGTTGACAGCAACTTTTCCCATTGAAATATTAAGATCGATATATGAAAAAAGTTAAAAGCAACTAAATATTTATATGTATACATATATTCCTTCAATAACTACATATTTATATATTAGTTGTAGGGATATTCTATTTGTTTTTTAAAAAGATATACATACAGGCATATAGTTTTCCAATATGACGTAATTTGGGAATTAAAATCTCATACTTTTCATAAAATTTCGGTGTGATGATGCTACAACAAGACACAGAGAAATAAGAAATAATTTTTTATTGTTCTATAAAATGTTATGAATTTTGATTTACATCAAATTTGTGCCTACCGTAAGAACTTTTAAATATCAGCATAAACAAAAAAATCTACATACATACATACGTGCATGTATAAGTATACATAAAAATGGCTGATGCGCAAAAATAAAGAAAGACACGAAAACAAAGTATAAAATAATATTTAACAATTAAATGGGTTGAAAAACAAGTTAATAAAATAACCATAAAATTGTTCATTATATAAGTATAACAGAGACAATTCCTTTAGAACAATACCCACCCCCCAAAAACAGTTTTTACTTTTTATGCCATACGCTTTCATTTGTTCCATCTATCGGGCCATTTAATTTATTTTTATTTTATTTTTTTCTGCCTGCAAACGGCTGGGAAACAATGGTAGGCTATGAGCAAATATATTGGTTAAAGAACTGGTCGTTTGCTGGCAACAAGAGCAATACAATATATGTATGCATGCAACACATTGTCACTTGATAACGAAATTGCAGTCATTGCAGTAATGGTGTCGTAGGTCCATCGATTTGGCGTTGTATGCACACATGGCCATGATTGTCTTTTTGAAACATAAAAGTTTGTTTTTATATACTTTCGTTGATTATTATTTTTGTTTTTAAAATATGAAATTAAAAATGAAGCAACACACACATACACAAACAAGCAATAAAACATGTATTCACTTACTACATACATATGTATGTATTTGCTACTCTATGCAAACATTTTTATATAAAAACCAGAACTAAAGGCTACAACAGAAGCATATGGGCATTTCCTCAAAATGGTAAACCAGGATCGAAAAAAAATATGTTGATAATCATAGCATTTTATTGCTTATAATTATAAAAAAGAGTCTATATTTTTATAATATATTGGATCCTTATCATATCTCAGGTGTTTTACTTGAGAAAATTGGGCTAGAAACTGAAATATTTAAAATTTCATTTTTAAACTACTTCTAAAGACATTTTTATATTTAATTATTTTACATGCAAAAACTGTATTATGTTTGCACTCTTTCTTGAAAATCTTTCTTTTACAAACAATTAAGAAGGGAAATGTGTAGGGAGAAAAAAAAAGTTCGATTAACGCTAAATTTTTGCTTTGTTTCTTGCCTAGGTTTTAATCGTACGTTCGCGACCGAAAACATCATTTTATTGTTATTGCTTTGCATAAAACGTCAATAGGTGCAAAGACATACCACATTTTAATTAATTTCGGTGTCACCTATTTGAATATAAATAAAAGAAACTTCTGGGTTACCACTAAATAGACTTTTTTTTGTTTGCAAAGTTTCGTACGTTCGCGACCATAAGTAAATTTTTTCTATAAGCAATGAGTTTATAATTGATAAGATGTCTCTAATTTTACTTTAAAAGTGAAATGATATACCGAATATACCAGTATTAGAATGATGCACTGGATTTTCTGTGATGAGGACCTAAAATAAGCACAATTTTAACGGCCTGTTGAGTAAAAACAATAATATCACAAATATTGTTAAAATATCATTATTTTATATTGAAAATTTTTACTAATAAAACAAATATTAAAAAACACTGTACGTGCTTTACTGAAATCTATTTATCAGAAGGATTATGTTCTCGCGAAGTTTTCTTATTCTTTTGTCAGTATCTGTAAACGAATAGTAGCATGCTCTAACTTAATTATATTACAAAAATATTATATGTATGTGTCACCTCTTAATAAAAGGAAAAGATATTCTTTGTAAGTGAATTTTTGCACAAATTTTTAATTGAGCTTGTTGATCATTAACTGTAATAACGTAATAATGTATTTTTAGCCGGAGTTTTGTTTTGCTGGTTAAAATTTTAATTTTCCACACAACTTTAATGTAAAAGTACAAGTACACAAAAATTAGTAAAAATACTCGATACGTGGTACTCATTACTCAATACTTTGCCAGTACTAGTTACCACACACTATAAGTAGAGAATTACGTTTTTCGTAAAGGAAATTTGACGATATTTATGGGATTAAGCATGGTGATAATACAAAAAAAAACCTATGGAAATATCGTACGTTCGCGACCCGTACGTTCGCGACCGATACTTAAGCCAATTAAACGAAAACCAATAGAAATATTTTATTGTGTAAATACTGGATAGAGACCTACATTAGTATGCTTTAAAAATTATTTTATCGCTTTGGAATATTCCGTTGCATTTCGTAGAATTTTACATTTCACTACTGTCAGCTAAAGTTGACTTCTATTTTGCGTACGTTCGTGACCACGTCTTTATAACTATTATTATGAAAACTTCAACTCGATGAAATCCATCTTTTGCACTACATATAGAGCTACTAAAATGCTATCAAATCGCAAAAAAAAATACTAGAAAAAGTTTTTTTCTACCTTCTTTGTACATTAAAAGCGTACGAACGTACGTTCGTTACCCCAGGAAATGCCCATATGTATATGCAACAATACCCAGTCAGCATTTGTGGTCAATTATGAGTCTTTTTTGACTCCTCTGGGCGATTAAAATAGTCACTTATGAGCTCATTTATGAGTCGAAAATGAATGTTTTGTCGGGAGAAAAATGTACCCTTGCCGCGACTCCCCTGAACGAGTCATTTATGACTCCCCTGAACGAGTCATTTGTGACTCCGCACCTTAAACGAGTTTTCCTTATCTTTTTATTATCTTTACAATAATAAAAATATTGTATTTTGTTTAAAAATGTAAAAAAAAACAAAAAAAAAATAAAAAATTTATCAAGCTCAACTGAAGGAATTCTTTTTTTGTATGTATATTATGCGCCTTTTTATTGATGAGACAAGTTTCTGGTGGAATAGACTGGAATGTAAGGAGCGGTTTCTTGAAGATGAACTTCTCCTTATTTTTTTAAATTATAATTTAGAAATACCTTAAATTTTATTTTATAATTTTTGCCCTTTGCTGGGATTGAACCTCTGTCGTTTGAATTTCTGTGCGAGCGTCTTACCACTATACCACGACATCACAATAATTGCATAACTCTTATTATTTCAAATAAAATAAATTCCATTCTAACGAAATGCAGAAGAAAACAATAAGGGTACTCACGAATGGCCTTGCAAACTGTGCAAACGATGCAAAGTGTGTAAAAATACATCAAATTTTTTCTCTGCAACAACAAAATATACGCAATTGAAATTTGCATTAATTGCACTGAAAAAACCTTAAGTAAATTGGCTGTGTATTTTTGCTCAAAAACTTTTAACATTTTTACAGCCATGTATTTACGAATGTGAAGATAACAACTGAAACCAAAAAATGATATTACTTCATACATACAAAACACGTGCTTTCTTTTTTAGTTATTGCCTTTATTTATTAAAAAAATAATAATTTTTTTCCTTTTCGCAGCATTTAGGCATTTTTATTTGTAATAAACTTATTTTTCTTTTCAAAGAATAAGCGTTGTTTTTGGCATTTTTAGAGGAAGATGCCAGATGTTTTTGAGTCTATAAATCCGGCAGCACTAAGTCAAACAAATACTTCAAAAAATACAATTAATTATAAAAGGACGCTCACGATCAATAGCCATTTGCACAGCAAATTTGCTTAGTTTAGTTTGCACAGATTCAATCGTGAGTACCCTTAATAAAATACGACGCAAAATAATTATAAAAGCAGTCGTATTTCGAACGTCTGCATGATTATTTTATGATTCCGCAATTTAATCAGTTTTTGATCACCTAAGGGAGTCTTAAAAGACTCATTTTTGTGATTTATGAGCAAGCAATCTTCCAATTGCTGACAGGGTATGAGCATCTATTTGAGGTTCATTCTATGAACGAATTTACTTATGTATGCGTGTGTGTATGTGTGTGTTTAAAGGATTAATAAAATTAAATATTTGTATAAAAACGTGCTCGAAAAATTAAATAAATTCATGCATATAATCTTTTAAACACACATGCATGAATATGTATGATTAACCATTTATACCAATATTTTATAAGAACACAGGCGTAACATACCCTTGAGATTGCAATGCACTCTTAAATTAGTTCTTTATCACCCAAAAGTGTCTTTAAAAAAATTTATTTAAACTTTTTTGATGAAAAAAATCTTTTATACCCACACAATTAACTTTCACTTAATAAATGAAATTTCTTTTTGAAAATAATGTCTTGAAAGAAATATGGTATTTTTTAACTAAAACATTAATTCCAAATAGAAATCTTGTAAATATGTTTATCCCCCATTATTACATTTCATACAGGGTGTTTTTTTAGAGGTATAGAACTTCGAATTGAAATAAAATAAAGTGTCTGAAATTAAGAGTTACGTTAAGTTAACGTGATCCCGAAATGGTTCGTAACAATATTTTTTTCAATTATTATCCATGTTTTAATAAAAAAAAATCATGTACGACAAAAAAAAGTTTACTTTAGTTTTGTTTTTACTTCAAAGTTACAAGCTTAAAAATATTTGTCTTATCTAAACCTTAAGGTAAAAGTTAAAGGTTAGCTGTTGGCCAAACATTTAGGTGCATTCCATCAGTTATGATGAAAATTAGCTCTAGCGTTCTCTACTTTTAATTTTTTTGTATGTAAATAAATAAATAAACCTACAAGAAATACATACATACGATGTTTTAAATAATTAGTGCAATATTGGATGAAAATTATTTTAATTAATCGTTTTAACAAACGTGACGGAAAAAAAATGTCGCGTTATAGTTCATACTTAAGCATAAAACTAATGATTGCATAGGACTACTTCAAAAAAACTGGCATCGACTGGTAGCTACATTCATCCATTCTTATATACCAGGGGTGAGCAACCTTTTGAATCAACGGGCCACTTTATATATTAAAATTTTTTGGCGGGCCGCACATAATGAAACACTTACTAATAATTTTCGAAACTTTATTTATAATAAAAATTAGAATAAAAAAATATAAAATTTAATATATTTATAAATTTTAATGCAAAAAAAAAACACGAACAAAAAAGAACAGAAAAAACGAAATTACTTGGAATTTTTAATGAGAAATTTGGCACTGTTTTTTCGATACAACCTGATCAATATCAGTCGGAATTGATGAGGTAGGTACACATACACAAGTTTCTAATCGTGCATTACTCAGTCTTGATCGGTGGTAATTGGTCAGTGGTCGGATTTATAAACATTCTCGATGTTTACTGAGAGAAATACATTTTTTACATCAGTATTATTCTGCATGTCCATCACTTCCATTTGAAAGTCTTCGGGAACTGTATCCACATCGATATTTAATGGTTAGGAAAACATCTTCATGGAAACTGCTGTCTTCTCAGTTTCTTCGTAATTGAAATTCGTTGATTAATGTGTCTATATATTGTGTGTATTTTTGAGAAGTAGTAACATTTGTTTGGCGGGCCGCATAAACATGTTAAAAGGGCCGCAAGCGGCCCGCGGGCCGCGTGTTGCTCATCCCTGTTATATACAATTGATAACTTTAAAATATATTCTTGCATTTCGCAGATATTTCCATTTTTCTAAATGAAGTCGTAAATGAGTTGCATTTTTTGTCGCGTTATCGACCATAGGTTTATTATATTGAAATCTCGAAATTGAACGAAGCTGTCGTTTGTACCTTATATAGTACTACTTAAGCTTTGTATGTGGGCATTTCCCTGATCGCCAATGCGACATTCGTACGCCTTTGAAGTGCAATAATATATACAAAGCTTCTGTGTTTTTTTTAACGTGCGTATCGTCAATAGACATGCCATACGCCGCCCGTTTCCAGGGCGATATTTGAATACAATGCTTCCAACCACCGCCACCTCATGCCGGTACCCTCTAATCCCGGTACTGTCTAAGACACCTCGCTCAGAATAAGGCCCAAAGTCATCGAATTAGCAATTTAGCACCACCACTGCCTAAGTAGTGATACCCCTCTTTTTGAGTGGTTTCTATCCAGCTCTACCACACCCCGAAGGGCCGCACCCAAACCAACAGGCCGGTTTGCCTCACTTTCCGAATGACAGGGGAGCACAGACATAACCGGGGGCTTCCTGATGCCCGTAGTACAGTGATGTCCACAATTCTCTTTCCCTATCACGCGTGATAGGAAAACAAATTCTGCTTGCGTCGAAGTCAAACACGTACATAATAAAAAGAAATATTGTTACTCTTGCTCTTTTAATATTTTAGCTTCTCTCCAACATAGTGCAGGGTTGGATAGTGCATATTTTTTGTATCATTTTTATTTAACTGAAATAATTATTCATTATTTCCTCCAAATTTATGTGACCTCGGTACTCCTTTATTCTTAATAGATCGGTCACATGTCTATCGGACAATCGATTACGTACTTTACTCAGAATTATGAAGAAATATTTATGAAGTTATAAACAGAAAGTAATTCGGACATTCCCATTTCTGGTAGAAGTAAGCAGAGTCTTTTCTCTGCTTCATACACAAGCGCAAGTGTGTTTATGTAGTAGTGGACATCACTGCCGTAGTACCAGATTAGAGTAGGTTCCTCTGGTCAGTCCCTGAGATGGTCAGTAATTAAAAATAACCAACCTCTCTGCCTATATCGATTGTCAAGGCCACCCAGAGCTAGGTGAACTTCATATTCCCCGGAGAAGACAGGCCCGTGGTGTGAGTAATCACCAGCAACCTTTACTGTATCCCCGGGGGAATATGAATATGAAAAGAAGAATATGTCGAAAATGTAATGTGTTTAGTAAGTCTTCGACTTACTCATTACAAGGTACATATCATCGCAAGAATTAAAGAACGCTATAACTGACAAAACATTTAATGTTCACCAGAGCCAAAAAACCTGTATGAAAATAGAACAAGGAAACTGTTATTTTTCAAAACACAGACGGCGTTCATCATGGAAATCTGGGACCAGGACCAATCGACTCGTATTTTTTTCTGATAAAAATGATGCAAGAAACGTATTTTCTATTTTTTGTTAGTTACAGCGTTCTTTAATTCTTGCGCCGATATGTGTATATATTATTTCTATAAAAAGTGTGATTTATTTTAATAGTTGATGGTTGTCATGACCTTCAAATCTGTAGTCGAAAATATGTTTAGTTTCATTTTGATTGAGAAATCATTAAAAAAATACAATCTAAATTCGTAACAAAATTTTGTTTCTGATTCAATTAAAGTGTTTCAAGATGAAACAAAATTTAAAAAAAGGGTTTCGTTTTGCTGAAATTTGATTCTGATTTTTTTCTCTTTTTTGAGAATTTTGATTCGAAAGAATAGAAAAATATAATTCGCATAATCAAATGTCAGTAGATGTTGAATTAAATAAATAATGTAGAGAAATGAATATACAACTCAAAGAACTCTGATGAGACCTTCGGAGCAGGGTTGAAAATTAGTTCAGTTCCGCTAGTGTTTATACATATTCCTAAACAGATACTAACTTTCATAAAGAACACAAGTTTTGGGATCTTACGACCGACATATTAATTATAAATAGATCTATATAATAAAATTCTAATAACGAAGTTAAAATAAAATTAAATTAACTCAGACGGTGATTTTTAATAAATATTCAAGCAAACTGTAACTTTTTGATTTAAAAATGTGTTAAAAGGATTAATTTAAAATTTAAAAACTGAGGTTGTTTCTTGTTTACTTTAAAGTTTAAATGCTTTATGTTGAATTTTTTCGTACAATTTCTTGTGGAGAAATTAAAAAGTTATTTTTTCTGAAACTAAAAAACTTTAACCATTTTCTTAGCCTATGTAGTACTTGTAAAACCAATTTCGTAGAAAATGGAAAAAGAAACTTAAAATGTTTGGAGTTTAATTTTTGGTTTAATTTTTCAATTTCAACTATTTGAACAGCAGACACGCATGTACAGCTGCAGCACACACTTAAAACTATAGTGACGCATAAAAGCAAATAACTAAATGGGAGTAAAATCAGTAGTAAAAATTCATTTAAACGATCACTAACAACTAAGAACTTTTAACAAATTTTAGGCGTTAAAAAAGGCTGAAGTGATTTTGAAGTGGGTAAATATAAATAATGATTTGAGTTAAAATTTTGGACAACAAATATTCTTTCTTTGCTTGCTTACTCATCACTACGACTTTACACCACCCTGTTAAAGTGCTGCAGAAAATGCTAAAATAAAAAACAACAAAATAAAGTTATAAAAAATAATTATGAAAAATAATAACAACAACAACAAATAGAATTAAACTCTACAAAAATAAATGAAATAGAAACGCTGCAAAAGTTTTTCGTTATAAAAATAAATAAAAATTTGTTGCTATAAAAAAAATAAACATTCACTTCCCGGCAGCAGCAAATAAAATAAGAAGAAGTTTAGTACTACAGATCGTACTTAAAGTACGTGTAACTGAACAGAAAACTATTACAGGCTTAAAAATCCTTTGGGTATATTTTAAGAGTACAATCCTTAAACATTTTTTTTTTCAAACATTTACTGGAATAATTGCAATTATTGTTCAACTTTAGTTACATATCCCTTGCTGTCGTAGGAGGCGGTATATTAGATTCGAAGAAACACTTGATACACATCAAAAGAAAATTAATTAAATATTGAAGGCTTCAGAAATAAACGATTGCAGTGAATTTGTTAATATGAAAATGAATGATCATCAATACTTTTATTTAAAAGAAAAGATTTTGCTTTATTATTAATTTTTAAAAGTATTTATCTTTTCAAATAAAAAGAAAACATAAGTTGTATAATAAAATACAAAATAAAAAATAGCACAAGATTTTAAAAGATTTCTCCAAAGAAAATATAGTTAATGAAATTTATGAGGGTAAAGTGAAGTATTGGAATTATTTTTATACATTTTTACAAATTCTCCTTTTTAATTCATTTTATATTTCCAGGGTTCGTTTATTGCATCCAAAACACCGATATTTTTCAATTTTAAGGCTTTATTAACACTTAAGAACGTTATATATATAACTAAAACAAAACATTATTGTGAAGCCATTTCTATTCCATTGTTTCTATGTACTAGTGTTTACATAATTTTACAACAAAAATTTTCATTTACAATTTTTAATTTTATTAATAAGTTTATTTGACTTTATTATTGAGCAACATACATATAAACTTTTAGTTGAGCTTCAGGTCAGCTAAAATAATTAATTTTATATAATTTTTAAAATACTTGATTTTCTTATATGTTGTTTTGTTTTGTAGCATTTATATAATTTTAATTCTACATGTACTTTGATAATATTAAGTATAATGATTTATAATTTTCCATATGCACAATTGTTCTACGTGCATTTTGTTATTATAATAATTTATGTATATAACATAAAAGTAGTAATATAAAATTATAGAGAAATTTCTTCATAACAATACATACGTATCGATTTCTATTTTTAAATTTCGAATCAGAATCAGAAACTAAAAACTTTCATATCTACAGACATATATTGGAGAAAATGTGTATCTCTGAAATATTTGAGATAAGGACAAAATATAAAAAGCCAACGGGATTTAGTTTTGTAATTAGAATTTTTGCAATAAAATTAAAGCACATGTCATGTCCAAAATATCAGAAAAACATTCATATTAAGGCGTCTTTAGCTCCTGCACCTAACGCTATTGAACCCCATTTTCTCTAACTCTAAGTAAAGGGTTATCCATTTTGCGGTTTCAAAAGCAAACATATAAAATATTTTTTTCATGATATTTTTTTTTTAAGTTTGAACGTTGACAATATGTGTGAAATACTACATCATTTAAATGACCTCTACGCGAAGTTTTGCAAGCATTGATTCTTTTGAGGTAATTTTCGACCTCTTTTTGAGACATATTGGGCGGTTCTCAGCCATAACTTGACGAATATTGGTTCTTAAGTGCTCAAGAGTTGAAGGTGTTTCTGCATAAATACGGTCTTTCTTGTAGCCCCACAAAAAAAGTCTAATAATGCCACGACGAGAAATTACGCGGCCAGGAAATGTCTCTTGCAATAAAGCCATATTCGCTCGAGTTGTGTGGCATGTGGCACCGTCTTGTTGAAGCCACATATTCTCCAAGTCGTATTCTTGAATACATACATACATAACTGGGCTTTACAACCCTGTGTCAGGATTACGGCCTAGCTTCTCGCAGCACTTATGTTGTGTGTGTAAATTTTTATCCATGAGTACCGGGACCTACAGTTTAATGTCGACTCCGAACGACAGACTTGTTCATGGCAATTAGTTACTCTCAGAGCTTTTGCCAAAAGACTGCTGAGAGGTAGTCGCCGAAAAAAATATTTTTTTCATATTTCTTCTTTTGAAGATGTCGGAGCCTGGAGTCGAATCCAGGGCCCATGTCTTAGTAAGCCAACACACTAACCACTAGACCACGGCGACTACAATACGTATTCTTGAATAGCAGGCAAAAAAATTTGCCGTAAGACAGTCCTAATTCCTGAGAACAAGGAGGAATCGACACATTCGGGTCTTCGTCAACACTTTCACTAACAGCAGCGATATTTTTAGCGGAAGGATCGAAACGATGATGCCCAGGACTTACAATATTTATTACCGCTCCAGTCTCTTAAAATTTCTTCACAATTTTGCCATTTGCTTGCATAGTTGAAGTTTTGATAATTCTTATGAGTTGCGTGATAGTTAAGCGATCCATTTTCGTCAATGTTAGACTTCCAACTGGAAAGAAAAAAATTGGTTTAACAACTTAGTTTGACAGATGTCGAACTCCAGTCCCATACTTTTGGAACCACGAATTGGATAACCCGTTATAATGTATCGTTTACAGCAGGGACCGTAATCATTATGAGTTTTATAATAAAAATTACACAGTAATGATTATATTGTGAGTTTTAAAGATTTTCTTCAATGGTAATGATTATTTTTGAGCAATATTAATAAAAATCAGGCATAATCATTATTTTTGAGCAAAAGAAATAAAACTCAAAAATAATCATTATTTATGATTTTTATTTTTTTCGCTCAAAATAAAACTCACTTTCAATTTATGACTTTTTTTTGAGGTTTTTTACATATAAAAATTTGGTCAGAACTAATAAAAGAAAAAATATTAAGACATGCTTGTTCATTTTGTTATATAAAATATAATTTTTTTGCACAAAAATTATTTTTTTTTTTCATATATAATATATAAAGTAAATTAAAAGTGAGTTTTATTTTGAGCGAAAAAAATAAAAATCATAAATAATGATTATTTTTGAGTTTTATTTCTTTTGCTCAAAAATAATGATTATGGCTGATTTTTATTAATATTACTCAAAAATAATCATTACCATTGAAGAAAACTTTAAAAATCAAAAATTTAAAAATCATGACGGATATGCAAAGATTGTTAAAAAGTAATAATAATGGTGCAAAAAATTTTTATTTATGTCTGTTCTAAGTGATTGATTTTTTTATTTAAAAAAACGAACAATAATCATTATTTACGGTCCCTGGTTTACAGTGAAATTCTTATGGGGAATGTTCCACTTCTTTCACACTGTACTGCCTACATCAGATACCGTTGTCAATATTTTTGTGCTTAAACAAAACTATTCACTATACAATTTTCGACTTAAAAAATTTTTTCAAGCACATAAAACTCATTTACTTTATTATTATACCACAAAATTTTTATTTACATATTATGCAAATGAGTATGCCGACTACGATTTAATGACAAATATATATCGACTTTTAAAAAATCCTTAAGAGATAAATTTCCAACTATTAAGGTTTTAAATTTAAACGGAATATCAAATAGTTAAATACTTTTATCAAAATGGGTAGAGTTTATTCGTAATTTGTAAAAAGAAAAAAATTACGAGGCATATTTCTATTGTACAGGTCACATGGGCAAACAATTTCGTTGAGTTTGCTACAAAAATAATTCAAATGAAATCCAATAGCTTAAAAAATATCTTCAAGAAGTTACTGTTTGTTTTGTACTTAAACTGGGACGTAATCCAGATACATACTTTGGGCATTACAACTCTGTTTATGGTTATGTTAAGACTTATGGACTGACTTCTCGCAGCACCCATGACTTACCGTTTAGAATCGACTCCGAACGACAGACTTGCAGCTTTTTCATGATAATCAGTTACTCTCAGAGCTTTTGCCAGAAAACTGTTAAGAGAGAATAGCCGAAAGAAATTTTTTTTTTAAATATCTGTTTTTTCAAAGTGTAAGAGCTGGGGTTTGAATCCGAAGTTCTTGTCGAGTAAGCCAACACACTAACTACTAGACTACAGCGACTACTAATATATCTATTCGTTAGTCTGTCTGTTTGTCGTTCCATCACGCCTAAGCGTCTAAACAGATTTTGTTGAACTTTTGAGCATAGATTGCCCCAAGCACCGAAAGTGCTATGCGGTATATATTTTTCAAAAATTTGGCCAGGGCTTAGTGCCTCCCATAAAAGCTATATAGTGATTTTTGTATATTTTGAGAACTTATAAAGTTTAATTAATTAATTCTTAATTTGGTCCGACTAGCTTCACGGCCAAAGCAAATCATTAGTTAGAAAGTGGGAGGAATTAAATAAGTGGGCGTGATATCTTCTATACAAGACAAATACAAACAACTACGTTGTTAATATATGTCATCAACTAAAAAGTGGACGATATTTATACTGATGTTTTTATTTAATTCAAAGCGAAGGAAGCACGCTGGGGTTAAGCCAGTCAGTTCATATTTCTTTTCGAAAGGCATTGGTCATTACTTGAAAATTTTTTTCAGCCAAAATTGGTTGAAAAACACACCAAGGACATGTGGTTTCAAAGAACGGTGTTACTTGACACAGCTTTATCAAGATTCTGCTCGAGCAAGGTTCATCTCATGTGAAGGTAATGTGAAAATTACATACATACATACATAACTGGCCTTTCCAACCCTGTGTCAGGATTACGGCCTAGCTTCTCGCAGCACTCATGTTGTGTGTGTAAATTTTTATCCATGGGTACCGGGACCTACAGTTTAATGTCGACTCCGAACGACAGACTTGAGAAGCTTGTTCATGGCAATTAGTTACTCTCAGAGCCTTTGCCAGAAGACTGCTGAGAGGTAGTCGCCGAAAAAAATATTTTTTACATATTTATTTTTTTGAAGATGTCAGAGCTTGGTGTCGAACCTAGGGCTCATGTCTTAGTAAGCCAACACACTAACCACTAGACCACGGCGACTACGAAAAATGAAAATTACAAAACAAATTTTAAAGTAATCAAAGAAAACCATAATTTACAGGACTTCATAATTATTACAAAAATGTATTCCTAAATTAGTTCCTTATTATTGCAAGAATAGAAATTGGTCCCTAAAACAAACAAAAACAGCAGTTGAGCTTAATTAATCTGCTCGTAATGCACAATATCATGGTACCTGAAAAAAACTATTAAAAGTTTATGAAAACAATACTTCAGTTAAATTTTACATGTGGGCAAGGGCTAACGAATAGTCTCCTATATTTTCACATGAACGCATGCTCTTTAATAAATCGCAAGCTAATGTTCAAATCATGCATTATCAACGTATGATTTCATTGCACTTTTTGTCCAGTCACCGGTATCGTGCAATTTAATGCTGTTTGAATTTTTTGGGAGATTTTTCTTTTGGATGGCTTTAACATGACTTGCCCGGTTGACATAGATCAATAAAATGCGACGGTGCTTATGTGTTAAAATCAAAAAAAAAAAAAATTGAAATTTGAAAAGTATTTCCAGCATATTTGAAAAATTTCTAATTGAAACAACGGTCTTTCAAACAAAACAAAATGTTCGGTCTACCATACAAACTTCGTGTTATTAAAATCAGTATTGGCCAAGTACCAACATGGCCAAAAATATTCACTCATTCTCTCTTTAGCCATCTCCAGTTAAAGATACCCGTAACAAGCACTATAAATCATTTACCTCTGCTACAGATAATCGATAATTTTCTTATAGTTACAATTGTAATATCAGTACTATTAAGAGATAAAAAGAGGTAAGTTTGCAAAAATCTACTCACCAGCTTTCAAACTGCCCATTACTGCTGTAGGGTATTCGAGAATAATTTCTAAAAATACAAAAAGAAAATAAGCACTCTAAACATGAATAAGTAATTAAAAAGTTGTTGCTAAAAATTTTGTTTTTATTGCAAATATTTGTTGGTGTAATTGATATAAAACTAAATAGTTAAAGAAAGAAACGGACACTACAGCCAACCACACAAAAATGCAACAACAGCTATAAAGCGTTTACGCGAAAAGTTGCAGATAGAAAACCATTTAAAATTCAGCTTAATTTGTATGTTTTAATAAACGTTTTAAGTGAATTTTAAGTGTTTCATTTTAAAAATGCAACACCAGTAAACAGACCATCAGCATTAACTGAAATAAATGAATTTACTTGTAGCCACTACTTGTTGGTGTCCTTCTAAGTTTGTTAAGCAAAATTGAAAAGTTTTTGTTTTTACTTTGAACGCATAAATTAGAATCTTTGCTAAGATTTTTTGTTTGCTTGTGTGTTGAAAATAAATGCATTTTTATTAGCTGGAAGCTAAATTATTATTAACAAATTACGTAATTTTTTTGTGAAATTATAAGCTGAGACTTTCACAAATTGTATAGAAAATTTTACCACTTTTTGTAAAATTCAAAACTTTTACAAAATTTCTATTCAGTTGTAATAAATAAACATTTAATTTGAAGTTTGTAGTCGTTGTCGCCGTGGTCTAGTGATTAGTTTGTAAGCTTACTAAGAGTTTAAACCACAGCTCTGACATCTTGAAAAAAAATATAGAAAAAAATATTTCTTTCGTCGACTACCTCTTCGCAGTCTTTTCGCAAAACCTCTGAGATTAACTGATTTGCCATGAAAAAACTTGTCAAGTCTGTTGTTCGAAATGGACTTTAAACTGTAGGTTCCGGTTCTCAGAGATAAAAATAATTGACACACACAACATGGGTGCTACGAGAAGTTAGGCAATAACTCTGAAACAGGGTTGTAATGGCCAATTATGTATGTATGTATGTATGTATGTATGTAAGGGTGTTAAATTGAGCATTTCTGGAGAACGAAGCAAGCGTTTGGCTGCCAAGGCGCATAAAATATGTATAAGGTGTGTTTTTTATTTTATAAATAATGCAAAGAAATAATTCATAAAAAAAGCTGTTACTTGTGTTAAAAAAATTTACGGAAATAAGTAAATTAAATATGAATATATACCCGTTGAATTAGTTTTCAATTTTTCATTTTATTTTTCCAAATCCCTATTGGCAGATATGGGTGTTCAAAAGTATGTGCAAATGTTTATATTATTTTATTAAAATTAATTTGATAAAATAGGTTATATTACGTGTGATTATATCTATTCCTATTGTTCCTAAGACTCCGAAGAGACTCATGAAATTAGTGCTAACGCTTTCCCTTTACCCAGCTTTTGCCTCAGGAAATCTTCCAATACTTTTCCATGAGCGTTGTTTAATTGACAGCCTAAAATTTCAGAAAACAGCTACTAAAGATTATCAATGTTTGTTTTAACTGAGATAAAGTTTATACAGACTACTTAAAATCATGTTATATAATGCTCCCTGCGCACATATCCTCATATTAATTGCAAACGGACGTAACTACACAAAATTTTGAAATTGAGTTTTTTAATAATTATGGTTCGTTTTATCAAAATACATGTTCGTGCAAAATTTTAGATTCCTACGATCAAAAATGGCGATATTTTTAATGAAATTCAAAAGGTCGTAACTACAAGTATATATAATAATAATAACTATTGTTGTATATAGGGATGCCAATCCTTATACCCGTTCGTGAAAATTATATGATTTTCAGGATTTACAAAATTTTTTATTTTAAGGTTTTTTGCTTCTCCGGTAAAAAAGCAAAATATGTAGTTACGTCCGTTTGCATTTAATATCATACTTATATAATTAGCCATTAAAACGGGGGTCAACTCTGGTTCTGTGAAACAGTGAAACGAAAAGTTTTTTATCATTTTCGTTTTCATGAGCACTTTTCGCATTATCACATCACAATTACACTATTTGCGATTCTGGTGCATGTTATGAAAAAATTGTTTCATTCCAACCGTAGTAGAGCTGTGTCAGTCACGAACGAACGGGTTAAATTGAACGAATCAGTCAATTGAACGAAGTGGATCAGTCGTTCGTTTGATCGGTCGGTCGTTCAATCTATATTTATTTTTTCTTTGTTTTGGTCGTTTCTTTCGTTCGGTCGTTTAATCTAAATTTGTTTTTTCTTTGTTTTGGTCGTTCATTCGCGCAATCTAAACTTGTTTTTTCTTTGACTTGGTCGTTTTTTCTTTGTTTTGGTCGTTCATTCGTCCAATCTAAATTTGTTTTTTCTTTGACGTGGTTCTGCCATTTAATCTAAATTTGTGTTTTCTTTATTTTGGTCGTTCGTTAAACATTTATTTTGTCGCTTTTTTATATGCATATTGTCAGTATTGCCATTTTGTTAATTTTTAACTAAAATTGGCCATTGTTTCTTAAATGTGGAAATATGTACTTTTAATTAATTGTTTTTACTTTTTTTAAATCTAAATATAAATATAAAGTGACAATAAACATTATTATTTTGATTATAGAATTACTTAAAACATTTTTTAAATAATATATACATAATAATAAAAAAAATATATCGTATTTTCACACCAATTTTTTATTATTTTTGGAATACATTATATAAAAAATTTTTCGTATAAATTGGAATATCATAACATCCCATTGAAATAATAATAATTTACACTAATGGCATGTAGTATAATTTAGAAAATACTATTCTTAATATAAATATGTACATATGTATGTATGTTTATTTTGAAGTATAATTTGTTACAATTTTTATTTATACACATAAAATTAAAAAAAGTAAAAACATTTTATGTAATAAAAGTACGTATTTACACATTCAAGAAACGATTGCCAATTTTGATTTAAAATAAACAAAACAGCAACACTGATACCATGCATATCAGAAAATAAGCAACAAAACAAATATTGAACGAAGGACCAAGCAAAGAAAAAACAAATTTAGATTGAACGACCGAACGACCAGTACAAATGAACGAAGTGAACGATCCGGATCACTTTTATTGACCGAACGAAAATGACCGGTCGTTTAACTGAACGATTTGGCACAGCTCTAAACCGTAGTCGTGAAACTTTTGCTGGTATGTTATTGAAATTTTATGTCAACATGTCAAAGCAAGAGTACGAAGCCAACAGATTGAAGGAAGCGGCTTACCCGCCATATATTTTTTTTAACTGCTTCGAATTTTACTGATACTGTTTTTAGATATTAATAAAATGATAATAATATAACAAACAAATATGTATTTCATTGATACCACTTTCAGTTTTACACATTCGCAAATACATGCGTTTATGTATATCACTTTCAAACCGAAAAATAAATTAAATCAACACCGACTTGTAATGTGGACTTTTTTGTCCGCACTAATTTATTAGCGTACATAAAATGATGGTAAATTAAGGGACGATTTTTATGTACCTAAAAGTATAGTCGCACACTAAGAACTTGTTTATAAAAAAGTTGCGATAATTGTTGCTATTCGCTCGTGGTACTCAAAGTGTTTACAAATTACCTAAATGTATAAATATATGTATGTATGTATATACAAGAAAAATTTAAATGACTTTGTGTTGCATAAACTTATATACAGGGCGTCCGCCGGGAAGGTATAGGACTTTGTTTTGCCGCCATTTTGGTAAAGATTAGTCTTGACAGTTCATATTTGGCAATCGTGAAGTAAAGACGTGGCAAATTTATTATGGAGAAATATGAACTGGTGGACACCCTCTACATACTTAAGTTCGTTTTGAAACCAATTTTTTTATGGAAAAAGTTTTTAGTTGTAGGTTTGTAAATCTTTTTCAATATGAAATATGTATGTATGTATGTACATATACGTATGTTTATTTTAAAAACCGCAATTGCATACATAGCATTTGTATATTTGTTCATCTAATTGTTATCATAAATATAAATTGATAAGATATGTTTTGTACTGTTTTTTCTGTTAAAAAATTAATCAGATTTTTGCTGGATACAAAATTAATATTAAAAATAATTGCAACTATCGTCGATTGATTTTTTGTGCTGCCGGTTTCGCCGCTACCGCCGTCAACTATATATATTTGGCTCTAGAACACCAATGTGACGCCATACTTGTTTAGGTTTTTGATATAAATATACGACTATTAAATATTATATTAAAATAAAAATATGACGGGTGCAATTATTTTATTCGATTTTATTAAATATTCTTTTTTATTTTTGCTAGCACGCTTTCCTTTTGTTGGTTTTTTCATGGTTTTAAACCTCAATGTTATTTTTTCACATAAACATTTTCTGTGCAAGCTTGTTACACATATGAAACAATTTTGACAGTTAATTTCACAGTTACACAAAACATGAATCAGCACTTTTGTGAAACTGTGAAAATATTTTGTTTCATTCCACTTGTTGTTACATGAAAAAATGATATGTATCTTTTAAGTTTTGCACAAAACAAGAATCAAAAACGCTGTGTAACATTGAAAAAACTTTTCATTTCACCGTTTCACAGAACAAGAATTGACCCCACGGTTTAGATTCTCACAGCACCCATATTGTATGCGTACATTTTTTCTCCATCAGTACTGGGACCAACAGTTTAAATTCGACTCCGAACGACCGAAGCTTATTCATGGCAATCAGTGACTTTCAAATCTCTTGACAGAAGATTGCTAAGAGGTGGTCGGCGAAAGAATTGGAGTTTTACCCCGAAGCTCTCGTTTAGTCAGCCAACACACTAGAGTCTAGTGACTAGACTATGGCGACCACAAACCCATAAGAGTTCTTGCATTTTAGCACAAGTTTTTGGCCAAAAAGCATTGAAGAAACTGAAATATTTTCAAAAGGGTAATAAAAATCTCTGAGTTTGTTGAAGATGTTTAATAAAATGTTTAATTTTGTATATTCTAATGCCAGCTAAAATACGATTTTTTTTTTTTTCATAAAAAAATTAAGTATAGAGCAAAAGACAGTTTCAGTTGCAGTGATAAGAAAAAGTTAAAAAGACATGTCCATTCGTGAAAATGAAATCAGAAATCGTAATTAAACGTACGTTTACAGTTGTAGAGTATTATCAACTTCAATTATTCGCAATGTTCCTGAAAGAAAACTAACTTACAGCTCGACTCTATCGCCTGTTTTCTAATTCTTAGCGTTTGGGGTCAAACCTAAATATAAATTAAAACTCGGTTCACGTTTATGATTTCAAACAAATGTTTTTATTTTGTCTTTAGTGTTAGTTTCAATTTTTATTTGTTTAACAATTTTTGTTCTTTTTTGCTTTAAATTATTTGTTTTAATTTATTTGTATTTTTTTATAATTTTGGTTTATTTTAATATTCACCGCCACTAGTTTTAATTTGTCTTAATTTGTCGACTTCACAAAATGTAATGTGTATTTTTATCTAATTAAATATAGATGGTGGTGTTATCTACTGCACTTATGCAATGGGTGTAAAATGAACAATTGATATGTACTATAAAGTTTCCTTCTCAATTCACACCTTATTAGTATGAAATCTTAAGGTCGGCGGGACCCATCCATTCCACTAGCTTCCGCCGTATTGGGGTGGTTCTTGACCTTGGACTAACATACCCTACAATTACATAATTTATTTCAGGGTCCCTTAGAATGTAAAATTTGCTCTCAGAATGGAATATGGACTAATTAAACTATTGTTCCCCAATATTTTGAATAAAAAAAATTTATATTGTATATATACTGTTAAGAAGTCTAATTGGAGGTATTTTATACGGGAAAAATAAAAAGAAGAGGAAAATGGTGTAATTTCCCCGGGATCATAACCCACCCTTACCAATGTTCTCCGTATCCATATTTTTTTTATTTATTTATTTATTTATTAAAAAAAAAGTCAATGGAATAAATCCTTACAGACTATTTACAAATTAACAATATATAAAAATTAACACAACAAAATTACAATTAGTTACATATTTAGAAATACAATTATTTTACGTTTAATAATGCTAGAATTTAAAGAAAAATCAATTAATTCTGACAAATAATTATATTGGCTGCATAATCTATTAAAAGGATCAGCCATATTATAGTTAAATCTACAAAATTGAACAAAAAGAGGATTATAAAATCGAGAATTACGACAAGGAATATTAAATTTAACAGATTTTAAAAGAGATTCACAACAAATATTTCCATTAATCAGATTAATCATAAAAGATACATTTAACATTATACGACGACTTTTAAGCGTTGGTAGTTTAATTAATGCTAATCTGGAAGTATATGAAGGCAAATCAGTATAGTTCCAACCAAGGCCACGTAAACAGAATAACAAAAACTGCTTCTGCACAGATTCAATACGATCACTATGAACATTGTAGTAAGGATCCCATACTATTGACCCATATTCTAGAATTGGTCTCACAAGTGACACATAGAGTTGTTTCGTAATATAAGGATCGGTGAACTCCTTAGCCCATCTCTTTATGAATCCCAGGACACATTTAGCTTTGTTTACAGTCAAAGTAATATGCTCATTAAAATTCAATCTCATGTCAAGAAGAATGCCAAGATCGATAAATGTTTCAACCATCTCCAATTGATTACCTCCAAGTGAATAATTAACATTAATAATATTCCTACGTGAGAAACTCATGTATTTGCATTTTTTAATATTCAATTCCATCATGTTGTATTGACACCATAAAAAAAAGTTGTTAAGGTCACTTTGAAACAAAACATGTTCAGTAATATTTTTATACGATAGAAACATCTTCACATCATCAGCATACATTAAGATATGGGCAAAGTTAATAACATTTGGAAGATCATTAACAAACAATGAAAATAAAAGTGGACCAAGATGACTGCCTTGGGGAACACCGGAGCGAACATAAATAAACTTAGAAACGTTATTATGCACTCGTACTGTTTGTTTCCTACCCATCAAATATGACCTCATCCAATTTAAGCCAATCTGAGTAACTCCCAGCGAATCAAGTTTATTCAGAAGTAGTCTATGGTTTACCTTATCAAATGCTTTACTGAAATCAGTATAAATCACATCAGTTTGCTTTCCTTCAGTAAAACCAGCATTAACTACAGTTGTTAATTGTAGTACATTAGTTATTGTTGAACAGCCTTTTCTAAACCCATGTTGATAAGGTGATAATAACGATGAGGTATGATGACGAAGAAAATCAGCAATTAATTTCTCAAATAGTTTTGGAATAGAACTCAGCTTAGCAATGCCTCTATAATTTGTAATATTAGATCTATTACCAGATTTAAAAAGCGGTACAATATACGAATCCTTCCAACACGCAGGAAAATAACCATATTTCATAGAGGCATTTAACAACAAAGATAACGGTGTGACAAATGACTCAGCACATCGACTTAAAATACAATTTGGAACACCATCAGGACCGGGACTAAAGGACATCTTCAGCTTCTTTAAGGACAGCAAAATATCACTTTCATGTAAAGTAGGAAGAGATATTACTTGATTTGATGGAATCGAATAAGGATATATATTTTTATCATTATAAACTGCATCAGAATAAGTACTGGCAAAGAAATCGGCAAACATATCACATATGTCATCAATATCACTAGATTCACGATCGTTAAATTTCATTACATTTGGATAACCAACAGCCTTTCTTTTAGAATTGACGAATGTATAAAATGATCTTGGGTTACGGATGAAGTTTTTCTTTACTCTAATTAAATACTTTTTATACAAAAGACGGTTGAGCATAATATATTCAGACCGTGCAACAGAGTACTTTGAATAATCAATAATAGAGCCAGATTTCTTATAATTTTTATAGCATTTATTTTTAAGATTCTTCAATCGAGACAGTTGAACAGAATTCCATGGTGGACCAACTTCTACATTATAATTCATTTTGGGAACACAAATTTCAAAAAAAGAATAAATTAACTTGTAAAAATTTGTTACGCTGCAGTCAATGTCAGTATTGCTATTAAAAGAAATAGGTATGATGTCATTCCAGCAAATATTTCCCATCAATGAATTAAATAAATTATAGTTAGTTTGATTGAAGCAAAAAATCATGCATTCTTTACTATGCTTTAATTTAGATTCAGATGGAGTACACAAAATAATATTTATAGTAGGATGATATAGATCTTCCGGTAAAGTAACAGGTTCTGCACGTATAACTGAGCAAGCATTGAGATCATTGACGAACACTAAGTCCAGTAATTTTCCAAAATTATTTAATACTGAATTCATCTGGTAAAGGGATAGACCCAAAATTTCATTTAAAAATTCTTCATGACAGTTTCTATTTTTCACTGGTATTAAATATGGTACATCAGATGTAAGTTTCCATTCAACTGAAGAAAGATTAAAATCACCAACAACAAAAACAGTATCACATTTGTCAGCAAGAGAAGAAACAGACTTGATAACATCAGCATGATTGGCATAAATAGAATAGTCAGAATTTGGAGGAACATATGAGCAGGTAAAATAAACTTTCGATCTTTTTAATTTCACTACAACAGCAACAATTTCAATATTAGAACGTTGAGTTACAATTTCTTCAGATGGAAATGAACAAGAAACAGCGATTAGAACACCACCACCTTTACGTAAACTGCGATCATATCTATATAACTTATAATTATTACAAAGAATTTCCGAGTTGAAAATATTGCTATTTAGCCAAGTTTCAGTAAATATAACAACATCATAAGTAAACTCGTAACTATCAACTAGAAGAGTAACTAATTTGGTATTTAAGCCACGAACATTCTGATATATAATATTCAAAAAATTATCAGAAGTATTATCACACTTAATTAGTTTTTTGAGATTCCTGACTGTAAGCGAGCGATATTACTATCATAATGAGTCCTCATTCTCTCTCTATAAGTATATTCACGGACTAATGTATTTGCAGGCCAGAAGTTAGGATCAACAATATTATCAAAAATATCCGGAGGGGTGGAAATTTTAAATGATGCAATGGACCTTGGAGTGGAAAATTTAAATTTTTGAATTATAACATTTACATCTCGTCTAAATTTAGATTTGATGTAATAGTCAACATCATCCAATGAAGTTTCACTTGCTAACCGTGATACAAAAACAGTCTTCATGGGTGGAACGGCAAGAAGCGGCTTAGGCATAATCGTATCATTCCCTGCCCGTCTATTTACGTCAGCGTTAACTGGTAAAGATTTTACATTGGAACTAGATCTAGTATCAATTGCAGGAGAAGTTAACTGACCAGAATAAACATTATTTGAAATAGTGGATGGCGTAGAATATGTTTCATCGACAGCATCGGGAATAATAATAGTCGTTACAGGTGAATTGACTGACGAAGGTATTGAAAGTAAGTTGTCAGATTTTAGCTTTTCATTAGAACCTTTATCAACAGCACCAAAATTATCCAAGCTAGGAAAATTATTATATAAGTCCTCAAACTTTGCAAGTTGGGATTGTAAAGACAAAAAGTCTTTATTAAGTTTATTAAATTGATCCTTATAGCTCTTGAAAAATCTATAAAATTCCATGTTAATTTTTTTACACGAAGCGCAAGTCCAGTGTAATGATTTCACAGGATCTAAAAGCGCATCCGCATCTCTTGCCTTCAGTGCAGTACATTTTAGGTGATAATTACCCATACAAAGCCAGCAGGTTACCATACGATCATTACCAGAAGAAGCACAATTAGTATTTAGGCAATTCATTTTTGTTCAATAAAATATATGTGTATGTAATAATTTAGTTATTTTCTTTTTTTTCAAATTTAAGGATACGTTACAATAATTCAAAAGTAGATGTCGCCACAACCAGTTAGCAAATACACAAACCAATATACACCAATACCCCGATTTGCGTCGCTTCAGTTTGCGTCGTTTCGAAGTTGCGTCTTTTTTTAAGTTTCTCGAATTTCAATGTTGCGTCGTTTTTGTTTCAGTTTGCGTCGCACGGCTTCGAAGTTGCGTCGTAAATGCTCCGATTTGCGTGGTTGATATGAAAATATTTTTACAAAGTTAAAGCAAAAAAAAGGAGATTTCCCGTTTAGTAGAAAGCAAATTTGCAGGTGTGCGTTGTTTACATGTTAAGCGTAGTTATTAGTTTCGAATTATATCAGTGATCTTCAGTGATCAAAAACTAATAAGAAAATATATTGATTTAAAAACAATTTTTCTAAGCTAAAATGTTTAAAACCTGTATTGACTAAACGAAAATCAAATACGTAAACAATTGAAAATTCTGCTTCAGTTTGCGTCGTTTCGGTTTGCGTCTCATTTTTTCAGTCCCAATTAGCGACGCAAACCGGGGTATTGGTGTATAATAATAGTATATTTATGACGAAAGGATTGTATTTATCCAAAACATATGATCACAACAGCTGGTTCAGTATATTTTATTTTGTTAGTTAATTAACTGTATGGTTAGTGTTGTTGTTATATAATGTTTATTTATTTATTTTTCTGTTTCTGTTTTTATATTATTATTGTAATTTAAGACAAACTGTTTTATATTTTTTTTTTATGTTTTTTATTTTGTTCGAGCAAGAGTTGTATTGTTATTGTATGTAAACACTCTCAGAATATATTTATTTCTCTTATAAATGACTTTATGTTGCTCTTTATTTTCTGATTTATTTTTATAAATGTATATATTATTATCAAAATTTTTTGTCTATTTAAATTTAAAAATATTTAATATAGAGTTGCTATTGTTGCTGTTAATAAATTAATATATTAGTTATGACCATACACTTTTTACACTAATAAATGGCACATAAACACATTAAAGGCTTGTACAGAGCGAGGTAAAACAAAAACATATATATATATTTGATGAAGAACCCTAAAAGAATTATGTTCTCAGCCTTTTTGAAAAGTCAATAATTAGTTTAATCACACATTATAGTAATAGTTCATAATTTATTAACACAAAAATTTATTTTCCTATCATATAAAAATTCTCTTAACTATACATTTAATATTAATCGCATAATTAAAATTACACTAATATAATATTACAAAAAAATTTTATTTAGATCTATATACAACAATCTATACCCAACAATTAAATGGCAACACTGTCTAGCTGTCAAGTTATTCTCTTTCTTCAGTGGAAATTTTATTTAATTTTTTTTTTATATTTAATAATATTAATTATCACTAAAATTAATTTCAACAAATTTATAAATACTTTTGTTATACCAGTAATTGGAGATTTCATCCTTGGAGTGATAATTTTTAAGCTTTTTACTTCAACAAAAATCTAGCACGTTTTTTTTTTTTTTTACAACAAAGCGAGCATTGCTGTGTACATAAAAAAGTTATTTTTTTGCAATGCAGTCTAATGAGGTTATTCCATGTAAAAAATGTGGTGATCATGTTCGAGAAAATCAATGGTCACTCCAATGTGATTTTTGTGATGGCTGGGTACATTATAAATGTCTGAATATAAATCCAGCGGAATATCGTCGTTTGGCAAAGCAGACTTTCTGGTTTTGTTCCACACAATGCGGTAACCAACATGATGGAGTTCCTAAAAGCCAAATGTATGTATCTGACGATATACCTGAAGTTCCATCGTTGAAAGATCTTTGTAAATTTGTTAAGGAGATAGCAAAAAGCAACGAAATGATTTTTAAGTTGATAAACGATACTAAAATTGAGAGAACTGAGCTTAAAAAGGAAATTGATGCAGTAAAAGCTGAAAATCTGAATTGAGATCTGAACTAAATCTTTGCAAAATGGATATTAAGGTGCTAAAAAACGAGCTAAACATGCTACAACAAAAAGAAGTGTCAAACCAAATAATTATTCATGGCATTCCAACGTCTACAACAACCAGTTTAGATACTTCTGTTAAGCATATTTTTGCAGAAAATAACATACCGGTGGATGGTTTTGTACGCTGCTATCGCATGGGTGCTAAAAAATCCAATTCTGCTCAATCTTCAAGAGGACCAGTTTTACCTGTTATATGCGTTCTGGAAGATGAACGGAAGAAAATTGACTTGCTACAATCAATAAGGAAAAAGAAAATCTCTACAACTTCTGATGGCATCTCGAGTAATATCAGAATTTTCGAATATTTAACTTCGTACTCTAGAGCTCTTCTTATTGAAGCTCGTAAAAAGTTGAAAGATAAATTCAAATTCATCTGGACCAGCGGCGGTAAAATCTTAATAAAGAAGGATGAAACAACATCTACTAGAGTTATAAAGACTTCTGAAGACATCTTTAAACTCTCATCACAGTAAAGTTATTACCTTTTGAAAATTTATAAAAATTTTGTTGGTTGATTTTTTTTGTTACTTAAATGAATAATAATAACTTTGTTGAATATTTTTATAACCACAATATAATATTAAATTCTAATTTTAACTTTACCATAATTTTTTTAAACTCAAGAAGTATATTAAACAAAATAGAGAAAATAGAAGATATCTTAAACAACTGTAATTGTACGATAGATATATTAGTTGTTGCTGAAACGTGGTTGTTACCAGGGGAGGAACGTTTTTGTAATATACAGGACTACAATGGGTTTCACTCAATCCGGCATTCTGTAAATAGAGGTGGTGGTGTCAGTATTTTTCTTCATCATAATTTAAATGGACATATCATTTTTGAAAACTCTGATAATTTCAATAATTTTTTATTAATTGAAATTCCGACAATGAATATGAAAATTTTTGGTATTTATAGATCACCAAATTATTTAAATTGTCCACGTGTATTCATCGATAAACTTAATCAGATTACTGAAAGGTTTACCAACTGCATCTTAGCTGGAGATCTGAACATAAATCTATTAGACCAGTTGAACGAAGAAGTTTCCCTGTATATTAATTCACTTAATGCGAATAGTTTCCACATACTCAACTCAATCTCATGTGATATGCCTACAAGAACATCAGACTCTTCTTCTACGATCATTGATCACTTTGCTACGGATTTGCTGCAGTACAACTACAAACTGTCTATTTTCGAAAACTCTTTAAGTGATCATAATATTTTAGCATTGCAATTATCGATTCCATCCGCTAATAGAATAAACAGTAACCTTACTATTTCTATTGTAAATAAAGAAAAAGTATTAGAAGAATTTAACTCCTTTAACTTTATGGATAATGTGAGCTGCTCTGAATTTTGTGAGAAGTGGTGCCAATTAGTTCATAATAATACAAACATTAAAATTATAAAAAAGAAAAATGTTTTAATAAAACCATTTATGACACCTTATCTTTTAAGACTCTCTAGAGAAAAGGAACGACTATTCTTATTAAAAAAACGGTATCCTACAAATCAATTAATTGCTAGACTTTACAAAACTACGCGCAACCTATTTGACAAAAAAAGAAAAGAAGCCAAGCGAAATTATATTCTAGAGCAACATAATTTAAATGTCTACAATCCTAAAAAACTCTGGAAAATTATTAACTTCTCATTGTATAACAGAAATACCTCTACCGCTACTATTGATAAAATAATAATTGATGACGTTCTAATTACTGATAAGCAATTAATCATAGACAACATTAACCAACATTTTATTCATTGTGCCGATTCAATTCCAAATACTCTAAATGATGCCTGCACTGACCTGCATTTGGACATGCTATTTGACGATATTCAATTTAACTTTTCTAGAGTCTCCGCTGAAACTGTCAAGGAACATATTATGTCTCTGAAAAATAATGTTGCATGCGGTTATGATGATATGACAATATCGCAGTTAAAAAATTTAAACAATGAAAAATTACAAACGCTAACAAATATCTACAATGGCATAATAGTAAATGGAAACATTCCTAAATCTTTGAAATTAGCTAAAGTAATACCATTACATAAATCGGGGGATAAAACTGTTTTAAATAATTACAGAGGTATATCAGTTTTGCCAGCAATGTCTAAACCACTCGAAAAAATCATGTTCATTCAAATATGGGAGCATTTAAAAAAATACAACTTGCTAAATGACAACCAATTTGGCTTTGTACCTCATTCAAGTACATCTTCAGCAACATTGGAAATATTAAATATCATTCTAAATTCAATTTCTAAAAAACGTTATACAGCCATAATAGCAATAGATTTGCAAAAAGCTTTTGATTGTATAAATCATGAGTTGGCTTTAAGAAAAATGAAAGATAAGCATTTTTCCAATGAGAGTATTAATGTGATGTATAGCTATCTATCAAACCGTTACCAATTTGTGAAAATGGGGCAACTATCTAGCAGTCACAGGCTAGTTAAGAGAGGAGTTCCGCAGGGTTCGATATTAGGTCCTCTAATATTCATAATCTACGTCGACGATATTTTTAATATTGGTCTAAAAGGTATACTTATATTATATGCTGATGACGCTATTTTGATCTACAGTGAAGAAACATTAGCATCACTTTTTGATTCAATGCAGCATGATATTTTTAAACTAAAGGAGTTTTTTACTAAACATTGTATGAAAATGAATCTTCAGAAAACAAAGTACATGGTTTTCAAGTCAACTGTACCGAATCACTATAAACTCACAATAGACAGTCAAATTATTGAAGAAGTGTATAAATTGAAGTATCTTGGCCTGTACCTGGAAAAAAATTTGAAGTGGAACCTACAAGTTAATCATATTAAAAGTAAAATAATTCCATATATAGCAGCTATGTATAGACAAAGACTAATTTTGCCGAAAGCTACTCTGTTTAAAATCTACTTTGCTCATGTTCATGCCCATCTGGTGTATTTAAATTTTATTTGGTCTAACATTCCGGCGTACCTTATGCATGAACTCAAAGTTCTCCAAAACAAAGCACTTAAAGCTGTTAATAACCTGCCTCTGTTGACACCAACGTCAGTTTTGTACGATAAGAAGATTCTACCACTTGAAAAACTTAAAGCTTTTGAACTAGCAACACTCGTGTATAAAATAATTCATAACAAAATGAAAACTGGTATAGTTTTGTTGCGTAATTCTGACTTCCATTCATACAGGACAAGGCAATATGATAATCTGGCATTGCATAATTTTTCACCAACAACCATTCTATATGAAGGTATACGCTCATATACCCTTTTACCAGATACAATTAAAGCAGCAAATTCTCTAACGATATTTAAAATGGAGCTAAAAAAATACCTGATGTCTTAAATCTTTCATCTTTCATTATTTTTATTTATCTTTATTTTTTTTTTATTATTTTTTTTTTTTGTTAATGTTTTACTTATATATTTCTTTTCTTCTTTTTCTTTGATTTTGTAAATAATTCATTTTCAAAAATTTTTTTAATACGCATTCATAACGAATTTATAGATTAGTGTTGCATACTTATTATACTTATTGTATAGAATTCTTGATACGATTCAATACAAGCGTAAGCTTTCGAATCGTTTAATAAATAAATAAATAAAAAAATACATATGTAAGTATGTGCACAGGTTAAAAAATTAAACGCGAAAAATTAATAAAATTTATACATCGGTGCTATAGGGTGTTCATATAAATATCAAAAATAATTATTTACTTTAAAAGTAACTGTTTAATAAATGGATTACCGATGTACGTGTAAATTTTTTTTTAAGAACAATCGATAATTATTAGGAAAGAAAGTAAATAGTAAATTTAGTAAAAATTTTATACAGAGGTGAAAAATTTAGTTTTTGTTCTTTTATTTTTTTTATAGGTATATATTTTTTTCTTTAAATTCAAAATTAAATGTTCGGTGACAATTCTCTTTCTTTTTTTTCTTGTTTTGTTGTAAATATAATAAACCTATTATATATAAATGATCTACTAATGGTAATTTTGATTAAAACGGCTTTGAACACAAAAAAATCCTTTTTAAAGTAAATCGACACAGGGGTGTTCCGAATAACTGACACCGAAATTTAATTTTCACCATTGCTGGATGTGTATTATATTAGTATCAATCTTATTTTCTTGGATAACAGGTAGTTGTTAAAAATTTTATAAATGTCATTGTTAACCACAACGTTAACAACAGTAGGTCGTGATGGCTTGATTGAATTAATAACACAGGTTAATGTTAGTGAAATGCAATTATTTTTTTATTGTCGATTTGACTCAACCTTATGTTTTAAAATCCTATAAATAATTCAAGTAATATAAAGTTCATAAATTTATATAAATTCATAAAAATATAATATAATAAATTTATATAATACATACTTTTTGGTATCAAACCACCAACTTATTTAATTAAAAAATATCAAGCACGTTGTGTGCAGCTAATGTTTGTTAGGTTAACTTAACTTTCATAAAATGACGAATGAATGTTACATATACAGTAAGGGACAAAATTGTTCACAAAATTACAAAAATTTATAATAAATCCAAAAAAGTATGTTTTATTCAAATATATTTTAATTTTTTTTACCTATATAGAATAATGTACATCTAAAAACCTTAAAAAGAACAACATTTTAAAAGAATGTGTGTTAAGAGTAAAAAAAATAAATATTAATTTAAAAATTCACATGTGAACAATTATGACCGTTGTTGAATATTCCATTGATTTTAGGTCCTAATATTTGGTATGTACACCATTTGCTTTTTTAACTGCCTTAATACTTTTTGGCATACTTTTCACTAAATTCGCCAAGACATTAGGGTCAATACTTTCCCAAGCTTCAACAGCACGCTCCCAGAGTTCGTCTACGGTCTTTGGAGGGTCTTTTTGAGCAAAAATTTTTCTCTTTAATATGGACCACAGGTGTTCTAATGGGTTTAGATCCGGCGACTGAGGAGGCCAATCCAAAAGCTTGATCCCAGTTTCTTCAAACCAACGTTTTGTTATCTTCGCGGTATGCTTAGGATCGCTGTCCTGCATAAAGATGCTATTCTGTCCCGGATCTAAACCAAATATGTCGGGACTTGGAGTGTATGAGTCTTCTAAAATGTCTATATAATCTTTAGCACACATTTTGCCTCTAATTCGGCGAAGTACTTCAAGTTGATTCCCGCGAAAACAGCCCCAAGCCATTAATGAGCCACCTCCAAATTTAATTTAAGACGCCTAGAGTTCGCGAAAAAATATGAAAAATTCACTTTTGAAGTCTGGATGAGTGTAACATGGTCGGATGAGACAAAAATTAATAGAATCGGGTCAGACGGACGACAATGGACATGGGTGGATAAAAGTGTTGGTGTCAAAGAAAGAAATATTTGCCAAACACTTAAATTTGGAGGTGGCTCATTAATGGCTTGGGGCTGTTTTCGCGGGAATCAACTTGAAGTACTTCGCCGAATTAGAGGCAAAATGTGTGCTAAAGATTATATAGACATTTTAGAAGACTCATACACTCCAAGTCCCGACATATTTGGTTTAGATCCGGGACAGAATAGCATCTTTATGCAGGACAGCGATCCTAAGCATACCGCGAAGATAACAAAACGTTGGTTTGAAGAAACTGGGATCAAGCTTTTGGATTGGCCTCCTCAGTCGCCGGATCTAAACCCATTAGAACACCTGTGGTCCATATTAAAGAGAAAAATTTTTGCTCAAAAAGACCCTCCAAAGACCGTAGACGAACTCTGGGAGCGTGCTGTTGAAGCTTGGGAAAGTATTGACCCTAATGTCTTGGCGAATTTAGTGAAAAGTATGCCAAAAAGTATTAAGGCAGTTAAAAAAGCAAATGGTGTACATACCAAATATTAGGACCTAAAATCAATGGAATATTCAACAACGGTCATAATTGTTCACATGTGAATTTTTAAATTAATATTTATTTTTTTTACTCTTAACACACATTCTCTTAAAATTTTGTTCTTTTTACGTTTTTTAGATGTACATTATTCTATATAGGTAAAAAAAATTAAAATATATTTGAATAAAACATACTTTTTTGGATTTATTATAAATTTTTGTAATTTTGTGAACAATTTTGTCCCTTACTGTATATATATAAAGTAATGAAGTGTAATAGAGTATTATAAACTGTAATAGATTTTCTCTAACTATTTAGAGCTGTATTTTTAGGTAGTTAGTTATTGGCCGTTACACCCCCCCACAGTATGCTGAGGAGTTTCCGAAGTCATACTCCTTATTCACGTCAAGTACGGCCAATCTCGCGGCTGGTCGGACAACTATGCCGCTCGTAGTACGAACTTTTGCCTGTCGCACTTGTCCATCTGCTGCCGTTGTAGTTTCGATAATTTTACCTCTTGGCCAAGCATTTCTTGGACCCGACGGATCAACCACAATAACTAAGTCCCCGACCTGCAGCGGTCTAGTCTTTTCTTGCCACTTTGACCTGAATGTTAACGAGGGTAAGTATTTTCTTAACCATTTGCGCCAAAACCGCGAGTTGTTGAGAGCTCAGCCAACTGTGTTTGAGAGCGACGCCACTGTCATCAAACGTCGCTAATGGTTTCATTCCATTAGGTGAGTGTACCAAAAAATGATTTGGCGTCAGAGCCTCGGCGTTTTCGTGTTCGAGTGGTACATATACTAAAGGTCGTGAATTAATTATGTTTTCCACTTCCGCCATCATTCCGCGAAACAGCTCCTCGCTTGGCACTCATGTGGGCAAAATACTATATAAAACAGTTCTTACGGATCGAACAAGTCTTTCCCACGCACCTCCCATGTGAGGTGACGACGGTGGGATAAAGTTCCACTTAGTGTATGACGTTGTAAAAGTTCGTATAAATTGATATTTATCGATCTCCTTTAATGTTTCACGAATTTCCCTTTCGGCGCTTACAAAATTGGTGGCGTTGTCGCTAAAAAACTCTCTTGGGGTACCGCGACGACATATGAAATTTCTAATGGTTAATGTGCATGATGACGTATTGAGTGTGTTGACAACTTCTATATGTACAGCCCTTATTGTGAGGCATGTAAAGAGAGCTCCATATATTTTTTCACTGTGTCGGCCGACGGTTACCATTAGTGGGCCAAAGAAGTCCAACCCTGTGTACGTGAATGGAGGACAATAAGCTGCGAGCCTGGCCTCTGTTAGTTTTGCTATTTGCGGGTAATTTGGGACTGCATTTTTTATTTTACATGTTTGGCATTGCCTTAGTATGGTTTTAAGAGTAGCTCTTAGCCGTGGTATGTAGTATCGCTGCCTTACTTCGTTGACTACGGTTTCGTGATTGAGGTGCTTAAATCTTATATGGTAATTCATAATCAAAAGGTAAGTTATATGACTATTTTTGGGTAGAATTATTGGAAATTTAGTTTCGTCAGATACACTGGCTCTATCTATCCTACCTTCTACGCGAAGGACTTCGTTTTCATCCAGTTTCGGCGTAACTTTATACAGTGAGCTCGATTTTTTTAATTTTTGATTTGACTTTAAATATTTTATTTCTTCTGCATAGAATTCAGATTGTGCGGGTCGCAAAAGTAGATTTTCTGCTTTGATTAGTTCTGTAGATGAAAACTCAGCATGGTACTTTAATTTATTTTTTACTATATCGCAAAAGCGTAGCACATATGCAGTGGTTCTTAAAAGTCTATTCCAGTTAGAGAAACGATTTGGATCGATTAGAATTTCAATACTGTCATGAATGTTTACAAGTTGAATTAGTTCGATCTCGTATGTTTCCAGCGTAGTGTCGTAACGTGGCCATTCGTTTTCAGGTACTAGAAGAAATTTTGGGCCTGTAAACCAACGACTTTTTAATGATATATCCGGTTTTTTCGCCCATTTTGTCGCTTCGTCGGCAACGTTATTTTTCCTAGGTATCCAATGCCATTCATGTAGGTCTGTTAACTCTAAAATTTCGCTGACGCGCAAGGAGACACACTGATGGTATTTTTTATTGCTGTGTGTCAACCAGCTTATAACAGTTTTCGAGTCGGACCAGAAATATTTTCTTTTTATTGTAATAGAGTGACTTTTTATAATACTGTTCGCAAATCGTGATACGATTTCTTGTAGCAGAATTTTTAAGTACATGATAAAGTTACCAATAAGTCCCAAGGGGTCGTATATATATAATCTTTAATATTTTCAGAATTCGCCGTTTTGTGGGAGGCTTATGAATTCGAATTACATCATTGTTCAGTATATATGGTGAAATTTTGAAAATAATCGTATCATCGATGGGATTCCACAAGACGCCTAACACTTTTTCTGCATCCTTATCGGAGCCCATATTTATCTGTTTTGCTTCAGTATGTTGCCGCGCTTCTAAGCAATTAACTACTTCGATTTTATTCGACACCCAATTCACCAGATTGAAACCAGCCTGACTTTGGATATATTTAACTTGTTTTGCGATATTCGAGGCCTGTTCGACAGTGTCAGTAGAAAGCAGAAAGTCGTCCACGTAGTGGTTGTTTATTACTGCAGAAGTTGCTTGCGGAAATTTATTTTGGTACTTTTCGGCGTTAAGATTTTTTTATATACTGCGAGATCGAAGGAGCGCAAGAAGCTCCGAATATCATGACGTTCGTTATAAAAACATCTGGTTCTCTATCACCTTCTCAATTACGTTGTACTTGTCTATCTTCCTCACGCATGTAGACCTGGTGGAACATTTGTTCAATGTCGCCGCAAATGGCAACAGACTTTTCTCTAAATTGAAAAAGTATAGCTTGTAACGAGGCCAAAAAATCTGGCCCTTTATGAAGCATAGAGTTTAAAGATATCCCGTTAAACTGCGCTGCGGCGTCCCATACAATACGACATATGCCGGGCTTATTTTTGTTGTACACTGTGAAAGTGGGCAGATACCAAATTCTTTCTGCTTTTGCCGTTATATCTATATTGCTTATATAGCCTTTGCTAATATAATCTTGAATAGTGTTAGTATAAACTGTAAAGAGATCTTTATTTTTTAATAATTGCTTCTCGAGACACAAAAGTCTTCGTTTAGCCATCTGATAATTATTGGGTAATACAACTTCATCGTCTTTCCATAACAGACATGATTCGTAATGGCCGTCGTCGCGTTGCGTTGTAAATTTACTTAAAAGTTGTAGCGATCTTTTATCTTCTTTGCCTACTTGTACTTTTGATAGTTAATGCCTAAACTTTCTATTTTAAAAAATAGTATTTCTTGAATTTTTTATCTGTTTCTACACCTTCACAGATGTGCACACTATATTGTGTATTTTGATCTGTACCACACGGTCCAAAAACCGTCCAACCAAGTGCTGGTTTTATCGCTACAGGTTCATTCTTTTTTCCCTTTTTTATTTTATTAGAAAGTACGATGTTTATATTATTAAGACCGATAAGAACCTTTGGTGAGCGGCAGCATAACTTTCAACAGAAAAATCTTTTAAATAATTAAATTGTTTACAAAGATTTTCATGATCAAGTGTTTGTTTAGGCAATTGAAGTTGTTTTACCGTACGAAGGTCTATGGCGCATTGTTTATTATTGTTTCCTAACACCCGCACTGTTAAACGCTGTGAATCGTTTTCAGTTCTTTCGACGTTGGCCGTCAACCTTAAACAAAGTTGTTCATTTTTACCTTTAAGATCTAGCTGATTTATAATCTCTTCATCTATTAAACTAACTGACGAACCATCATCTAAAAACCCATATGTTGACACCACTTTATTATTTTTCCCATATACTTTAATTGGGACAACTTTGAAAAGTATTTTTTGTTTGTTCATATCATATGTGCTTATATTTTGTTTACCATTATACGTCTCTTCTATTTGATTTATTTCGTTATGAAACTCTTTTGCTGTATTTAATGGTCTGCTAATGTTCTCTTCGTGTTTATGAAGGAGATTATGATGTTTAATCTGACAACCATTTACATTACAGATTCTGTCGTTAATATAATATACACCACTATGTTTTCTTAAGCAGTGCTTACAAAGCTGATATTTTTTTACAACATTCCATTTTTCATTGCGGTCGAAAGCTAAAAATTTTTTATAGCTTGCTACATTCTTACAGTCACTGGAGCAGATTAAACAACATCGTTTTTTATTCGTTTCGCTGTGATCATTGCAAAACACATTCTCATGGTGAAATTACTTACAAGGTGGTGGCAGGTGAATATAGTAAAAAAACAACAGGGAATTTGTTTTTGTTTTTTCAGCTCTTTAATGTCAAAAGCAGGTATGGTGAGTTAAAAAAGCACATGTCACAAGTGTGTGTGTGTATTGTTAACAACATATATGTCTCTACACCAAAACAAAAAATACGAATACACACAAAGCAAAATGTAAACAAAACATAAATATAAACAAAACTTTTGACAGGACCGGTATGACCAAAAAAAAAAAACCAGCTGGGTTGGCAACACCACCTTGTAAGTAATTCCACCATGCACATTCTTTTGCTTACGATTGTTAACAGAATCAGCTGTAACATAATGTTCAACATTTACAGTGCTAGCAGACAATCCAATATCAAACAACCAGTTAGAGAATTCAACTAGATTTGCTTTTTTATTATTTTACTGAAGATTTAGCTTATTTGATCCCCAAATTATTTGGTAAAGTGGTGGAAGCTTAGCGACAAGTTCCTGGATTAAAGTGGAGTTATTTAATTCATCAGTTAAGTCAGGGGTAAGCAATCTTTTTAATCAAAGGGCCACTTATAAATTTTAAAATTTTTTGGCGGGCCGCACATAAATACTAATAATTTACAAAACTCTATTTATAATAAAAATTAGAATAAAAAAATATAAAATTTAATGCCAAAAAACAAAAAAAAAAACGTATTTGCTTGAAATTTTTAATGAGAAATTTGGCACTGCTTTTTCGATACAAACTGATCAATATCAGCCGGAATTGATGAGGTAGGTATACATACACAAGTTTCCAATCGTGCATTACTCAGTCTTGATCGGTGGTAATTGGTCGGTCGTCGGATTTATAAACATTCTCGATGTTTACTGAGAGAAATACATTTTTTACATCAGTATTATTCTGCATGTCCATCACTTCCCTTAATTAATGGTTAGAAAAACATTTTCATTAAAACTGCTCTCTTCTCAGTTTCTTCGTAATTGAAATTCGTTGATTAATGTGTCTATATATTATGTGTATTTTTGAGAAGCAGCAACATTTGTTTGGCGGGCCGCATAAATAGGTTGAAAGAGCCGCAAGCGGCCCGCGGGCCGCGTGTTGCTCATCCCTGAGTTAAGTGATATGCCTCAATTGTTGACTGCAGCCCTTTTACTTGAATGGCGAAGTTAGTAATTGTTTCCATTTTGTTTAAATTTATTGGTGGTAATGTTTTTATTTTATTTTTAAGAGAAAACAAGACTTTTTCTGGCTGACCGTATAACAATTTTAATGTCGAAATCGCGTGAGGTACACAAGATGGGTGGACGAGAATTCTTTTAACAGCCTCTAAAACTTCACCACGAAGAGATCGTTGTAATCTTATTAAGTTTTCTGGGTCTGTCAGCCCGCAAACAGTAGTAGACCAATCGTAGGTCGAAATAAATAATGGCCACTCTTCGGGGGAGCCTGTGAAGGTAGGTAGGTCTTTGGGCACTGTTTGGCGTGCATGCAATTGATCTGTTGTAAGTCTGCGTTGCGTGGTAAGTGACTGTTCTGGTGCTAATTGATTTGATTGTGTTTGACCGAGACGCGTTTGTTTATTTTGATAAGCTGTTGAGTGAAGTGCAAAATTTGGATGAACAAAATTAAAGGGTTGATAATCTGTCGTGTTATTTATTCTGTTGTTGGTATTTATATGCGGGTTAAATGAATCTGTTGTAACAATCGGGGCGTTATTTAATGCGGTTGATTGAGTTAAAGGGAAATTATTTGAGATTATATTTGACAATATGGAATTGTTTGGCGTTGGTTTTATTGTTTGATTGGGAGCAGCGGAAGGTTGAATATCTATTTCTTCTTCTTCATTTTCTTGAAGAATTTGATATTTTCTGGTTAAATACTCTTGGTCACGTCTCATAGACAGTTCACGCACTTCTTCAAGCATTTTTAATTTTAAAGTTTTATTTCTACTTACTGTGTCATTTGATAGGTTTGACGAATGTGCGCTAGCTGAGCTGTGAGCCGAGTATCGTGTATCGTGGTTGCATGATAGACAAACCCAAGACTTTTCTTGGCTATACCCTTTGGCACAGTTTTCGTGGAATGTTTTTTACAAACGTTGCAGGTTATTGTGTCGCCGTTTATTTGCTCGTGACATAGTTGACATAGTTGTCGTACATTTAGTGTTGATGTGGCACTTACGTTATGTGGCTGATCCGGCTGTAATTCAGAGTCCATATCTAAAAATGTGTACTTACTTGTAAGTGAGGTTATGCTGAAATTTTGATTTTAGTTTCGACTACGAGCGGTAGACTTCGGCAAGAGGAGCTGCTAATAGATTCCTGTCAGTTTGTCGATGTATCCGGGTGGGTGTATACAGGTGACGAAATTTTAAAAACTTCAAGTGCAAAAAGATTTTAAAATTTTGTTAACCACAACGTTAACAACAGTAGGTCGTGATGGCTTGATTGAATTAACAACACAGGTTAATGTTAGTGAAATGCAATTATTTCTTTATTGTCGATTTGACTCAACCTTATGTTTTAAAATCCTATAAATAATTCAAGTAATATAAAGTTCATAAATTTATATAAATTCATAAAAATATAATATAATAAATTTATATAATACATACTTTTTGGTATCAAACCACCAACTTATTTAATTAAAAAATATCAAGCACGTTGTGTGCAGCTAATGTTTGTTAGATTAACTTAACTTTCATAAAATGACGAATGAATATTATATATATATATATATATATATATATATATATATATATATATATATATAAACTAATGAAGTGTAATAGAGTATTATAAACTAGATTTTCTCTAAATATTTAGAGCTGTATTTCTAGGTAGTTAGTTATTGGCCGTTACACTCATGAACAGGTGCCATTCAGTTTATCCATATTTTAACTATTTGTCATATTTCCCACACCTGTTGGCGGACAATCGAGTTATTTTTTGATTACATTGAGGGCGCGGGAAACCCTTAGCAAAATCCGTAAAACAACATTCCTAATATGCAATAATTACTTGTTGTGGCAGAAAGCCGAAAGCATACAAGTTTTTTTATCGTGTTAAGAAGGAGAAAATTTTAGCCTGGAAGAAAAATTAATTAATAAAAATGAAGAAAACCGGTTTAAATAATTCCTTATACTTAGTACTTAAACTCCACAACGTCCAAATCGTTTAATTAGATTATATTTGCTCCGAAAATCCCAAGAGTTACTTTGAAATGTGTGGTAAAGATAAAAACTTATATCCAAAATAAGAGAATATAGCAGTAACTCTTCGTATAATTTAAAATTTAGTGTTTTGTTAATCGATTTGAACAATTTTTTTTTAAATGAAGTTTAAAATTTTCCGCTAAAATACTATTAATGAAATATATTTGTATAAATTTTAAGTTTTGCATAGGCACAAAGAAGAATAAAATCGTTATTTGAAAGCAAAAGAACAAAACGTCAAATAGAAAATAAATATAATAAGCACAATAGAAAACCTTAACAAAAAAATCAATATCATTGGGTAATGATTACATTAAATAAAACTAACAGCCCTAACTTATGCTAAGGACATCACCGGGACAATCTAGAATATATTTCTTTAACCAACTCTAGCGAGGACCTGAGAAAGATCTTTCAACGGCAACCAGCAGAACAAGTAAGTGAATATATTTTATTCCTTTTACTATTTTGTTATTAACCTTCAATAATAAATATCGGCTTTGTTATATCATCATTAAAAAGTTGAGATTGTCATTATGAATGTTGTTAATTAACATTGTCTGAACTGTTAATGACAGCTTTCGTAAAGAATTAACATAATGTTAATAAGATCATGTTATTTATATATAATATATTAAATACCAAAACAATATTTATTGGTTGTTCGTTCTTGATTTTGGCGTTAACTTACGTAGAATTTGATATGGATCAAAATGATACCAAAAAGTTTACAAATACGTAAAAATAGTAAATATAAATTGATGATTCTATGATTAATTGTTTTAATCTAAAAAGATAAAATAATTATAAAGAAAAAAAATGAAAATATAACGGAACAAAATTAAAATATTGAGAGTAGATAAATTATAAAGAGAGAGAAGAACCAGAGGCAAAAATCGAACAAGGAACAAACAATATATAAAACTGATGATTGTAATTTAATTAAGAAAACAATTACAATATAAATGTTAATAATTTCAAATATTGTATTTGTTCGTAGCATAAGCACAATTCGCGGACTTTAAGAAACCCGGGTTGGAATCCTATGATAAGTAAATTTATTTTATTGTTTTTTTTTTTCTTTTTTTTTTTTTGACGTTCTAATAAAAAAAATAATTAAATATAAAGTTAAGTAATAATTATTTAATGAGATATGATCGAATTGAGATATAATATAATAGGCTTTAATTGCATACTCGCAGAAATTATATTTTATTATACCTTAGAAATGATTTTTTTTTAACTTTTTTCTATAAATTTTTTTATATAATTTCTTATTGTAAGCATTAGGGATGTATAGTGAAATAAAATGGTACATATAGATTTACACATAGATTTTTATTATTGTAATAAGAACATGATACTAAAATATTGGTAATAAATTCATATTACAATTATGAATTTCTAAATTAATTTTTTTTTTCGTTTTTAGCCCATTATTGAAAAAGGGTAAAATAGTAGGGATCAGGTATTTTATTACTTTTATGCAAAATGAGAGCCATGATCATTGTTGGGAGGGGAATGAACATATCACGATCTTGCTGTTCGTTGTCAACCTTGCTGCAACCAAGTCTGAATTTTTTTTCCGTCATTTTGACTTAATTTTACTGTTTGCATGCATATATTAAAATATATCTATCTGTAGTCCTTCTATCATACAAATAGAGATCGACAAGAAAAAAATATAAATAAAAAAAGACCCACCCTATTTCCGACCAGACAGAAGCTGGATGAAAATTATCATGCAATTATTTTATTCTCAAATACCACCCACAATCTCACACCGTTACATGCTACAATGGGTTCAGCAATTACTTGGAAGCCTACAGGTAAGCCTTGTTTGTTCAAGCCCATGGGTATATGAGTTGCTGGTAAACCTAAAATATTAAATATTGTACAATAATCAATATCCAAAATGGGAGAAACTGAGGTATTGTGATGAAAAGCAGGAATATGAAAGGTAGGAAAGAATAAAACAGCATTAGTATCCAAAAGCCTAAGGATTTCTCCTCCCAAAAACTCAGCATAGTCTTTATATTTTATGATGTTTCTCTGGCCTCAAGCTCAAATAATAAAGCCTCTTTTGTATACGGCGAATAACCACAATCACTTTTACTTAATTCGTTGATATTTGCTATTACGGTGGGTTTTTGACAGTTTTCTGTCATCACATAGTGTACATTTTTTAAGAGCGCAAGGTTTGCCATGGCTATTTCGGTAGAGTTACGAAAATGATAAATTTTTGCCTCTTCAACAGGGGTCCCCTTCGCTTGGTAATATCGGACAGCTTCTATAATCGCATTTTTCACATCTAAACTAACCGATTAATGAAGAAAACCATTCAAACCATCAAATCCAAAGTCATAATATATCTTAAGATTCTTGCCATTATAATAAGTTCCAGCTTTCTGGTCATTCTGGTGCCAACCATCGCTTGCAATAATAACCTAAAATCGGGGCCAAATCGTGTCATAGGACCCATTTGTAAAACTGTCGAAAAATTTAGGTCATTTGAATTGGGAAAATGACCCCAACTCGAAAGTTCACATCCAGTGGGTTTATGGCCAAAGATACCATTGAACATACTCGGTATGCGTATAGAACCAGCAATATCTGAACCAACGCCAAACAAAGAGGCACCACAACGTAGTAAAGCACCTTCGCCACCAGAAGAACCGCCACATGTTCTCAAAGAGTTATAAGGATTTATACAACGTCCGTGAGTAAAAGTGTTTGTCTCCATACTCGGCAGTAGCTGAAACTAAAAGAGATATTGCACCAGCTTCCATTAAATTATGCACTGCTTCGCAATCCACTGAAGGTTTCTTGCCTCTTCTTTTAATACTTCCAACAACCTGAGACATTCCTTTAAGACCGCATAATTCATTAACACTAAATGGCATACCAAATAAAGGTTTACTAGTAAATAGACGATCATCTTTTGTAGCTAGCGACTCTTAAGAATCTGTTTATCTGCTTTGGCAGCATCTTTGAGAGCGTCATTGAAACGATGCTCTATGACTGCATTTATAAAGGGTTCGTAGACTTTTATGCGGCTTATATAGGCTTTTACTAGTTCCTGGGATGTTATCTGACCAGAACGGAGTTTTTCCTGTAATTCTGTAACCGATAGAGTCAATAACTTATTTGTAATCGATGGTATTGATGTTGGTTTTTCCCATCTAAGCACTAAATTCAGTACGAAATATACACACATATAGAATAATTTTATTAAAAACTGTACGGTTCGTAAAAGTATTTCCATTTTCTTGAAAAATAAATAAAAACATAAAAAAAATATTTTGTACAAGTAAACAGACTAAACAAAATTTGCAATAACAAAAAAGTTAACTTTTCGATTATAAATAAACACAAGGCAGCAACATAAATTACACTCCCAACTATGTTCTAATAAGATGTAATGATTAACTCACATAAAATTTTAAAAAATTTCACCCGCGGTTTCTTATAGGTGTTGATGCCACTGCATCTTAGAACGGAAAGGATTTAAATTTCCTTTCTATGCAATTAAGTTCTGTCAGAATAAAGTTACACGTGTACTTTAAGCTTAATGAAGTTCAGAATAAAACGAAATGTCAAAACAAACTCTATTCTAGCAGTTACTTATACAATTTGGGCAGCACTTTTACTCCAACAATTCCGTTAAAATTTAAAAGATTAAATCAACCAAACTGCTGTTAACTTTAAATAATTTCAGGCTCAGAAATATTTTCACATTATAAATACAAATGATTTCAGAATTAAAGTCGCATATTACAAAAAACGATTAATTTCTTTTAGATATAAAAAAAGCGAAAAGATACAAGTGTCAAAAGAAACAATGTTGACCACTTTAGCGTGTTTCTAAACACTTCCTAGCGGGAAATGGTAATCAATGAAAATCGAGAGGGTAATACAAGGAATGCATAATCTATTGATTACGGAAACCATTACCCTTAACACAGATCATATAAATTTTTTTACTGCCCCCCCGTAATATATTATATTATCCATTAAATTATAAATAATAAATTAATTTCCCCCATTAAAAATAAAATAATAGTAGCTATTTGGAAATATTTGTTTCACTATCTAGCGTTGTAAAGCGCTTGTAATTACTCTTGTATTAATAAACTCCTAATTTTATCATGTTCATAGTAAAAACATTTTGCAAACATTTAAGTTTTAAAATAAATATAAAACAGATACGAAAAGCTATAAGTGACAAAAACGGTCAAACAAGTATTCCCGAATAGCTACTAATATACACATTAGTTAGTCTTAAGCATTAATTTGGTGTCTGCACTTCTGCGCATTTAAACAAAAACTGCATTATTTAATAAAATAATTTTTTTTGAGTAAAAAATAACGGATTTTTTAACTATAAAAAAAAAACAAAAAAAAATCCACAAGCAAATATATGCAGAAACAATAACTTCTTTCTTCTATATGGGGAATGTACATGGTAATCGATATGTAAAACAGAGTAGGAAAATAAACAGAACTGAACGTTTGATCTGATTTTGTTGTGTTCTTTACAATGAGTAAAACAAAAATTAAACAGAAACAGTGAGAACGATTGTCCCATTTATCTTTGTATATTGTTTTTGTTTTGAGTACTACAAATACACTAACTCAAATGTGCGTAGTTACAACAAAAAATGAATGAGAAGAAAAAGAAAACAAGAAGAGAAAAAAAGCAAATTATACGAATATAACGGAATAACAAAGCAAACACAAGAGCGAAAAGCTAATTGTTTCATTTGCGCTCTTTCTCATTTAGAAAGTATTTGTTTTGGTTTTGCTCATGTACAATACCATTAAAAAAATTTTGAAAATTGTATGACTTTGTTGTAACGTTTGCGAAATGTTTTGTTTGTTTGCCCACTCTAATGTAAAATAGAAAAAAACCAAACTACGGTTTTTTTTTTCAACAAAATAGACGAAAAAGACAACAAATAATAATTTCTTTCTTCTATATATGTGGGAATACACATGGTAATCAATATTTACTTGTGTGCCACATGAAATTACCTTCTCGATTCCAAAAGTAATATTATTCTGAAGTAATATATTGTATAATTGATTATAAAATAAATAGATCTCCTATTAGTTTTTTTTTAATTTTTGAGATTAAATTTTATTTCGCTCTTCGTAGCTTTCTTACTGAGTAAGTGTTAATGGAATTTACTGGAAGAGTGCCCAAGTTATATGTGAAAAATATTTGAAAATATTTGGAAATATTTTTAAAAATCATAAGAAGTATTTCTTTCACTACTTCTAATAATACCAAACCTTTATAAATTTTCTGAAATTTTTAAATTAAAGTATGTGCTATAACACTCAGTTCCATATTTACCTTTGCCTTTAAATAAAATTGATTTTAAGAGTATTAAATCACAACAGCCCCAAATTTTTCAACACACATTCATAAGAGGAAACTAATTTCGCTTATTATTGCCCACTTTTAAAAATGCCAACTGGCAATTTCCTTCAATTTGTTATAACAAAATACAAAGCAAATTATTATTGAAGCAAAATAAGGTACAAAATACAAAAACAAAAAAATAGAAAAAAAAATGTAACACTAAAAATACGTAAAAGAATGAACAAAAATACAATAGATAAGTAACAATTTTTTTTTCTTTTTTTATAACAACTTTAAAACGTGACTGTCATACAATATCACCCCAACACCAACAACAATATTATTATCATCAGCATTTCACCTAACTTTAAGCCATCATTGTCATATTGTTGTCAATTTAAATGACAAGCAGCCATCACCAATAGCATCGACTTTATCATCATACTCAGCACCAACAACAACAACAACAACACAACTGTTGCCAACACACTGCCAAAGAAACAGGCTAAAACACCAGAAAATAGTCAGTTAATCGTCAGAAAATATCAGTTTATTGACGGTGTAGTAATTGATTTAAATTGTGTATGAGTTTTGGTGTATTATACAGTGGTTACATACATATGTATGTGTTGCCTATTTTTTGAAATCTAATTCTCAATAAAATTGGCCACTTAGAAATGAGAGAAACACAACAGGGCGGTCATATAAAATTAAAATCATTATTGCCATTCGGTTTGCCATTTTCCCAATCATCGTTCTTGTCACCACCATCAGATATTTGATTAATAGAGCACGTCTACTTGCTTTGTCAAAGTCTTCATTAGATAATGTTTCTTTTGGAATTTTTTTCTACTTCTCTTTCTTTTTGATTTTTCCTGTCATCTTGTATCCAATTCAATAAATATGCAACAGAGCCAGGGGTGCCAGATGCTTTTAATTAAAAATCGGCAAATTGTATTGTTCAAAATTGTAAATATTGTTACGAAGAAATATTTTTATAAAGCAAAATCGTCATTACGATCTTTTAAAGTAGGTTTTCCTGTTATTACTACAAAAACAAATATATTAGGAACATTCTCAAATATGTTTATAAAACTATAAATCATTGCAAAAACAAATATACATGTAGGGGAAATTGTATATAAAAACTCACAAACACAAATATATGTTGGATTAAAATGTATATGAAAATTATATAATTACAAAAACAAAACATATGTATATTTATAATTATATAAAATTAAAAAAATTAAATTATTATTGTATAATTATGTAAAAACTAATACATAAAAACATTGAAATTACTAGAATAAAACATTTGAACTATAAATAGGGCTACACATTAAGGTTTTGAGTTAGTTGTATTTTAAACGTTATAGAGTGTAAATAAAGCTTTAAATCGAAAAGTATCGGTGTTTTAGTTTACAAATATCGAACCCTTAAATAATAAAACGAATTATAAAGGACAATTCGTAACAATATACTAGAACAAATATAGTATTTTAAGCTTTTTTGAAAAAATCGGCATTTTTGAAGCAAAAATCGGCAAATCGGCACATTGGTAAATTTAAAGTAAAAAATCGGCAAAATGCCGATAAATCGACAAATATGGCAGGCCTGAACAGAGCATACAATGTTCTCTTTGATATGAGATTCTTGAGAAAGACAGGTAGGAATTGATAAAACAATTAATTTTATACGAATAAGTAGAGTCCTACAAATGGTCCTCTTAAATAATAATAAACAGGCCCCTTGGGTAATAATAAAAAAAAAATTTATAAATAAAATAACCCCTAAGCAATAGGTAAAAATGGTCCCATTTTTAGCGCAATCTTTCAAGTAAAATAGAAGCGAAGCCATGTGGGGGCTATACTATAGTTTTAAATCTAAGGACTCTTTAGGGTGTTGTAATGAATGTAACTCTACTACTAAGCTAGAATAATAATACTACTAATACTACCTTTTATTACAACTAACTTAGAATAAGAACTAAATTAAGCTAGAGATAAGGATAAAATAAAGAATAATCTGTAAGTAACCATCAAACAGACAAGATGTCTTTTATTGTGAAAACATTAATTACAGTGTTTTATTTAAGAATTCGGCAATTTGATGTGAAAACTTACAGTATAAATATTGTTGTAGTGAAAGTTTATTTTTTTTTTTTGTGTATTTTTTTTTTGTGATTTGAGGCAAAATTTACAGCGGCTACGAGTTACATAATTTGTTTACTCCAATTTTCAACAGCTTTTTTTTTAAAACAGTGGCTTGAACATTGGAATGAAATGCATGGCTGGTTAGTCACCATAAATGAATGGCTTTACATATCCTCATGATGGGTAATTAACCTTCATCTGCTCTTTGCGTCGAAAACGACGCATACCCAATACAATTTTTGAAATATTATTAAAATCGCTAGCTAAAAGTTGGTAGAATTTCCTGACTTTGTAGAATACATAAATGTGCACATTTAGACTTAGTTCCGTATTATAAATTTAATTTTTTTGTATTGTATCTAAAAAGTTACGTTGCCTACCCTCATGCGTCGTTTTTGACACATATGAGAAAACGTATGTTTTTTGGCGGGCAACTTTGTTTTTTTACTAGTCAATGTGCTTTTTGTAGGTGATAAAGTAATTTTTGACTAATTTATAAACAAAATATATCAAATAATTAAAAAAAAGTAAATAAAATATTTGTCAAGTGAAGAAATAGGAGTTCTTCTAAATGAAAGTGAAGCTGAAAATAACTACAGTTTTTCTGATGTCAGAAAGCCTGTAATTAGTAGTGGTGTAGTCAGCCACAAGATGGCGGGATTAGAACTTAAAATGTTATCAATCCTCCGCCCGTTGTAACACGAAATACGTCTTGAAAGTGTATTTCTGAGGTATACAAATGCATATGCCAAAGCTAAGTATGACGACGATTTCTTGCGAAATTAATTCCAGCTTGTTGAGAGCTTCTATGTGTGTCTTTATTTTAGCTGGCGTGTATAAGTATAGGTAAAATAATTAGTCGTTATAAATGAATGTTGTATATATTTTTAGATCAAAAAAATGAATCAAGTGTTGATTTATTCGATGCAGAGTATATTCGTATAATATTAAGGGCAATTATGTCGAAAAACACTTTTGAATATACAAATGAAGTTATTCCTTTGGATGATACCATTAGCTTTAGTCTTTGACAAATCAACATTTGCATTAAATGCATGTATTGATAGAAAAAAAGTGTACAATTTTACAATGTACATTGCATAACTCTAGAAAAGTTGAACCCGGAAATTAAAAGGCTGCCAACAATTATGAGTTATTATAACAAGGCCACAGCCTTGTTCATAAAGACGTTCCCATTAATTTTTTCTACGAGTATTCGAAATGTGTTCGATATGTTTTGAAAGGAATTCAACTTCAAAAAATAACATGCATATTGTTGGTCTTGTGCAAAAAGTGCATGTGAAAACATACATAACCAAAACGTACGTGTTAAATGCATAGATAATAATTCACTCTAATATATAATAAAACTAAAATCAATGTTTAAATATTTGGAAAATATAAATACTACCAATTTTTAGTTTTCTCATCATGTGTGTTTTTCGTTTTTCTACTAAAAACCATAAGAAATATATTGTGCGTCGAAAACGACGCCAGGGTAGACAATGTAATTTATTTTGAGGAGCAGATGAAGGTTAAGTCGCATTAAATCGTGCAACCAAGAAGTCAGTAAACAGGTCCAATTCTAGAAAGAGAGCTGTCATTAAAATGATTTTGCAGTAAATTGATTGTTAAGTGCCCTGTATGGCAAGTTTAGTTCCCTTGTTGGAACCAAATTTAGCTGAAGTTTAGGTGATTAATTTTGAGAAACAACAATTCAATCAACATGGCTCGCCATTCATCGTAAAGGCAGGACCTTATTAATTTTATAAAAAGAATAATTATGTATAGATGGCACGATCAATGTTTAAAACTTACCAAATAGTAAATCTTAAAAGAATCGATTAATATTTATTAAAATGAAAATAAATTCTAACAAAAATAATTAATTTTGAGCCATGTAGCAATTATAGACAACATTAATTCAAGCTTCAAAATAATGTTTTCTCTTAGTGGTGTAGTCTAGTGGTTAATGTGTTGGCTTACTACACAAAAGCTCCAAATTTGATTATCTGATTATTTTAAAAATAAAGATATATGAAAAAAGTATTTTTTTCGGCGACTACCTCTTTACAGTGCTGCCAAAATTTCTGAGAGTAATTAATTGCCATTAACAAGCTTCTCAAGCCTGTCGTTCGCAGTCAACATTAATATAAAAGTCCCGGAACTCATGGATAAAAATTGACACACACAACATGGCTGCTGCGAGAATCTAGGCCATAACAGGTTGAAACAGGTTGTAGTGGCCAATTATGTATGTATGTATGTGCACAAATTGTGATTTGTTACAGTCGTTGTTGGAGTCGTTTTGCATTGTGTAAAATGGTCGTTTGTTAAGTGACTTCATGGTACTTTGTATCCCATTTATTTGCAATTAAAGCACTTATAAACTAATGAAATATCATCTACAAGTAGTCTGATTATTCCACCAAATATTCAAATGACCACAACTTAAAAACATCGATTATTTTCTGAAATATTACTGTTTTCCCACATACCTAATAACACAAAAATTTTAAACGCCATTATCTCGAAATGATAAAAAAATTATACAGTATGGTTTTATTAAGGGGACCATATATAAATAAATATAAAGTGGTTGTAAACTAATAGTAGAAGATTAATACAATAGAACAATTACTCCATAAAACTAGAAATGTGGCAAAAGTTTGGTGTTTCATTTTAAGTTTTGGGTAATTTTTTGTTTATTTTTCTTTTTTTGGAGCTTTTGGAGTCTTTGTAGCACCAATACCAGAAGACCGGTACTGGTATTTTTGTTTTAGTTCTATGGTTTATTTTTCACTTTAAAGTATTTGTAATAAAATTACAGTTGAATACAAATGTTTTTAACAAACTAATTTTTGTGGCCAAATCTATTAAGAAACTATTAAGTGTAAACTATATTGACAATATTTCTGTGTTTTCATTTAATTTTTCTTAATTTATATCATACTAGCTGAACCCGGTGTGCTTCGCTGCCCCCTCGTTATATAATATTAACGGCGGTGACGTGGTCCATAGTTATATGGCGACGTTAGCAGTATTAAAAGCAATATACTACCAAATAAAAAAAAAATCCGTTGGAAGGAACAAATTTATACGGAGAATGGAGAAGGCATGGCGTAAGAAATGTTTTTTTATACCTCGCCTGTAGTATATTGTGTATACAATTTGAAATAAATCTGTTAAAAACTATATGGGAGCAATTACATAATTTTTAAAAAGTGGGCGTAAAAGTGGGCGTGGTCGAAAAAGTACCCTATTAACAATGCCAGAGTCCCAATTAAATGCTGTGAAAATTTCAGAAAGATCAGTTCAGAGGTTTGGTCTCCTCTAAGGTACAAACAAACAAATAAACAAACACACATTCAATTTTATATATTTAGATAGATATTTACTTTTATATATACATACATAATAGCCGTTCTAATATGATGACAAAAACATTACACTCCAAAATACAAAATCACTTAAAATTATTTCTCAGATGAAAAAAGTAAAAAGAATTCAATTAAATAGGAAAAAATAAAAATCCCAGCAGGATACTATCCGCATGAAGTTGGTCTCATACAAAACCAAATTCTATCGAAATTGATTTTATAATATGACCTCTGACATTTTACCACCTGCTTTTAAAGTAATGACTACCACTGTAATTCTAAATGTTTCTTTTTTGTTTTGTTTTGTTTTGTTTTGTTTTTTCCTTAATGCGTAGGTTTTTTTTATATATACAAAGACCGCCTATACTACAGATGTGTCTGTGCGTTAAAAAGGTGTTTAATTTCTATCAGATCACGTTAAACGAATTATTTAATTAAGAGCAGGTGTGCGTTTCTAATAAACACTTTATGTTTTTGTAGCATTTGAACTTTGTTCAACATATGGCATTTTGCTAAGTGATATTGTATAAAAATATTAATGCTAATTGCTTAAACTAAACTGTCAATTTTTTAGAAAACTTGTGAACTCAATTTATTTGAAATAATTCATTATCTCTTATATTTGTCTATTTTGTATTGCCCCTGTAAATCCAAATTGTAATGATAGTTTTCGAGATCTGGTATTCCTATTGAGAAGTAGCAATCGTTAAGGAATATCAGACCTTAAAAACTATTATTACAATTTGGATTTTCAGAGGCAATACAAAATTTACAAATATAAGAAGAAATACGTATTTCTAGCAATACAAGAACGAAAAATGTATAATTCATTATTCTTTGTTCAATTGCAGAACAATTTTGTTTATTAAGGCGCCTTCATTCGAGACCGAATAATTTTAATAACGATCTAAGCCAGTACGAAAATTACAAAAGTATCATATTGTTAACAATTTCATCAAAGTTTCTGAATAGAATTCTGCGTAACCGTTTAGACAAGATGCTGGAGTCAACCAAATAAGGACTATAAGCTAGTACTCGTTCCAACCGCTCTAATTTTTAGTACATAAACACATTAGGGAATATCATGGAGCGGTGAGTGGAATGGAGGACTACTTCTCAACTCGTATTTATTGACTACAGTATGTCATTTAATGATATGGATTATTGGCTGTATTGGGTATGCATTGATGCAGGTGAATAACTCCTAGGTTGACGGATCTAAAACTGGTAGAGTATGACGGTTTCAGCAGCTTGAAAGGAGAGAAAATTTCAACGGTATCTTTTTTATGTGCTGGAGGCCCGAAGTTCCATCCCCGGGAAGAGTGATCCATTTTTTCTAATTAATTTTTGTATCTTTTCAGACCAATTTTAAATAAAGTCTGTGATGCAGCAAAATTAAGTTCTCTTTCCTACCTCATTTCTGATATATGTTAATGTTCTTTTCTCTATTACCTTAAATCCTTAAAATTATTTTGCGTACTACAGCAGCAATAATGAGGGTAATGAAAAGGTTGACCTATATGTGAATCTACCATTGTTCTTACAGAATCGATCTTCCCCAAATGGGTGTTTTCAAGAGGAAAATTGACACTGATTTGGCTGTCGTAGGTAAATTAGTCAGATGACTGACATTCAGGTTCAGCGGCATATCGGTTTGCATAAACTATGACTTAGGAAGAAAGTCAGCGTTGTTAATTATTAATTATAAGTGTGCCAGGTAGATTACAGCAGTAACAATAGGTTTTCGAGTTACAGAGGAGCATGTAATTAAAAAGAATATTCCTTATAGTGCACTATTATTTTAGTTGTAAGCAGCCAAACGAAGATAAAACTGTTTTTATTTTCTTTGAGAATGACCAGTTTTTAGAAAGAAAGAAAATAGACTCTGAGGAAACTCCTGTTTTAGAATTTTGTAGATTTGGCTAGTAAAGGCTGATAAAGGCTGATTAGCTGACAAAGTCTGAAACAAATGGTCTAGATATAGTTGTGCAGCACATAACTGTTAAAATAAGTCAAAACGGTGCATCAATGCTAAATTGATTCTTTAGATCATCCCTCTAGCCAACCAACCAATGACCACAAAAATTTTCGTTCATATTCGTTAGATCCGGTTTCCTTCCCTGTTGGAGAATGCGTCTAGCTGAAAAATCACGAATGACTTGGATAGTATCTCCAGTGGGGTAGCACGAACAGAGTCAATTTTAAAACATGTAAGGCAGAATATTGTGTTATGAAATTAATTATGACTACATCCATATGCCGATTTATCTCATCCTTTAGCTCTTAAATTGTTGCTGGCTTTTCTACACCTTTTCATTCAATTAACCCCAAAGAAAGAAGTCGAACGGTGATAGCGACCACTATTTACAGTAATAGTGGACGGCTCTTTAGCCACATTGTAGCAAATAGTAGCAATATTTTCTGCATTACAGGCTGTACGAACTGCGCGAGCATTTACTGGTGTTTTTACATCTCCTACAGGCCCGGTTTCCTCAAAGAAGGAATTTTTTAAAAATTATTTAAATTAAATATTAATTGACGAGTATTAGGTTTAACATTTCGCATGACATTGTTTTACAACTTAATGGTCGAACTTACTTTTAATCCAGAATAAGACAAAAAACCCACTTGAGTGATTTACTCTAGACTTAAATGTGATTTTTTTAAATATAATCCCTTACAAATACAGACAAGTATTTGTCATTTTGTGTTATACAAATTGTGCACAAAAAATATGAAATCTAATCACGTTTGTTTTCCTTTCTTAGCGAAAATTTTAAAAGTTAAAGTATTTTTTATTTAAATTTCTTCTACTTTTTCATTATTAAACAACAAAAAAAGTGACTTGATTTTACATCATTGTAAATTTGTAAATTCGTAAATTTTATTTAAAATTTCATGAGCAGTGACACTCATTATTTTTTGTTCTGTTTCTCGGTCAAAGAAGACCCTGAAATAGAAATTCCTCAAAAATAATGTTTTCTTTTAATTTTTTCTTTTTCATTTTCCTCCTTTTTTTTACAATTTTATGTTAATTTTATTACCAACTGTTTGCATTTCATTTTTAAAGTGAATTTATGCTAAAAAAAAAATAAGAAAAAATCGTCTTGTACTCGTACGAGTATGAATAACAGAAATATTGCCATACAAGTGTAAAGTACATTTTATTTTTTCATTTTGCTTTTAAATTCTATGCTAAGAGTACCTTTCTATGTTTGTTTTTGAGGCTTTAATCTTGGTTTAACATTTTATTGTTGTTCTTGCATTTAAAAAGTACTTGTTTTGTTGTGCTCTTAGTGGAAAAAGATTTTAACCTTGCAAGTTGTATGTGTGTTACACGCTAAGTTATGAATATCATTATCATCATCACCTACATCATCATCATCTTCGTCATGTAACTGGGTCAGTAAAACACATCACACTCACGTTCTTAAAAATGTCTCATATAAATTTTAAGAAGGTGTATGCAAACGAAGGTGAAACGTTTACCGCATAGTATTCATATTTTTTTTATGTGCCCCCATACATACACATGCATATGTATGTATGTGCATGCATATGCATGTAAATTTATTCATTCGCACATTAGGAGAGTTTTATATGAAAGAAAGCTTATTTTAAACAATTATTTTTTCACATGGAGGAGAACAGTGTTAATAAGTAATTTTTAAAAATCAGTGGAACGAAAAAAAAAATTGTTTGACAGTCGCTAGTCCTCTTTAGAATGACAAAACATATTACTCCTTAAAAATACTGTTTCAACAAAAACCTCACTTGCTAACTCTCAAATAGATTTTCAAATTTAAATGCCATCTAACTACCTAAGAAATACACGTTTCAGTTATTTTAAACATGTTACGGCTCGCTCCTGTATAAAGAATTACACAAAAAATTTCTGAATTTAAAAGAAAATTGCAAAAAAATATTTAAATATTTATTTTTTTTATTATGAATTCAGTGAATGACTCATGCTCTGCACTGTACTAATTTTATATAAATAGGCTGTGGGTGGTATTGTTTGTGGAATTTGACTTGAACCTGTTGTAGTAGTTGGCAGGAAAAACATTCTCGGTAAAATTAGTCAACATTGGGCGTAACTAATGTATGACAAAAAAAAATACAAAATAGTTTACACGGCTAAAGCATGTAAACCACGATTATTAGAAGTATAAAACACTAATAGTGATTTCTTTTCTACCATAAAAATGTCGCCCTGTTAATAGGGAAACCTAAAAAAGGTTTAACCAACCCTGTAATAATGGTGTTGATTATTTGGCGAGAAAAAAACACAAATAAGAAAAAAGGCAAAAAAAGCATTATTTTGATTGATGACTTCGTTGAAATAAAATAATTAAATCGTCTTCATCAGACAAAGAAGATGAATCTAGTAAATGATTCAGTTCAATCTTTGCACATAAAATTGAGGCTGCAATATTCATATTTTGATTTTTATTAAAATTCTTATTAATGCTTCTTAAATTCTGCTGTTTAAGAAATGTAGCTGGATATCAGAGAACCGCATTACCGAGGTTCAACCGTATATCATTACAAGCTTTTTATATTTAAATTCAGCACTTTAAAATCGGTCAGTATTCCACTAGTTATTACGAATTAGTAAAAAAAAAAACTAACATGGAAAATCACTCGCTTCTTTAGATTTTCAGGTATCTTGTAACTTTCAAAACAAACCCGAGTATCATTTAAAAGGTTACTTTTTTTGCCACAAAGAATAAATTTTGTAATAATTCTTTGATTACCAATTAACTGATTAATTTATTTAATTATGAATTCAGTGGCTGCAGAATACGTAAGCACAGGAGAGGCTAAATTTACGAATTGAAGTGCATATTGCACCAATTTGAACTTACACTAATTGACTTTCGCCATCGTATTTGTTGATATGTGAAGTTGTTCATTGTCTTGATGAAACAACACTTTTTTATTTAAAAGCGGCCCTACTACTTTCATTTCATCATCAGTTCACAGTTCTCGCTGTTACACAAAAAATCCTTTTTTGAGATAACGAATAAAAATAATTTCAGAGAGAGCTCATAAAACAGACATTCGATTCTTTCATGCCGGTATACTACTTTGATTAGTCCTTTGTTTCGGGTCTGACGTGGTGGATCTATGTTTCATGCATGATTACTAATTGGCTCAAAGCTTAGATTTATTACCAAATACTCCATTGAACCCTTTGCTAGGTTGTTTTTGTTATATTGAAACTTACATATATGTTTCATAAGGGTGCCACTAGATGTACGTATATTATGATGGTCAGACCAATTGTAACGTAAGAGGCTATTGTCTGGTCAGAATAGACGAGTTTGGATATAAACTAGACCGAGCTTAATAAGGTACAGAGACTGGCGTGCTGGGATGATGAGAACCGCTGCTGCACTGTAGACACTATTGGTTTAAAACCCACGGCATATTGTAGTGAGCAAAAGGGTCGTAGAAAATACGATTAGAATTATAGGGGTCAAATGCTGCATTTTTAAGAAGATATGGCGACGTCGCCAGCCGGTTATTAGGCAACTCATTCCTTGACTCTTCTTTCGACAGGATTAGGAAACTATATGTCTTTGAAAAGCGATTTAAGTTTGGGGTGAATTTTGTAGTATAGAGACTGAATAATCTTATAGGGTAAGAACTACCTGGTGGTACACGGATGGGTCGAAGATTGAAGGCGTCACAGGATCAGCGATATTGGAACCTGAGAGGAAATATTCTGAACCCATGAGGAAACTCGCCAGCATTTTCCAAGAGTAGGTTCGTGCCAAGGAAAGGTGTGATCAATGAAACCTAGATAAAGGGTGCAAAGGGCAGGAGATAGCCATACTATCTGATAGTCTTATGAATGAAATGGAGAATAAGCGTGCTAGAAAAGGGTATCCATGCCATTGATGGAACCAGAACCCTTTTTTGAGATATGAAAAAGAGTTTGGAAAGGCAAACTTTGGGAAAAAGAGGACAAGGAGAAACGATTACTCCTCTAGGGCCAAGCGGTCCTTAGACTTTCCAAACTTTTACTCGGTAACTATACTAGGATATATAGGGATATTCTAAACATAATAATGGGAATCCTAACTGGTCACTGCAGACTCAATGAACATTTGAATAGAATGGTTATTGCTTAGGGTGATTTCCGAAGATTCCATGACAAGGCGTTCACACTATCGGAGTAGGGAATAAAAACTTATGCAGCACTGGAAGAGGTACGTGCTGGTTATCAAATATCGGATAGGGAATTGTTAGCACCGGCCGACATTTTGAAGTTCGTCAGAGCGACGAAACTAAGGGAGATATTATAGGAGTTCTAGTTAAGTTAGGAGCTGTACAATGAACGAATAGTTTTTTTTCAAACTACAGATACATCTGAACGTCAGATTGTTAAGTTTTGGGACTACCCTCGTATTTGCTTTTACAATATTTTTCTCAATTTCTTCGTATTTCTGCCGTGAAATTTATCATTTAATATTAACTCATTGTGACCTATAAATTTTGCCAATTCTTAACATTTTTTTGAAATTTCTCATATACAAAAAAAAAAAAGAAAAAAAACCCGAAAAATATTTAAATATTTTTGTTACCGCTTTTATTTTCGTTCTCAGGGATACTGTTGTGTTAAGTACCCACATGTTGTGTTAACTGATTATAAATTTAAATTTGTATCAGAGTAATAAAAATGCAGAAAACAACGTTACTTTACATGTTTATAAAAAGAGAAAGTCAGTCAAGTCAGAATCATTCTATTCTTTATACTTTCTTAAGGGGGTGCGGTGCACACAGTTTTTATAGTCAAAAAGAGAAAAAAAAAACGCGTAATAGGTGGGGTTTGATGTGAATCCATTGAATCACCTTAAAATAATAAAAAACAAGAAAATAATCATTTTTAAAATTACCAAAATAAGAAACGTGCACATAATGCATAACAGTAGTGTCACAATAAAAAATTGAATGAAATCATTAAAATTGTTTTTTTTTTCTTTTTTTGTTATTCCATTTCTTATTCATAAAATTGAGACTTTTTTATTAAGCTTTTGTTTTTATATTTCGTAAAAAAACAGAAGAATATTTGTTTCTGAATAACAAAAATGTTTATATCCTACAATATATATGTTGGTCTATTTAGAAGAAATTAAATGCGAGTTTTAAAAATCATATGTATGTATGTGTGCACCTATAGCATAGATACGAATCGAATTAGAGGTGCTCACAAAAACAATACATCGATGCTTTTTCCAATCGATGCATCGCGAACTTACATTGATATTTATGCGTTATAACGAATAAAAACAAAAAAAAATTAAAAATTTCAATAAAAATAAGGAAGTTGTTTTACCAAAATTATGTATAATTTAAAACGTCCCGATATTTTTGGTCTAGACTCTAGAGTTTGTAAAAATAATACTTTATTAACCCTTTTTTTATTTATTTTTTTTTTATTTATTTATTTATTTAAAATTCTTAAATTCAGTACAACAAGATAATAAATCTTATTTAATAGATTTTGCCTGCACTCTACTGTGCCAAAACTGATGAAGCCTTACCGATGGCACGGAACTGGAAAATGTCGCTAAGTGTTTGTACGCTACATTTTACAATTTTAGGAATTGTACCGTATAATCGGCCCACACAACTAAAGGGTTTTCATTAAACCGACTTACAGGACTACGTAAATACACAAAGAACTCGTCAGACACTCTTTCATCAATTCTATTTATTTTTCAATTTTTGTGAACTAATTTGTGATAATCGGACCAAACACTCGTTTGTTACCTCTTCGTCAATAAGCATATAACATCCCTAAATCGAATTTCTTCCAAAAGAGTGAATAGATTCAGAAGCAACATTTTAAAATCTTTGTGTTAAATGTTGAAGTTTGAATTCATACGAATAGTAGTCGATATTGAGTTTTCGATTAAAATTTTTGTTGATATATGATATGGTAAAAACTCGCATAATTGCTTCTTTTCATTTTTAAAACAAAATTCTTAAAACAACAAAAGTTATCTGTCCAATAAAATCCTAACTTGAACTAACGGCAAGTTGTAATAATGGGCCTAAGTCTACCGTCTATTTAGCAGACTTTACTTATGAACACCAGCAGGTCTTAAATTCTAGTGGTTGATATATCCGCCAGCTATGCCTCCCTAGACACGCCTATCTAAGTCTGTCAACCACAAATTCACATAATACATGATCTGTTATTTTTAATGCGTGTCTACAAACAGCAACAACTGTGATCGCCTTTCTCTTCACAAGTGCTCTTATCCCACATTAACCGTGGGTTGTGGCATAGTGGTTAGAGCGTTCGCACAGAAACTCGACCGACCGAGGTTCAATCCCAGCAAAGGACAAAAATTATAAAATCAAATTTGTGGTTTTTCAAATTATAATTTAAAAAATAAGAGGTCCCCCCCCCTCTAAGATATCTATCAGCAAGAAAAAACCGCTCCCTGATATATCCAGGCTATTCCACCCGAAGCGAATGATCAGGAGTACAGCGTCATCTTCTGGGAAGATAACAGCTAACCTACTTGAAGGGAAGACGGTCACAACTCACTATCAACATCCACCGACAAATGAGGCAATTGCTGTCGATCATTGAAGGGTGAAGGTATAACACTGGCCTTTGATAGCAACTTGTCTCATTGACATATGACGTTCAATAAAAAAAAAATCTATCTATATCTATCTTCTATTTATCAATTTACTCTTGAGTATTGGTCTTAAAAAACAAACGAAAAAAATCACTATACAGATTCACTGTGTTTCTGAGTGATTAAATTTTTCAGATAATTTAAATCGTTTGCAATAAAAATGATTTAAAGAAACTTTTACATTTTTCATTTCTTGTTTTTTTTTTATTTATTTTTTTTTTTTGCACTGCATTTTAATTTCAATTCCTTTACTACTAATCCATCTTAGTTTTGTGTCCTTTTTTGAAAACTTCTACTCTAATACTAGTCTGGTTCTTTCTATAGTATATCTCATTCAAACACTAATTGTTTGGATTACATAAACTAAATAAACTATGAGTGAAAAAAAACAGAGATCAGTGTCTTTTTATCATCTGCTCAGTGTGCAACATCGTTATCGTCAACATCATCAGCATGAGTAACCAGCATCATCCGCTTTTTTTCCATTTAACTTTGCATTCCTTTTTTAAATCAACAGCAATAACAACAAACGTTTTATGCCAAAGCTTAAATTTAATCGATTGTGTTATAAAGGAATTCTTTCATTTCGTTCTTTTCTTTTCTCCACTTAAAGTTTTTCTATCTTAAAGTTCTGCTTTTTTTTGTTTTTTTTTTTTCATTTGTTGGCATTTGGCTTTTCATTCCATCAACATTCACTTTAAATTGCATACAAAAGTTCTATTCATCAGTAAATGCTGTTGTAATGTGCGTGTTGCAGCATCTCGTACATATCCTTCTCTTTACGTTTGCTATGCTTAAGTGGTGCTATTATTGCTTTTGTTGATGTTGTTTGTTGCTGCTTTAGTTGCTTATGTTCTTTTTGCCGTTTGTTGAAGCTGATGCTGATGATGTTGTCTATTCGGTCAATCAATTCAGTCTTTTCTTTTTCTTTTTCTTTTTCTTTTTCTTTTCCTTTTTTTTTGTTTACTTTGCACTGTTGATGTTGTTCTTTTGACTTTCGTCCAATGGTAAGCTTTAGCGGAATTATAATGCAGCTTCAAAGCGACTGACGTTACACAAAACACGTAATTACTTATATAATATTATGTAATGAAATAGAAATTAAAAAATTTCAAAAAATAACTCGTCCCCACTCTATGTATAACGTTATATTTTCTAAGGATAATCATAATTCGAAGGAATTGCTTCATAATAGTTATTATTTCGTTCAACGATTAACTACTGGTAGCTCAATGTTCTGTAGTTTGCGTTTAATGGCATTTTATTGGTAAATCATTGGATTTTGTGCATTTCTGTTACATTCACCATCATCTCTCTGTCTGGTTTATTATGGTGGCTTAGGATTGCGCCACTGGCAACATTCTAAAGAACGTTTAATACGCAAATGACAAGACAAACTTACATAAGCCGATTGTATTAACTTTTGTGTTTTACACAGTTATTTTAATTTAATTTTCATTTTAATTTTCTTTTTTTTTTTTTTTTCTTTTTTTTTCATATAAAAAGCAAAACTTGTAAAAATTCTTGTTCGCTATTTGAGGACATGAATTATTGAGTAATTTTAAGTGAAACGAAAAGAAATTTCTCTTAAAAGAAAATTTTGCAAAGACATAAAAAAATTTTTAATAAAGAAACTAAAACAAATGTTTTGAATAGCAAATGATGGAATCATATTTGTACATAAGTAGTGGTCAAATAATCTTAACCCGTATTGTTACAGTATGGTAACATATTATTTTTCAATGTTTTTTGAGCATAAAAACAAATATTTCCTTAAATAACTTCGTTAAATTTGTGACTTAAATTTAAATTTTAAAATTATTTTAAAAAAGATCGAAAAATAAGTAGTAAAATCGATGCTTCTCTTACTCAATTAAGAGTTAATTCATTAAAAATAAATTATTTTGGGTTGTAACAACCCCCCAAGCGCTATTAATCTGTTACAAATCATAACGCTCTAAAAGATGTATGAAATAAAGTCATAGTATTAGTATTATTCAATTGAAAAGTCCAACCCTGACAGAGAAATAAAAAGGAAATTAGTTGCAAAACAACTGTCATTGCTGGTGTTTTTTTCTGTGCATAAACCACTTTCGCTACTTTTAGGCTAATTCGTGTTCTAACATCGGCTCTAACTCAAGGTGATATTCAAACCCTTTAATTAGAGCGGTCACGAAATTATTATCTGAAAGGTAGTTAAAAAAGCTGGATATTAGGCAGGTTTGTATTACTTTATGAAAACCGTTCATAGTTCTCTGAACTTTTCTGACAAACTAAAGAACCCAAAATTCCCTTGCCCTGTAGGAAGAAATGAATTAATGACAGGTAAAATACTGGCCACAGCATTATTGGACGTCGATGTTATTGGCATTTTTTAATTGCACCTTTAAGACAAATTTTAATTAATCTCTTTTCTTCTGCTACTTTCCTTTCAGTATCATATCCTATATTAAATTTAACCATTTCCAATACAAAAAACTACTGTCAAAAATAGAAGCCATAAGAAAATCAGAAAGAAATTGAAAATTGCTGATATCCTTTCAAAGAATAATAATGAAAAACTTTTCATATTACGAAACGAAGACAAAAACAACAACTTTGTTAACACACATCGTAGTAGGATAGTTGCATGCATCTTTGTTTTTATTTTTATGTTGGTTGCAGTAATGAAAGTTACATCTTACATATCATACTGTTGCCATCTAATCACTGACATTAAACGGAGATTTATCAATTAATCTGTGATTTTATAGCAAATAGAAGAAAAAAGAAAAACTCCCACCAATTATTTAGTTGAGTAATAGAAATGAAAAACATTTCTTCTGTTGCTTTTCTTAAAACAGTTTTTCTTTTCTTTCCAAGCAATAAATTTTCCTCTAATATGGTGGTGGTAGTCGTCAAGTTTTCGTGTTGATTGTTTAGACGTCGTAACAACTGCGTTGTATTAATTAGTTACTGGAATGGTTGAATGAATGACTACTGTTTTGTTGTTTAAATAGTTGTTGGTGTGCCGTTGGTGATAATTTTTCTTTACGTTCAGAAAGTTGTTTAAACTGCAATTAAAATTACCGTCATGCATGATTTATGTTGCAGTTTCACGGTGGTTGCAGGATTATTTAATACATTTTTCAGTAATCTTAAAATACTTTGTAATTTTTTGCAGATGATTTCTTTACAAACGATATAACTTTTAAAGGTATTAACTATCAAATTGGACTGTCAAACTGTGATCACACATTTATGATCAGTATACTCAGGCTAGTAATCTTTAATCGATTGACGCTTAAAGAACGCCTACAACTTATCTAAATTTATATTGAAAATGGCACGGCTTTATGTCCATCTAAGCAAGCTATCCTTCGAACTGTGAGCCAATTTTAATCAAAACTATATTGAATTTGCATACTGAACTGAAAAAAAGCAAAGTTAATCAATTTGTCTTCGTTTTGAGAAATTGAGGTTTTGTTATTTCAATACATAGAATATCCTGACACTATCAAAGATTTAACTGGTACATAAATAAAAGTCACGCAATCATTGTATACATCTTTCTTTTACCAATTCGTTGTGCTGGAGTTTATGTGCTCTATCCGCCATTTCATATTTTTATATATCTCGAGTTAATGATGCCACCTTTAGTTATCGAACCCAAATTTTTAAAATCTGCAATTCGTTTTCGGACGAGATAGCCTAAAACGGTTTGAAGATTTTAAAAATTTTGGTGTCAAAAACCTAAAGTGGCATCATTAAATAAAAATATAAAATGGCGGAAGGAGCACATAAACTCCCACACAACGAATTGGTAAAAAAAGTAATTGTACTCTAAAGCAGTGAGAAGCTGATACCGTGTTTTATAACAAAATTGTGTTCATCGATATGGTTAATTTTTGAGTTAACGTGATTACTAAAAATAACCAATAGATATAATTTCATCGAAAACGAAGACTAAGATTGCCTTACAGTTAATGGATATCGTTACTACTACATCAATACGAATAATGCTTTTTTAAAAATATGAAAAAGTTGGGCTAGCGGAGCTTTTCGAAAGATAAAAGGACAGAGGTTGGTGCCACATTAACACCAGAATTCTGATTGCAAATAACGTCCCACTATTATAGTAATTTTTATTTTAGAAAGTTCAGCGAAAGAATACAGCAAGGGCTGAGAACATAGAAATGAGGTAAAAGATACCTAGAGGGAGAAAATTGTTTACCATCCATTGAATAATACCTGCCTTCAGAGTATACTACTTTTGGTATCGAGAAGGTAATTTCACGTGGCACACAAGTAAATATTGACTACCATGTGTATTCCTACTCCTTCAGAAGAAAGAATTCATTGCTCAACCTTTTATTAAAAAATCCCAGAATCAACATTATACATTCCTTGTGTTACCTTCTCGATTCTAATTGATTACCATTTCCCGATAGGTAGTATCTTTACTTTGTATTAATTTGGTTATACATATATTCACCGAGTATTAAAGCTTTCGAGTTCTCACATATTCTCACATACTATATTTTGGTATTTTATATACTTCTTGTAATCGACATAGCTTCGTATGTAGTGCGTCGGCTTACTAAGACGAGAGCTCCGGGTACGTATGTACGTACACTACTTGTAGTACAATATACATACTGTACACATATGTGTATCACTTCATTAGAACTCTAAACAGCTTCAGAACCCGATATCTTTAAAATTTATAGAAACTTCAGATTAATATTCGTAGATTTAGTGTTTCGTTAACAAAATTTTGTTCAGACATTAGCACGAAAATATCAAAGAAAATTCAAAAGAAACAGACCTGAGCAGACTGAGTAACACCTCATATGGAAACATTAACTGCACTACAAAACCGTCTACCCAACAATAATTGTACAGACTTGAGTATGATAATGATCTCAGCCAAAAAAAAAAAAAAAAACCCTGCATTGGTCAGAACATCGTATTAGGCTAGACATTGTCGAACACCATTTGTTTGCTATTTGAAGTCGTGTAAGACATTGATCCCAACGGTCTTTCAGTTGGGCTCTAAAGTTTGGCAAACAGAATTGCTCCGAGTCAAAATCGTATATACATGTAGATTGCGCTTCGAAAAAAAGCCGCACGTTGACCATTATATTTTCAAATGGTATTGGTTTGAAATGAATATTTTTGCTATTTTTTACAAGTTTTTATTCTGTAAAGCCTGAAACACATTTGAAATAAATATTTTCTTATAGTTTTGATTAAAATTTATGTAGTCATCCATATGTACCTTTCCTATGTCAAACAATTTCTTATGTATTGGTTGTGCACTTTTAATTATTTTGTTTTTTTATTTTGTCTTTTAGTTTTGCACGTTAACTTTTTTGTTTTTAATAAAAGTTTTAATTAATTTTCTTTTAATATGTGTCGCTTTAATAAATTTTTTTCTTTTTGTTCAGAATTTATTTTTTTGTTTTCGTTTTGAATTTTATCGTTTTCTTTCATTTTTGCAAGAACTTATAATTCGTGCGAAGAGTTTAAATTCTTGACAGTTTAAGTTTTTGAAAATTTTCGTTTGTATTTGTTATAAAAAAGTTTATCTTTTTAAATAAAGAGTGGATTATTTTAATGGATTTTCTGAAAAATAATAATATATTTTACACAATAACTGTCATATTAAAAATATTTAAAATAAAAAAAAAAATTATTTTAAGAAAAAAATTTTAATGGAAATTTTACTTAAAATACATTTTATTTTGATTAATTTGGCTGTAAATTTATACAAATTACTAATTAATTTTCAAGTCGCTACATTTGCAACAAACAAACAAAACAAGTTTCTAAAACATATGGATTTTCTTAGATAACCAAAAAAGTAAAAATTTTAATTTGATGTAAGTGCTGAGCTTAATGTTTTGCCTGTGCTGCTGCTGTCGGTGCGTGATCGCGTGAGTTGTTTATTGAGATTTTAGGTAAATTTTTGTTGTTCATTGTATCCTTGAATTTTGAACAGTTTCCTAAACAGTAGAAAAAAGGTCAAAATTATCGAATTTTTTAAAGTTTTTTGAGAGTTTGGTCTTGAAAATGAATATATTTTGATTTTTTGTCTTTAAAACTATTGTTCTTCATGACAAGGACTACAACTTTGCCTCAGAAAGTAAATCAAAATTTCGAACAGTTTGAAAGATATGAACCTGAAAAATAAACACTTTATTGCAAAAATGACACCAAGGCTAAAAATGCTTGGGGCCCATAAAAAAATTCAGGGCTTCGGCCAAAACTGGGAGTTGTTTTTTATCACATAGTTGTGTCCGTATTTGGTTATATTTCCATGGCTTAAAAAATTACACGCACAAATAAATGCACGGTGATACAGAGCAAGTCGTAACAAATTTACTCTAAAACTGAGTACATAAGTGTTGTCGGCCCAATTAAGAAAATCTCAAACTAGGTTTAGAAATAGTAAGAAGCATTAAAAAGTGTTAGTTATTGTCAGTAATCAGATCTAAGTTCTTATAAATGAATTTGGATTATTTTTTAAATAATTTCTCAATTAAAGGAGTTTTCTAGGTTTGGTTTGCGAATCATTACCAAGAAATAATTATAATATTTTAGGTAATTTTTAATACTTTAGGTACATTAATGATATATACGGGTATGTTCTAAAAAACGAATTCGAGTGAAATTATAATCGTATGCAATTTTAAACTGCTTTATTTTTAAAATGTTAAACTGTTTTTAAAATTTTTTAAATTTATTCGCTTACTAACCATTAATGTAACTTCCTTGAATACCAAAACTATAAAATAATTCGCGCATTAAGTTTTATTTGCCTTTGCCAAAACTTCCGGTTTCAATTTCACTCGAGTTCATTTTTCAGAACATACCCGATAATGTACAAATGGGTGGCGAATGTTTAAAAAATTCATATAAAATAAAAAAACTAGTAAGAAACAGACAGACGCTGTCTGAGTTTCTTTATTTACTGAATTTTTAGTTGTTAATAATTGTCCTTTTCTTCAGTAGAAAATAAATATTCTTCAGGAAAAAATAAATTTATGTGCGAAATTCCATTTCTGTAGCTAAATTAGTTTCTTTATCATAAGTGTCTCTTGAAGTTGGCGTAGCTACGCGACTTTTGTATAGATTTTTAAAGAGATTTTGCAAAGTATTGTTGAAACCAGGTTAAGTACACATACATACATACATAATTGGCCATTACCACCCTGTTTCAGAGTTACGGCCTAGCCTCCCGCAGCACTCATGTTGTGTGTGTTAATTTTTATCCATGAATACCGGGATAATGTCGATTCCGAACCACAGATTTGAAAAGCTTTTTCATGGCAATCAATTACTCCCAGAGCTTTTGCCAGAGGGCTGCTGATAGGTAGTCGCCGAAAGAAATAATTTTTTCATATTTCTTTTTTTTTAAGATGACAGAGCTGAGATTTGAACCCGGCGCTATTGTCTTAGTAATCCAACAAATTAACCACTAGACCACAGCGATTACTAAATACAGATACATACTCTCAAATAATAGTCGTTCCGAAATGCTCGCAATAAATCAAACCAAATAGGATTTTATGATCCTCAGAATAATGAAAAATTTAAAATAATGTAAAATGTAAGACATTCACGTACGGGGTTGAAAAGTGGCGTATCTATTTGCTGAATCATTTGAAAGTAAATCGTGTTTGCAGAGGAGCGTTCTACAGGTAAGATTATCAGTGACTATGCCTAATATATTTTTTTAAACCAGTGCTGTCAAAGGGTATATTTTGTTAATCACAAGATATCTAAATTTTGTAGAACAAAGCCGTGCTCTTCGATGCTTTTCATTCATTGACGTACCCTTTAAGTGCGGCTTATCGTGCTAGTGTGTTTTAGCTCATTGAAAGATTTGTAATGAAACACCAATCCTTAACATGAGACTAACAACCCCAAAAATTATTACCCAATAGCGGTCTGTTCGACACTGTGCAAATATGATAAATCATCATTTTGTGAGGTATTTAGAATCTAACGGCTTGGTAAGCGATTATCAGTACAGCTGCGGCAGTAACCACTCCACAGTTGACTATTGATCTATGAGAGGTGGAGCTTTAACTGATTTACATTGCTCCAAGATCGTTTAATAGATTTTAGCATGTATGTAGCTCTGATTTCGAAACCTTTTAGTGTTGCTAATCATTTCTGCCTTTGCACATCGAGCTTTCTCAAGGAACGGGTTATAAAAGTGACTAGAGAAAATGTCTCTTTCAACCCATTCTGGCTAAATTCGGGAGTATCGCAAGGCTCCTTTCTGTATTTTCTCTATTTTTGATGTTTCTTAATGATCTTTTCTTTTTAACTTCAAATTCTATCTACTCTTTCGGGTCTCAGAGGGGCAGATACGCAGTGCCCCAGTGACGCCTATGAATATAGATCTTTGGATCCTGCTAATAGTTTAGTGGTCGTTACCTTCTCCGTAACCAGCGGCCAAACTACGGTCTTATTACGGCAGTGTACAACCAGAGTATAATTCCGGGTCTAAGACCTCAACGTTTACCAAACATTCGGCTACAAGTATAATAAGCCACTGTGGCCTTTCTAATACGATTTTCGGAGTTTAATTTCTACGCCAGATTCGAATCTCGAATAGTACCCATACATTTGGAGTGGTCTGAAAACACAGTACCTGCCCACAAATGTTCGTCAGATTGATAGAACAAAAGTTAAGCTTTCAGTGACGGTAGGGTAGTCAACTCTATTGTTGCATTAGGGCAACGCTGCAATGTGATTGTTCTATCCGTGCTACCGTGGGGGGTGTTCTGATGCAATAGAAACATTAATAAGAAATAATCTTACGTAGGTCTTGTACCTCTTACAGAGCATGTCTTTTTATAGTTGATTTTCAAGTGAATAGCACAATGCATTATAAAGAGAATTAATTAGCAGCATGGTTCATAATAACACGGAATAACTACGCCGCAAAAGTTTTTTAGTTAATTACGATGTTAATAAATCTAAATCACATATTGACAAAGTGCATGCCTCTTTCCACAGCACAATACCCTGCATAAATAAGGAACGTCCCCTGAGTGCTGGCTTCACTGCAATCATTTACACCCAAAACGAGCAATTTTACTGTGTACGGGTAAGTTCTTTTCACTTAATTTTTCATTCAAAATATCAACTTGTCTTTATAACTAACGCACAAAATGTACTTAAAAATATTTATGTGTCTTTAGATGTTAAAATAGTTGTAAATTTTGACAGTTATCTGGAAAAAAAACCTGTCATTGCTGTAATTGTACACAAAATCAAGTAAAGATGCTATTTAGCATTTGTTGAAAACGTAAACTTTTTACAAACATACATACATATTTGCATATTTATTTATTTATTTATTGTTATATTTTGTGTTTTAGCATTAGCATTTCCTTACAAGAATTTCTAACACACGTAGTTGGTATTATTTATTCACATAATGTGTGTAAATGTTTTATAAATCAACATTGAAATCAAACAAAAACCAAAAAGTGAAATAAAAATAAATGTTTTCGTCTCTTAAGTTGATAAAAATCAGATTTTTCAAACTGACACATCAACACATCAAATAAATTACTACAAAAAAAAGCAGAAAAAAACTAAAAAAATCTACACACAAGAATGCACGCACGTACACCTGAACTTCAAATACCTGCATTCATCAAAATGGTATCAACCGACTCTTTTCTTTACTTTTCTTTCTCCATTAAAATTGCTTGTTTGTGTATGTGTCTGCTCTATAAAGCCTGGTACTCGTATACCTGGTGGCATACCAGATGCAAGCCAGCTTTAGTTTAAAGGGCACAATAATAATAAGAAGAAAAAAAACAACAACAACATTAAAAAACGAGTGTATTTAATGAAGAACAACTAAAAGGTACTCGTACCTTAGCCAAGTGACTAGTCAACCAGTGAAGTATTTTGTTTTTGTATTACTGCACAGTGTCGCGAATAAAATTTAGCGTTAAACAAAACTTCATATTTAAATGTTAAATAAAATTAAAATATTTCTAATAATTTTCATTATTGATTAAGATGTTAAAGAAAAAACAACATTCAAAAAACAAATATATTTAATGAACAACATCTGAGAGGATATATTGCCAAATTACAAGTCCATCAATGAAGCATTTTGTTTTTGTAGTAAACATTTAATAGATACTTTAAGCTTAAATACCTTAATAAATAGTAAAAATGCAGTTAAAGCAAAACCCATTTATGTGCAAGTATATTGAAAAGTTTAAAAATCTCTGAAAAAAATGTTTTTATTTACAAGAAGTCAGTTTTTACCATGTTTACCAATTTAACCATTGACACGATAATGGCATAAATATTTAAAATTTATCATCACTTTGAAATCGCATGCAAATTCCATAAAAATATTTCAATATTAATATGGAGTTGAACAAAAACGGCAGACATTGTTCTGACTGTGCAAAATTTAAAAAAACACTATACCATGTCTAGACCCACCATCATTCATCATTATTTACCGATAGTATTGCTTTCATTTATGATTTACGATGATTTTTTACGAAAAATACATACAGTCGAACTTCGACTTATGGAGGCTTCGAGTTATAAGTTGTAAAACAAATTAAAATAATCTGAAATTAGTAACTGAATATTGTTTTTTGTTTTTTTTTATTACTCGTATTTAGAGTATTGTTGACGTTGGCGCACACATTTTTGTATCTAAGCTTAATAACTTAGCTGACAAACTCACATGGGTCACGGCAAAGCTATATTTTGCCATTCTGGCAATACTATGTATTGGTAACTGAGTGTGGATCGTAACGTCAACAAACCACAGCCAATATTACTTTTTTTTATACTGATTAACAGGCAAAGAAAGACTAGGGGCAGCGAAGAAAATTAAGAGCAACTAAGAACTTATATACATATTTAAATTATTAGTTTAACGTTAAATAAAGAAAACGAAAAAAAAATATAAAGTAAAAGGTTTTTATATTTAACTGGGATACAAAATTAAGAGCTACAAGGAAGTATCACCAATTGGAATTATTGCCAACAATTAAAGGTAACCAGCGTCAAACTACTCATCCATTCCAGCCATCATCCCCAGATAAACAGTATAAAATGATTCTTATTTATGTAAAGCCTTATAATGCTCATCAGTTGTAGTGTCATTCGTTTGCAAATATATGTAAGTTCAAAGTTCGCAAAGAATTTTCCATTTCGTTTCTGGAGGACTGAATAATAGTTCTTCCACCGAAATCATGATTTACTAAAAGGGAATGCTCTTAAATAAAAGAATATAAAATTTGCAAAAAACCAAACAAGAAAAATACTTCGAGTTATAGTATTCCATTCATGTATGATGTCTATGTCATCTGCATACGCAAGGAGCTGGACACTTTTGTTAAATATAGTGCCATTACGATGTACACCCGCCTTTCGAAAAACACTCTCGATGACGAAATTGAAGAGGTCGCAGGATAAGGAATCGCTCTGTCTGAAACCTCGCACGCTATTAAAAGGCTCGGAGCGGTTTTTTCCTACCTTGACGGACGGACGGACCTGCAGGAGTTTCTCAACGTCAGTAAGTATTATTTCTTATATTACATTATCATTATTTATCATATTTAAACATTAATTGCATAAAATTTTCTTTTTAATAAAGCCTGTTATATTGACATTAAAAATATATTTAATTGGTTTATTTTGATTTAAACTAGTGTCACTCTAAAAAAACAACCCATACAATATTTAAATCATTGTTTAATAAGATTCTCAATTATGTACCTTCTAAACATTACTAAAGTGTTGAGAAATACATGCTGAGAAAACTGTCTAAAGCAAATCTATTTGCTTTAAGTTATTGTTAAATCTTAATAATTTTCCAGCGACCCATTGTGCATTACTTATTGTTCGTTTTTTGTTAGCGTTTACGATATGTTTGTAAGAGAACATATTCCGTACATAAAAAAATGTATATATCCGTCTGTCTTTTTGTTATAGTAGTCATGGTCTTGCACACCACCATAATAGACAGATACACACAGTTAATACCAGAAGTAGAAGTTCATATGAAACTTTATGCAAAATTGCTGCCATATAAATGCACAGTCAGCCGGCCATAAGTTAAGCTTGAAAAACATAAACAAGCTAAATCAAGTCAAATGTGGCAATAAATCTTGTAATGCTTCATGCAAATCGGTACAAATCTATGATGAAGACCAACACAAAAGACACCAAGTCAAGTGTTTTTGGGTGAATGAGTGAGTGTTCGTGTGGCCAAGCTATTGTCATCATCAATTGTAAGTAAATTTGAGCAATACACAAACATTAGTAAATATGTATGTGTGCAGCCCATATTCATATGCATAATAAAAATCTTTTATAAGTTTTATAGATTCCTCTTCAAGCCCTCAACACCAATTGAAGAACACCACTCAGTATGATATGAATTTGTGATGTGAATGACTTGGTTTTTTCCCCCGCATGGCAAAAACACTATGACTTCTGGTCTTTTGCATGGATACATGAACATCAATAGTGCCAACACCAGCGCCAGCGCCAGATCCATGCATGCACATTTGGTATTTGGTTAGTTGTGTTTCATACATATGTCTTCTGTAGGTGACATATTACACAGGTGTGTTTTCTTAATATATTAATTTTATATCTTAAACGAAAGATCAACGAATGTTTCTCATTATTTCCCTTAAGCCAAGATACTCGTATTTGTTTTCATCCATTTAATGGTAAAACATTATTAATATGCAATGAAGGCCTATCATAACGAGTGGCTGGTCTGCTTTATGCATTTATGCAAATACAATATAAAGCAAACAGAGGCATTGATTTGGTTTATAAATCATTTAAGAAATAACTGCCATTTATTTCATTTACGATATACCGACTAAGCAAATATTTGTAAAGAAAATTTAAAAACAATTAAATATTGTAGCATTTGAGAAACAAAGAAGAAATTAATCAAATAAAAAAGAAAACTCTATTAAGGGTTTACGAATAGATTGTCTTTTTTGCAATGGTTTCCCAATCTAAGGAAAAACGGCATCCTTTGATTGATTTCTGAATTGCAAAAAAGAATCTAAATTCTTAATAGAATTTATTTTCTGATCTAATTAAGGCGTTTTAAGGCGAATTACATTAAAAAGGGATCATCACAGCCTGTCTGGGAATCGATATCGGGTCTGCAGATCATTTAAAAAAGAAAATTTAAAAGTCCACGTGGAAAAATGTATTAGAATGCGTAGCCAGCCAAATAAAATGGAGATGGTTTAAGAATAATTTTAGTTTCATTATACTTGTACAGGGTGTTTTTTTTAGAGGTATAGAACTTCGAATTGAAATAAAACACAAGAAAATCGTTTTAATGTCCATAAATTTGGCTTTATTGGAAGGATAATTTTATGCCATTAATGCTTAAATATGATTTCGGGCATGTGGCCGCCGCGGCTAGCTCGAATAAAGCCAATTCTACAGGTCCAATTTTCAACCACTTTTTCGAGCATATGGGGCCGTATGTTGGCAATAACGCCACGAATGTTGGCTTCCAAGTCCCCTAACGTTTCTGGTTTGTTGGCGTAGACGAGCGACTTCACATATCCCCAAAGAAAATAATCCAATGGTGTCAAATCACACGATCTTGGTGGTCCATTCCGCGAAATTATGCGCTCATCGAATGTTTCCTTCAATGAATCGATTGTGACGTGCGCTGTGTGGCATGTAGCGCCGTCTTGTTGGAACCACAACTCATCCACATTCATGCCATCCAATTCGGGAACAAAATAGTCGGTTATTATGGCTCTATACCGGTCTCCATTAACGGTAACTGACTCTCCAGCATTATTTCGGAAGAAGTATGGCCCAATGACTCCACCAGCAAGCTGGATCTTGTAAGGTCGCAAGCCAAGATCTTTGCGCAAAATCTTCCATAAAGTTGATGGACAAAGCTCCAATTGCTGTGCACGGTGGCGAATCGATTCATTCGGGTTCTCTTCAACACTTTGCTCTAAGCGGCAATTGTTTCTTCGGTGCGCACTGTTCGACATCTCTGCGGATGCGTATTATCACATAGAGTAAACGTAGTGCGAAAACGATCCATGGTTAACCGAATTAATTGCTCTGATGGACGATTATGTCGACCATAAAATGGAGGGAGCTTGCGGTAAACTTCGCGAACTGAATCATTATTTTCGAAATAAATGTCCACGATTTGCAAGTGTTGTTCTGTTGTCAACCTGTTCATGATGAAATCGCAAACCAAACTAAATATTAATCAATTGACAGCTGACAAAATGGCAGCCAGTTAAAAAAGTGATGCCAACTTAAAGTTCTATACCTCAATAAAAAACACCCTGTATATGAACTGTATTCATTTTAAATGCCATCGTACATTTTTTTTATTGTGACCAATAAGCAGGTGTAAATCACTACTACTACTTGGATTGGTATTTTAAAAATAGATGCATTTTGTTTTTTTTAAGCGCCTTTTTGTCGATGGGACAAGTTGTTGTCAATTTATCACTTAAAGGCCACTGTTATACTTTCATCCTTGAATTATGTTGAATTTGAGTGGCGAGCGTCTTCAATAGGTTAGCAGTTATCTTCCGAGAGGGTGGCGCTGTACTCCTGATCATTAGTTTTTGATGGAATAGACTGAAAATGTCAGGGAGCAGTTTTATGAAGATGGACTTCTTGGAAAAAGGCCCATTATTAAAACATGCCGATAGTTAAAGGTAGGATTTTATCAGACAGATAAATAGCTTATTGTTTAACCACCGGCAAGTTTTAATAATGGGCCTGACTGGGGTTTACTCAGAGAAGAAACTATACAAATGTAGATTTCACGTCTGAGTGTAGGAAGTGATTCAGGATTAGGAACGATCGCGTAAACCCCTACTCATGCAGTGCATGCATTGGAATTTGAAGAAACATACATAGACAGATTTTTATTTAATTTTGGTATTATACGCCTTTTTGGTTGATGAGAGAAGTTGCAGTCAAAGACCAGTGTTGTGCCTTCACCCATAAGTGATCACCAGTAATTGCTCCATCTGTGAGTTGATGTTGAATGTGAGTGGCGAGCGTCTTCAGTAGGTTAGCAGTTATCTTGCCAGAGGATGGCGCTGTACTCCTGATCATTAGATTTTGTTAGAATAGACTGGAAATGTCAAAGAGCATTTTCTTGAAGATGAACTTCGTTAATTAAATAGAAGACTTAGAGTGTAGTTCAGAAAACATAGAGAAAATAATACGAAATTTCTGTTTTTCTTCTCTACTTTTCACTCTTCATCAAACAAAAAGGGTTTTTAAAAAAGCAACGTCATAAAAAACATCGAATTAATTAGAAGTTTACAGCATCAGAACTGTGCTTTCAATTATCTGGACAAAGTGTCAATCTGAAGTTTTGGGGAAAGTTATTAAGCCATTGAAAGACTTCAGCACGATTCTATGATAAAAAATTACTTAATTTTATTTCACCTTAAGACTAGCACTCTGGAGGTCTCCAACTTAATTTTTGGGCTAAAAATAGTTCCGTTTGCTATTGGCATGGTGTTTACTTAGACTTCGGTAGTCCAATAATTAATAATGATGCAAACAAATTTGAAATTACTATTCAAGTGGCTAATTAGGTTTTTTTTACAATTTTAATAACTGGCGACTTCAACATAGATTGGTCTAAAAATTCAGCACATAAAAATAGAATTAAATGTATTTTAAATAATAATGGTTTAAAACAAATGGTAGAGAATTATACACGATGCATAAAAAAGTCCAATAGTATTATTCATTGTTATAACTAACAATTATTACATTTCAGTAAAAAACAGCTTGACAAATAAGATAGCAGACCATGAAACAATAAACATACATATTGAAAACATAAATTATTGTAATCAACAATGAAATTTTTGATTACAAGAAAAATTTATTTGAAAATGAATTAGCCAATAAATTGCATTATATAGAATCGAATGATATTGATAACATTGTAAAAATGGTCGAAAAAAGTTTGATAGAAACAATACAAAAATTTACTAACAAAAGAAAAATACAAAAATGTAATACAGTCAGTCAATAAATGGTTTAATAGACAATTACAAGAGATGAAAAGAGAGAAAGTCTTAAAATATATGCAAGCAAAATTAGAAAATAATACTCATGGGAAAAATCAAAATCATGGGAAAAATATAAAAGAATAAGGAACAAATATAAAGTCATGATTGAAAACGAAAAAAAAAAATAAATACATTAATAACAAAATAAGCAGTGCAATAGATCAGAAGCAAATGTGGAGAAAATAAAAAGCCTTGTATTTAATAAAAGCCGAAATATGATAAAGTCTGTGATAATTGATCAAGTGGAATACAATGACAACCAAATTATAGCTAATAAATTTAATGAATATTTTGTGAATAGTATAAAGGATGTAAGAGATTCAATTGAATATGTGCAATATAAGAACTCAACAAGGTGCAATGTTTCCAATCTGTGGCAAGGTCTCAGTCCCTCCGTGACTGGCAGTTACGGTGGGATACTGAGACACGCGGAAGGTGGACTTACGCCCTTGTCCCTCAAATGGACGCTTGGCTAAATCGTCAGCACGGTGAGGTAGATTACTACCTCACGCAGTTGCTGACGGGCCATGGGCACTTTCGGTCTTTCCTGTTTAAAATAGGAAAGGCCGTAAGTCCCACATGCGTCTACTGTGGAGCACAATCCGACTCCGCTTTCCACACTTTCTTTGAGTGTGAGAAGTGGATGTTGGAGAGGCGTGCACTGGAGAGGGATCTTGGCATCTTGACTCCCAATACCATCACGGGAGTCATGTTAGGAAGCCTTGCTGCATGGAGAAGGATCGCCTTTTTTGCGAGGGGGATCCTTCGTCGGAAAGAGAGAGACCTTGCAAGGTCGGTGGCACCGTAGGGTCCAAATGGACCGGAATATAAGGCTCCATCCTGAAGTAATGTCATAAATTGACGGTCCCAGGATGGAGCCGGGTGATATAGAGAGGGGTTTTAGCCGGTAGGCACGCAATAACTGCGTGGAGTCCGGCACGACGGGTGGCAAAAACCACCTAAGTGCGTAAATGCATTTACCCTCTCTCCAAAAAAAAAAAAAAAAAAAAAAAAAAGGTGCAATGTTTTAAGTAATTTTAAATTTCGTGCAATAAATATTTTACAACTTAAGGCAATAATAGAAAAAATGAAAAACAAAACTGACTCTAATAAAATTTCTAATAAAACTATAGTTTCACCAATAGAAAAAGTAAATAAAACATTAAAATGTGAAGAGTTTCGACCAGTAAATACACTTAGTATGTGCGAGAAAATTTTAGAAAAAGTTGTAAAAGAACAGCTTGAAGAATATATAAAAAATAATAATATATTATCGAAGTTTCAATCTGGTTTCAGAAAAAATTATTCCTGCAAATCAACAGTAAATTATGTGGTAAGCCGATTAAAAGATGACGATAATAGAAGAAAAATTATGGCGATTTTTATTGACTTTAAAAGAGCATTTGAAACAATTGACAGACATATATTGTTAGAGAAATTATACTTGTACGGAGTTAAAGGTAAAGAATTGAAATGGTTTAAATAATATCTAAGTAATAGAAGACAAATCACAAAAGGCACGTTTTCATCAGAAATTAAAAATGAATTTGGAGTCCCTCAAGGATCTATTCTTAAAGCTCTCTTATTCATAATTTATATAAATGATATGCCTAATAAGTATATTGAATAAGTGTGAAATTGTGTTATATGCTGATGATACGTTAATATACACAATTGCTGACGAGGATGAAAAATGCAGATCGAATTTGACATATGATATGAATGCACTTAATAAATGGTTAAAAATTAACAAATTAAAACTAAATGAGAAAAAGACGAAATTAATGGAAATAAATATAAATAATAGCCAAGATTTTACAAATTATAATACAATAATAGTAGATTCCATAAAAAGTAGATTCCATAAAATACCTTGGTTTTATTATAGATAAAAAATTAATATTTAATGAGCACATTGACTACATATGTAACAAAATTGGTATGAAAGTTGGGTTTCTAAAAAGAATTAGAAATAAAATATCCAGAGAGACGACAATAAATGTATACAATACAATAATCAAACCACATTTTGAATACGGAGCAACACTTATATATTGTTGTTGCAACAACACACATTTAGAGAGGATGCAAAAGCTTCAAAACAAGGCTATGAGGGTAATTCTGAAATGTGATGGCTACTTCCATATACAGAACATGCTGAATGAATTAAGTTGGATGACAATTAAACAAAGGCTTCAATTTTCTAACCTAAAATTTATTAAGAAAATGAAAGAAGGAAATGTACCGGAATATCTGACTGAGCAACTGAGATACTTATGTAGCTGAAGCTCAACCGTACGGACTAAGAAATTCTGATGACTTCTATATTCAAAGGGCACCATCAACAAGGATGCAAAAAACTATTTTCTACAAGGGACTGAAATTATTTAATGCTCTAACTTTGAACATAAAGAAAGAACAAAATAATAAAGTTTTTGTTAAAAAATTTATAAATTTTGTAAAATTTGATACTAACTTGATTAATTTATAATTTGGAATGCAACTTAAGAAGTATTTTTAATACTTCTTAAATAAATAAAATAAATAACAAAACAGACTTGCTGGCAACATTTTTATATTATTAAAAGTTCTCACGGGATGCTTAAAATTTCAACAATTTTGTCCAATATGTATGGAGAGGCTCTCCTCTATTAACATTCATACAACAAGTTACCAATAAAGGCATATCATCTGTACACATCATAATGTTAGAATACTTTATTGTAATCTGTGACCTTAAATACAATATGGCTACCTTGTAAATCTACAGAACAAGCATATATACTCTTGTATAGTACAGTTTGAATCCTTCTATTATTAAACTAACTTGGTAACAAGACCCATCCATAAACTCCTTTTTTTGTATTTTTTTTTTTTTGTAACAAAAGCTAAAAATTAAGCAAGTGCATTAGAAATTGAAATAATGTGTCAGCCCTCTTTAGTTGTACCGCTTCAATACTTGAAAGCGGCACTTCTTTTAGCTTTGGAATTGACTCTGTCGGAATTCATACTATTGGCCATGATTTAATTTTTTGAAAGACGTGTATGCCTATGTTAACGCATGGATAATGTAGCACATATCACTCTAGCTTTAAAGGCATTTAAAACTAATAATTTACCTACAAATTTCTTAAATAAAAAATTTCTGACACCAAAAAATAAATTTTTTTCGATAACAGTATGTTGTAAAAAACAATTCTATTTATTACTCCATATTTTACTGAGAATTTTTGTCTGATATGTACCAAATTTTAAAAGAATAAAACATTAAAGCCTACAAATTATTTTGCCATTTATCTTTCAACATTGAACATTAATAAAATAAACATTAACTGACAATCAACACAGCAATTTATTACAAAACATTTTTTATAAAAAAAGGAAAAACTTTTCTTTTTCTTATTCACATTAGAGATTCATTGTTTCTGTTTCCGTTAAATTCTTAAAAATATTTGTTGTTCCACTTCCCTCTCTATCTCTTAAAAGCTAAAACGGAAAACAAATATTGTCATCATTATCGCCATTTTAATATCATGTCAACAGTGTAAAACCACCAAAAATTTATGGTAAATGTTTTAACAACCTATACAAAAATACGAGTACGAGTATAACATGAAATTCCAGTTTCAAATATTTGATATACGCGGACGAAATGGAAAAAAAAAAAAAATTTGAGAAAAGTGTCTTCTAAATTGAAATAAAAGTGTTTTATTATGAATAGAAAGCAAAACTTTGAGGAGGGAAGAATAAATGAAATGTTTTTCTTTTTTTCAACATTTTTGATTTAGTGCCACAATGATAAGGATTTAATAATAATGTACGAGCAAATTAATGAGCCAAAATGTCAAAGTTCGCATACTTGTATTTTGTATATAATTTTCCTTTTTTTTCATTAAAAAAAAAACAACTCCCACTTATTTGTTTGTACATTCAGCAAAAGAAAAAGATGTAGACATTTGAAAGAAATTTTGAAGTGACATCTTAAGGCAGTGTCTGTTTTAAATGGCTTAGGGAAAGCAAATGTCTGTCAATTTCATTCAGGGTGTAGTAGCGTCAAAACTTAAAAAAGTGTTAAAAGGCATTTATTTTTTTTTAATCTTTTTTTTAAAGGTCCTCCAAAGGTGTTCTTTTTCCCACTTAAAAAGTGACAATGTTTTTAAAAGGCTAAAACATTTTTTATAAACTTTTCAACTCATCTATTTCATTTATTCACGTTTTTAAAAGAGAAATATTTGTTCTGTAAATGCAAAGTTTTACCTAAATGGGTGGCTCACCGTTATTAATACTCAAAAACAAGAATCTGTACATATCACGGTCGTATTACCTATTGGTCTTAATAAAAAATAATATGAAGTCCTGGTACTTTGTACCTCTCAGCAGACTTCTGGCAAAAGCTCTGAGAGTAATTAATTGCCATGAACAAGCTTCTCAAATCTGTCGTTCGGAGTCGACTTTAAACTGTAGGTCCCAGTACTAATGGATAATAATTAACACACACAACATGAGTGCTGCTAGAAGCTAGGCCGTAACTCTGAGGAGGGTAATAGCCAGTTATGTATGTATGTAGGTATAAACGCCTTTTGTCAATGGGACAAGTTGCTGTCAATTAACCACTCAAAGGCCAGTGTTATACCTACACCATTGAAAATGATCAACAGAAATTGCTTCATCTGTTTATGTTAAATCATTTGTTTGTTGCAAAGTGGTGAGAATCTTTGAATGTTGAATGATAGGCTTTTAATACTTACTTAGTTTAGTCTCTTGCTACTTCCCAGTAGGTGGTGGCGCTTTATCAAAGTCATTAGTTTAATAATTCAAAGGTGTTTCTTCTTTATATTCCCCAGTTTTGGGACTCGAACCTGGGCCGCTTGGAGTTGTCAGCGCTCTAACTACTACACTACGCACCCCTACGCCTCTTACAAGAAATCTCGACCTGAAGGAAAAAAACTAAAAACTCAACTTTGCTAAGAACATCAAATATCTGGTGTATTTACCACTTTAATTTTCGTGAATTTTTTATTTTTTATTTTTCTGGTTTTGAACTATCGAAACGCAAGAGTACCAGCATGTTCGATGAGGAAGAATGGTGTAAGACATTCTCTTTTTATTTGAAAAACACTCAAAAATTTTAGTGGTTTTTTGTTGTTTCACATATAAAAAGACGATCAGACCATTCGTCTGCTATGAACACAGTTTGCTTAAGAAGTAGTACTAAAAGGCATTTCCGAACATGAAAAGAGACTGGAAGATCAGCGTAAAAATAATATATAGAAAAGTAAATACCTAAAAAATATTTGCAATAACTTTGTCAAGCATTACTTAATAAAATAGAATAAAAGTGGTTTAAGAAGAATTTAGTTTTCACGACATCTAAATCATGACATATCGTCACCTTAAAGACCAAACAACCTATCAGCAAAAAATTTCAAAATTTAGTTTTTTATTCAATATTATTCCCTATATTATAACATATATGTATACAGAGTTTTGAACGTATAATATTACAAGCAACCAAGCTATTACCAAATACCCTATCAGCAAGTGTACAATTTTCTGAAACCAAATAACCTATCAACACTCATGCTAAAGAAGAAATCAGACTAACTATTTATTTTGATTTTTTTTTTCAGCAGACTTTCCTTACTTTTGGGATAACATACCTTTTGAGTAATTTTTTGTGGTAGTTTTATTTAAAGGAATGTTTTTTTTTTTTAATTTATTTTAACATTTTATTTACATAGTTGTTAACACTACAATAAATAAAAAATAGATTTTTTTAAAAAGACCTATAACTTTATTTAAAAATTAAAAATTTTAGGAAAAATAAAAAATTTATACTTTAGAACGCCGTGAAGTACTAAAAACAGGAATATAAATCATAAAAAATCATGATAAAATTTTTGTTGTTGCAGGATTTATGTTAAGGCTTATTATGTAAAATTTCCTATTAGGCATTTTTGTTTGTCAAAACGTATTCTAGCTGCCAATAACAACATCATGTATAAAAATTCGCAAAATATACATGTAAGTATGTATGTATATTTATATATAACATACTTATGTGAATTTTTTATACAGGCTTTTTATTACATGCAATATATTACATAATTATTGTTGTTTTGACAAACAGTTACTTTTTATTCTATTCTTTTACTTTTAGAAACCAAAGTAATTTTTAACTTACTTAGTTAGTAACTGTTGAACAATACAGTCCAAATTAATCAAATAAATAAAAATTGAATTTTATAAGCATTTAAACTACACAGTTTCATTTCTTTTTTTTTTTTCTTTTTGTAAAAAGTAGTTTTTTAAACAGGAAAAGGCTCCTGTTTTCTCCAGTGTAATTTAAGCAAACATTAGACACTTTTTTGTTTAAACAAGTTAAGGAATTATTAAATAATATTCATGTGTTCAAAGGAATGCTTAATTATTCATACTAATTAGGTTGTTTGGTTTCAGATTTTTACAATTCTAAATAACCTAAGCGCCATATCATAAGCTCTGTTTAGAAAACAAAGCTTTCTCAACCGATATATATTCATTTTAATTAATACATAATTTTCGTTTCAATATTGCAAATAGTTCTAATTTTGCAACGTTTTTTCTTTCTCCTGTAAACTTTTGAAAACTGCTGATAGATTGTTTGGTATTTAAGGTGACGATATATAAATTGAATTAATTTCTAAATTCCAAACAATTCGTAATTATTTGAAGTTATGAAAAATTTTATGAAAAACAAGCTGCCAAATCAAATGTTATTTGCAATGATCAAATCGAATTGATTATAACGTGCAGGCAATTTTACAGTAAACACAATAATAAAAAATCGTTGTAACACCACCTCCCACCTCAATATAATGCAATATATTCTAACAACTTTAATCAGCTACAATGAATAGACAGCTGACACCTATAGACAAAACATATGTTCAAATCGACTTGGCAATGATATAATTGAAACTGCTGCAAATCACATGCAGCTACTAAATTATGGGGGTGTAGATTGACGAAAGGTTAGTATCCGTCGTATATTTTATTCATTAAGAGCATCAATTGTTAAGTCACGACTTTAAGAAATTTTTTTAGTTTTTTTTTATTGTTTCCCTACGTTTCTGAAATCTTTTGTTTGTAATTCAGCTCCTGGATACTATAATGCATTCAATGACCTTAAGACACTTGCATTTTTCTGTCTTACAATGCCAACTTGCAAAATTAAAAAAGAGAGAAAAAAATGGAAATAAAAACAAAAACGGAGTAAATTTTTTATCGTCATGGCTTTTTTTTAAACCTTTTGATGACGTTGTTGTTTGTTACACAATGTCGAATGATTAATGAGTTTACAATGACATTGTTATTCTCTTTATATGTACTACTATGTTTACAACAACAATGATAACAAAAAAAATTTTTAACATTTGAAAATACAATTGTTATTAGTTGTTAAAGCTTGAAACAATAGCAACAACAGTAATGACAGCAGCAATTGTCAAACAATACTTGGTATTACAATATTATGTTCAGCTTCCTACTGTCAAGTTGTTTTTTTTTCGTTTTTGTTATTGTTGTTGTTAAGCTGCAGTAAATGTAAAAGAGCTTATCATGCTTATATTATTCCTTTAACCCTTTGACGACGAACGGGACATATATGTCCCATTTGGATTTTTCATCATTAAAGACCCATTTTCCAAGGAATTGTAATGTAATCAATGTTTTTCGATAAAAAACAAATGCATTCTTTGGAATATGCACTAAAATTAAGTTTTTTTTGTTTCAACTGGGCTTAAACTGGTCTCAAACTTAAAAATTTGTATCTTTTTTTTTACAATTTTTGTTTACTTATATCTCGGTTTCGAATTAATAGTATTGGACAAACTTTTAGTATTATATGTACAAATGCCTTTTACAAACTTATTAATTAATAGATTTTGAATCGGTTCTATACTTTTTTTTGTGAGGTTGAAAATAGTATGGGACATATGTGCCCCATTCGTCGTCAACGGTAAAAATAAGGGATATTTTTTTGTGCATATTTTTTATTTTATTAACTTGTATATTTGAAAAACAAAGAAAGCAAGAGCAATTAAGTTTATGATATAATTAAAATTATGATATCTTATACCTATACATAAGCTAAAACAATATCGAACTCAATTGTGATAAATTTCAAAACAATTTCTGTTCGCCGTAAAGCTCATTTTATTCCATTTCTTGTGCAAATAATACACCGGTTCCTGCCTCCACCTTTCATTCCTGTTTGAAAATATCCAACGAATTTCGAATCCAGTAAATCAAAAACAAAATCCAGAAGATAATCTTCGATTTACGATCATGTTCGTAATACGACTGAAAGTAAGTAAATCTAAATCTAAAGAAAGTAATAATTTCCTACTAAAGTTAATCAGGACTTACATAACACTATACCATTTTTTAGTCCATAATATCAACGCCTCCCACTGCTGTATTATATTGCGAAATCATTTTTGATCATTCCACTGTAATTTTATTTACGGATCCAGCCTTGCGTTGTTTGACATTTACAGTTTCGATTGGATTTATCCCATATGAACCGCACGGTTATCCACCCATTTTATAAATGAAATTCCATTTGATATTAAGATCTGGATGTCTCCACGTTCAAACGTTTTATTGACATCAAATTTTGGCATTTGTGCACAATTTTGTCGCAAAGTTTTACAGGCTAGTAATCCATTGGTCATCATTTTATATAGTAATATTAGACTATTCAAAAAGTTATCGAAATTTTTTCCCATTTTTTCCAGCCCTGCTGCCACATAATAGATTCGCCAATGATAAACTCTCTCTCTCTCTTCCGTTTTTCCTGTGTATATATGCAACAGTACCACAATTTTAACCCCTATCTTATGGGTTTGTCTTTCATATTTTGTTTCAGTATATTTCGACTGGTAAATTTTACGGTATACTCATCTATCGACTGGCATTTGGCTTGACTCAAAAATTTCCAACAGCTAAGTTAAAATGATTTATTACTGGTAGAGAAAGGATTTTTTGAAAACGGAAATAAACGGAATTTAATATATTTCCATCGTAGACCATCAAAGATTGCTGACAATCTGTATCAGCAGATCATTCCAAAAAGTACTTTCAGCTCTTTTTTAGTTATGGAATATATATTATACCTTTCTGTTCACGATAAAGTTTTGTAAAGTACTCTATTGGTGAATTGAACTATCAAACTAAGTATTATCATTTTCAGTATCCGATACGTTCAAAATCTGTAGAATTTCAATTTCAGTTTTATAAAACCGACGCAATCTGCTCATTCTTAAAATTATATTACATGTTGAAATATGTTGGAGGAAAACATATTTTCAAACCGTATATAAAATCACAAATTAGGGCATGTAAACCGTTCAACAGTTGACTAGAAATTAAGCCACAATTACAATCGTTGTTGGTTATATTCTTATATAATTAATTTATACTGTTATATAATGCCTATGTTTATTTTTATAGCGACAAAAATGCGCCGTAATTATAATTTATTTATTCCCAAATAATTATACTTGACGACGAATGGGACACATATGTCCCATGATTTTTCTCCTATAAGGAGTACAAATTTTTAAATTTTAACAACACTTTAGTCTTGAAATGTTATGTTTCCGATTAAGAATCCGCAAACAAAATTTTAAAATTTCCAATTTTACATTCTTCGTCGTCAAAGGGTTAATGATGGTGTTTTTTTTTTTAATTTGCATTTAAATTTCTAACAAAAACTTTATAAAAAATCGACTTAAAATAACATCTTCTAAATTAATAATAAATGACTCATATTTACCCTCAAATAAATCAATTTCAGTGTAATTGAAATGTTTTTTATACAAACAATTGTGGTTTTTTTTTTTAACTCTTTTTACAATTTAAGAAAGAAGTGCCAAATTCTCGGTTATACAGAATTTTGTCAAATATCATTTTGTTAAGTATTCCTGGTAAATCATTCATTCATTATTATTAATAAGCCTTTCTTTGTGCATTTTTGGAAATTTACATTTGTTTTCTTTTTTTTTGTCTTCTTCGTTAATATTTTCTTACTGACTTGAGATATTTTGAATGCAGATAGTATGTTTAGCACGATAAGTTTTGTTATTGAAATCAACACAATTATTATAATACTTGACACATTCTTTATTGGTATAATATTTTAAACGAATTTCAAAACTTCATACTTAAGAGTAAACTTTAGATAGCAATGCAAGTAATAAAAAAGAAAAGAAACAAATTGGCATATTTTTAATGTATACAAAGCACTTAAACACAAGTGCACAAAGTACGATCGAACCTGAGTGACAGTCAAAAATTCATCAGCTCAGTCATATTCGACATCAAACCATCAGTCAGGCTGAAGAATTTAGTAATTTTCATTATAATGATTGGATGCGCATTAATTACACTGTTCAACACGAAAAAAATTACGGGGTTCTGACGATTGATTCTGGTAGAGGAGACTAAAAAAATATATACGTGTGTCGGCGTTTTGACAGATCATGTCGGAATTTTAATTTAAAGGCGGTTATAATTTTTCATCTCTGGCCAACTCTTGCAGCATATCGGTGTATAAATCTAAGTTTTCCTTACATCTGATTTGTATGGTATATTCAGCACCTTTGTAGAAAATATCACGACAAATGTTTTCGTAGAACATATTAACCCTCTAACTCTCCCGTATAACTGCGTTTTGTGGCTTTATTCTAACAAATCATTTAATATTTTTTTAGTCTCCTCTACCAGGATTAATCTTCAGAACCCCGTACTTTTGCAAGAAGTTTGAAATTGTTGTACAGTATTATTAGTGCATTAAACAAGAAAATATCTAAAAACAAGGAGGAAATGAACAAGCCAATGGGTAGCCATATATATATACTTATGTTTGTATATTCTTAGTAAAAAAAATTTTTGTGGTTAGTTTTTCTTTATGCGGCAAGGAGAATTGTCAAGTCAAATGATATGTCGTCAAGGTTGTGCTGTGTTCAGGACTCGCACTTTCCAAAGTCCTTCTTCTTCCGCCTTAGGATACGTTCAAAATATCCTGCAATGTAGATCCAGTTCGACATGTTTGTCGTCATAATATCAACGATATTCTCGACAGTAATTTTTCCGACAGCAGACACCAATTCCGCGCGATAGCAATGCCAGCTACTGAAATCTAAAATGGTGTGCTCCGCGTCGTCAATCACATTCGAAGTTACACTTTCGTCGTCGGTGCAGATATTTACTGAAATATAGGTGACTCGCAAACATCTGTGTGGGTATGAATCTCGCTATACATCTTTATCGTTTCAGCTTTGTTGCCATTTGAAAATGCTATTCTGCCTGATGGAACTTGTCATAGGAAGGCCTCTCGCTGTGGCTGTCATCATCATCCGCTCTTCTGCTAGTATATCTACAGAGCTTGTGCCGGCTATGACAAGAAATGCAGGTACTGACACTGTGTGATGAGTCGAGGTAACTCTCATAGCCGCTACTCACTACACAGATGTGGGCAAATAAGCTAGTCCCCTTATCTTTAACATCTTGGCCCAAATTGGACTTCCATAAAGCATTATACTATTTCCAGCCTTCATCAAGAGTCTCCGTTTTGCCGGCAGCAATTCTCCGATATTCGCCATTATTCTGCTAAGTTGCCTCACGATCTTCTGAACCTTTTCACTGGCATATCGAGTTTGATCCGCAAAAGTCAATCTAGGATACAAGCTTAGTCGTAAAAGTTTCGCCTTCAATATTCATATCCACTAGCAAAGGAATATGACTTCCAGTTATCGACAACAATTCTGTTTTGTGCTTGGCTATGTGTACACCGTGACCACTTAACCCGTGTGAGCTTCCGCTGTGCCTCGCCGGTGTTCCTGGCTGAAATGGCAGCCGCAATGTCATCTGCGTAACCAATCAGGAAAGTTTCCTCTGGTATGTTCTTTGAGAATTCCATCGTAGCCGGCATTCCATAGATCGATCCGCAAAATGGATCCTTGTGCTGTTCTGCTATGTTCTCGATCCTTCGGTTGTAGAATATATAAAACGCCTTTGCTATCTTTTTATAGTAAAAAACTGTCAAGAAATAATAGATAACTATTATGTATATACTTATATTGCGGCACTTATTTTCTTTTATATAACTTTTAGTATTTACTATCCCGATTGGACTTAAAATATGTATGTCGCTCTTAATGTCTTCATTTTAATAAAAATTTCAAAATAAAAATAAATTTATAATAAAAATATGATTTTATTTTAATAGCAAACTCTGTTTGTAAAATGTGTAAACGTTTTTTTTTTTTTTTTCCTGGATATGGGATAAATTTAATTTTGCCCTCAGGATAGAAAAAGGAAATTGATCATTTAACTTAATTTGAAATTGCAATTCAAACAATATTTACAAAGTTTGTATGAGTAGACAAATAATAAAAATGGCAAACAGACAAGAGTATTAAAATTATCATTAAATGTGATTATAATTTTTAAATACAAATCAATTCATTTAGATTATTTTAAATCAGTCACAATTATAAAAACATACACACCGTTTGCCGTTTGGCAGCATCAACAACAAAATAAAAAAAAATTCAATAATAAATTATGAATTAATTTTATATTTTTCGAGAATTAATAAAATCAACAGCAGCATAAAATTAACCAGTAAAATGGTTACAATCTCACCCTACACTATTAAGAAAGCAGTATAAGTAGAATGCATTAGTTTCTGAATGATTTAGAAAATAATATAAGAATGCTATTTTTTATTTTAGTTATAGTGTAATGATATTTACATTTTGTCTTAGTTTAATAGTTAATGTGGTGAAGTAATATACATTCTTAATTTATGATTCGTTTAGGGTATCAAAATACAAGACGAGTTTTGACTGAATTTATTTAAAATATTGACAAACTCAATCTTGTATTTACTGATCCACTCTAATCCTTAACCTGACAACGAAGTAGGCAGATAACAGCTAAAAAACCTATTCACCGCAATCAACATGCAACAATCGAGCAATTGCTGTTGATCATTTAAGAGTGAAGGCCTTTGAAAGATCAATTCACAGCAATTTTACTCATTTCTAAAGCGCTTAATAATATAAGAAAACAAAATACTCGTATATGTTCTGTTGTTATAATGTACTGTTACTTAAACAAAAATTCCAATACAATGCACGGCATTTAGTAGGGGGTTTACCCTAAGTATTGGTCTCAACAAAAAAAAATTTAATATACTTATTTGAATACCCTGTTTATTCATCCATAAAAAAATATGGTAGCTGAAGGGGCAAGATTTGTTAAAAGTTTTCAACTATACCTTCAACATGTAGTGGAGCGATAACTTAAAAGAATATTACGATTCTTTTTTTAAGATAATTATTTTGGACTTTCTTTAAACATCAGCCAAATTTTAGAACCTTTAAGCAGTTAAACTGAGATAGCTTCGTAACGGTTACGATAACTATACTCTTATAAATTTTTAGAACTAGATTGACGTTTGAGCAAAGCTGTTTGAGGAAGAAGACAGTTTATCATCGTCTAGTCATATATGAAATTGGAAATAGATTTTATAACAAATACTTTCTAAATAATGCAATACTACTAATACTTCAAAGAAACATGAGAACTGAAGGAAATATTCCCGCTATAAATGAAACTATAGGAGAAGATTCAAATAAACAAGAATCTTGAAAAAGTTTACCCAAGTAAACAAAAGAAAACCAATTTTTCCGAATTATTAACCGTTCTAAATCCTCAAAGCTGAAAAAATAGAAAAATACGTATAAGTGCTTTTATAAAAATTAATGTGTTTTTGTGAATTTTTATGAAGTTAAACGGCTGAACAGATTTTATTGAAAATAAAATTAAAAAGAAAAAAATGGGCGGAGCAACGCCCATACATACATAGGTTCAATCCCAGCGAAGGACAAAAATTATTATTAATATATTTGCGGTTTTCTAAAATAAAATTAAAAAAATAAGAGATTCCCCCCCCCCCCTCCCCACCCGCTCAAAGAAACCCAACTTCAAGAAACCGCTCCTGACATTTTTTCAGTCTATTCCACCAAAAACGAATTATCAGGAAGTACAGCGCCACCTTCTGGGAAGATTGCAGCTAATCTACAGATGGGGCAATTGCTGTTGACCACCCAAGGGTGAAGGTATAACACTGGCCTTTGAGTGGTCAAATTGACAGCAACTTCTCTCATTAACAAAACGGCGCATTATAAAAAAAAAATAAAATCTATCTATGTATCTTCAAATTCCCAGAGTATTGGTCTTAAAAAAAAAGTTACAACACTGTGTCAGGGTTGTGGCCTAACTTCTGTGTGTTAATTTTTATCCATGAGTACCGGGAGCTACAGTTTAAAGTCGACTCCGAACAACAGATTTGTGAAGCTTTTTAAGGGCAATCAATTACGAGAGAGAATGCTGAGAGATAGTCGCCGAAAGAAATAATTTTTTCATATTTCTTTTTTTCAAGATGTCAGAGCAATACAAAGTAAATCTTTGTTTGCCAATATCTTGAAAATGTCAGCACTAAAAGTCTCTAAATTTGATCCAAATATTTCCATGGTTAATGTCATAAAAATGTTATCGTACTGTTGTAACCAAGAGTTCAATAAATGAATAACGCAAATATGTAGTAGTAGTAGAACCAAATAAATACAGTGTTAATTATTTAAGAGATTTCTAGGTTACTTTTTATTGAATAATGTAGTATGACAACCCGAGAGGTAACAAATCATTCGTAGAGCCCAGTGAAGTAGCAAAATCAATACCAAATCCAATGCCAAATCCATAACATATATTTGGTTCCAACAAAATATTCTGCATCAGAAAGGTCCTATTTTGAGATCTCATAGAACATCCCTTTGAATAATTATGAAGCTTTTGAACTTTTTTGGCTTGATCAGATCGGTTTTTGATTCCTATATCGAAATCGTCACTTTCTATTCGAAATTAATGGAACTTATGTAAGATACGTTTCGGTGGGAAATGGATATCCTTTATCAATATTTTTTTTTTTAATTATTTTATTTATATTATTATTGAAGTAAATGATACTTTGTGAGATTAAATTAGAGATGTTCATATATTAGAAGGACAAACCGAAGGCAAAAGATATGCAATTTTTTCCGAATCCCACATTGTTAAAACTATACTTACACTACCTAAGTTTTTCATCTGAGTTTTATACATACATGGGCATACTGCATTACTTTTTTACTGCAATACGTATTACGAATACTGAATTCATTAAAAAGTACTGTTGACTGAAAAGATAAATTAGTATTCAGTAAATTTTACTGATTATTGAAAAGAGAAATCACTACTAGTACTGATTACTGAAAAGAGAAATCAGTATTCAGTAAAAAGTACTGATTTGTGTAAAAAAATTCAGTAAACATTAAATGACTGATAGTAGATACTGTGTGCTTTAAAAGTGATATGTACGCATTGCTCACTGAAATGAATAGTGGCATAACTGAAAAACTGCATTTAGATTGATGTTTTAATTTGCAATGCCGACAACAAACTAACAAAAAATTCATCAAATGAGAGTGGCATAAATCGAAGTATCGACAAAAGGCAAACAATTTTACTTAGGCAAGAAAACCTTTTTCAAATTAAAATAGTAAATAGTTGAAAAAATTTTCGTAAAAATCGCGTTGTAAGAGTAGCAGTGTAAGAAAATGTCCGCAATGTCCGGGAACCGCGTTGTAAGAGGTTTACATGTACTGAAAAATGCCCATCTATGTCAGAACCGCCCTCAGATAGACTCAGATAGTTTAATTGCAAATCAAATTTAATTTTTATTGTTTTTACCTGAACTCAGTTAAAAATAAAACATTTTCTACTTTCTAAATTATTGCCGCCTGAGTTGTAACTGTTATAATCTGTTATAATCAGATGAGAAACTTAGATAGTAACAAAAAAACTAAATTAACAAACGTACATATATTTTTAATATCTGCATTCGTATTGAATTAAAGTTGATACAATTATAACACAGTAAAATATTAAATATTAATAATCATCATGTGTTTCACCAGCAAACACAATTAAAACTTGCATAAAAAACACTTTCTGCTGTAATTAAATAAATTTTAATTACATTATGGATACCGAAAAAAATATTATTACAGAACTATAATGTAATTATAATACGGCATTTAAAATTAAAATGTCTACTCATTATTTCCATATTGTATTCAAACAAATGTCTAAATGTAGGTTTTCATCATCATACATTTATTGGATGTTATAATTTTGTAATCATAAATTAAAATAAATGCTTGAATTAAAAAAAGAAATAAATAAACAAATAAAAAATGCCTACAAGTGACACAAATAAAATGCAAACAATTATGAAAATTTTATTTTTCCATTTATATTCGTTGTAATAGACACGCGTATCCATTCACTTATTCATTCAGTCACACACGATTTTTAAAACAAAATGACAAAGAAATGTACAATGACAACATGAAAATGCCATGACAAGAATCACTCATTCACGCGTTAAAAATGAGTACCGACATAAATGAGGATGCATTCACATGCTTAATTAGTAAATATGCTAAAAAAAAGCCGAATTAGTACACAAATGTAAGTTTTGGCTTATTTAGAGAAGAAATTTAGTGAAGTCGTTTCAATTATTATACATATTAAGCATTTAAGTCAAATCTTAATTCTAAAATCCTACTCCTAGTTTAAACTGAAACTAATTTTTTTATCATATACATGTATTCAATTTTTTGTCCCAGTTGAAAAATAACTGTTTAACTGGCCTTTTTTGATAAAAAAAAACTCTTAAAATAACCGTTAAAAACTACTAATTTCAATGTTACTTATAACCCCTATGTCTTTTGCTAAACAAATTATTTATTATATTATATCAAAAATAAGCCTGGACATTATATTTTCGGAAAACATATCTATAGTCAACCGATGGGAAAAATTGAAGGCCACGCATCATCAATTTGCTCATCGATGGAAATCAGACTATTTCATATCTCTGCATAAAAGATACAAAGGCTTCATTAGTGGTGCAACGAATGAATTTGACGGCAACCCAGCTCACATCAGTATTGACGGTTTTGTCTTTCGTTTAGAACACTTACAGAGACACTACCAAATACCATGGTTTGAAGTGCTGCGTGATTTTCATTTGTTGATGGCTGGGTCAGCAAGAGAATGGTACTGGCTATACATAAAAACACATGGCCTAGTCGAATGGCCAAGTTTAAGGCACGCACTGTTAGCTCAGTACCAAACTACCAGGTCAAATTTCGAGATAATGCGAGATCTGGTTGAACGCAAACAGCAAAACGGCGAAACAGTGGACAATTATTTTCACGCGATGTGTCAAATCAGATCACGTTTAAAGCAGCCAAATACAATAACTCCTAAATGTCCTACTTGTAAAACGGGAAACCAAACCCGGTACTTGTCGTCAACGGGGGGCCCAAGTGCGCTTGGAAATCATGCCCCGAGAGCAAATTAGAATGTAGTTAGCCAAATGAGTCAAACTAAATAAATGATTATGCAAAAAGAAGACATTATTTACCAAGAGTCATAAGACAGCAAAATTATTACAAATTAAGATCCCACATATTCATTGAAGAGGTGCAGAAAACTAGATCAAAAAGGGTTCTAAAAATTAGAAAAAAATTTAAAGAACGTCGACAGATACGAAAGTTAGCTATAGAATCTATACGTTAAGTAAGCGAAAATAAATTAGATCAAAGAATTTTCACTGAAGTTGAAATTGAAGGTGCAAAAATTAAGGGCCTGTTGGACACTGGGGCCACAGTTAGTATATTGGGAAAAAATTTTAGAGAGTTAATACAAGACTTAGATTTGAATATTCGACCGATACTATCAAATGTAAAGACAGCAAGTGGTCAGCATTTTCGAGTACTTGGTAAAGTACAGGTGAAAATAAGGCATAAGGATCAAGAGAAGGAAATGCATTATATCTTTGTCCTTATTTAGAGCAAATTTTGTACCTTGGAGTAGGTATAACGAATTTAGAAAGGCATTCTATCAAGTTAATAGAGGGTGCACAACCAATTAAGGATAGGTATTACCTAATTTCACCTGCCGTACAGAAGATAACCTACCAAGAAATAAACCACATGTTAGAATTAAAAGTAATAGAACTAAGTGAAAGCCCATGGACAAATCGAACAACAATAGTAAAGAAGCCAGAAAAAACCGCTTCTGTTTAGATGCGCGTAAGCTAAATAAACTAACCATAACAGACGCATACCCGTTACAGTATATTGACGGCATTTTAAGCCGAATAGATGAAACTCACTTCATAAGTAGCGTGGATCTGAAATATGCGTTCTGGCAGATCGAATTGGAAGAGCAAAGCAGGCCATATACAGCTTTCACAGTTGCAGGTAGACCGCTATTGTAATTTAGAGTTATGCCATTCGGTCTGTGCAATTCGGCGCAAAGACTTTGTCGTTTGATGGACAAAGTCATCCCAAGCAGATTGAAAGATAATGTTTTCACATATTTAGATGATTTGCTGGTAATATCTAGCACTTTCGATGACCATATAAAATTATTAAAGGAAGTGGCCAGATGTCTGAAAGCAGCTAATTTAACAATCGGCTTGAAAAAATCACAATTCTGCTTTCAAGAGCTAAAATAGACGCTTTATTAAGAACTTCGCGACCATTTAAGCGCCTTTAACTGATATGATAAAAAATCGGAGAAATTTCACATGACTACGGCTGCAATAGAAGCGTTTAAAATTTGAAAAAGGCTCTCACATCAGCACCGGTATTGCGTCACGCGGACTTTACAAAACGGTTTTATATACAGTGCGATGCGTCTCATCTCGGTATCGGTGCAGTACTTTATCAATTGAATGACAAAAATGAAGAGCACCCAATTGCGTTCTATTCGCAGAAGCTGAACCCGTGCCAGAAAAATTATACAGTCACAGAGAAAGAGTGTTTGGCAGCAGTGATGACAGTACGAAAATTCAGACCATACGTGGAGATGATGCCTTTTACGATTTTGACCGATCACGCTAGTCTCAAGTGGCTGATGACGTTGAAAGACCTGAGTGGGAGGTTGGCTAGGTGGTCTTTGCAGTTGCAAGCCTTTGATTTTGAAATAGAACATCGCAAAGGTTCTGAAAATGTCGTAGCTGACATGCTTTCAAGGATAGCTCATCAGGAGGCGAATGAAATAGAAACAGACGATTTACTTGATTTTGAAACCACCGAGTTTGAGTCAGAAGAATATATTGACCTAATAAAAACCATTGAAGCCAATAGTGAAAAATTACCCGATATAAAAATCATTGATGGAAAAATTTTTAAGAAGTCTATTATCCAGTCTAATACTGAAAACCAAGTTCAATGGAGACTCTGGATACCATCAAGTATCACGTATGCCATCATCGAGAAAAATCACGCCGCCAAAACATCAGCACACTGCGGGACGGCTAAAACTCTAGAGAAAATTAAACGTTTTTTTTATTGGCCAAAAATGACAGTACAGATTAAACAATTTGTTAAAAACTGCCAAGTATGTAAGGAAATAAAACCAGCCAATAAACACTTAATGCCAGAATTGGGTCAAGAAGTAATGTTTCATCAACACAACAAAAAGGCGCAAAATGTACAAACATCTATGAAAAAAAAACCTTCTATCAACCAACTTCACATTCCAATACAATGCACTGCATGAGTAGGGGTTTACCCCTGAGTATTGGTCTTAAAAAAAAAAAAACAAAAATCAAATCATCCGAAAGGGTTAACCAATCCGTGTTGGCAGCCATAAGAGCCTATCTGAATGACGATCATAGGGATTGGGATCTTTACCTGTCTGAGATTGGATGTTCTCTTCGAACTTCGGTGCATGCGGCTACAAGAGTTATACCTTTTTTTGCCCTTTTCGGTTTCCATATGTACACTAATGGATCTGATTATAGATTAGCACGCAAACTCAATTCTTTAACAGACCACGAGGTGAGCAGGATAACAACTAACGATAGGCTAGAGCTAATTAGAGATAAAATCAGGAAAAATATGCATGAGGCATATGAGAGGTGCGCTTTGAGGTATAATAGGAGAGCACGGATTATAAAATTTGTCCCTGGTCAGGAAGTCTATGGGAGAAATACGATTCTAAGTGATTTTAGCAAAAAGATTAACGCGAAGTTTTGTAGAAAATTTTTAAGGTCGAGAGTTGTGAAACCGATAGGGAATAACATGTACGAATTGGAAGACTTACAGGGTAAACCTATAGGTGTGTACCATGTCAAGGACATCAAAGCCTTAAATCCAGACGGTTGATGCTTAATAAATTATAAAATCTAGACAAAATGCAATACTAGGATAAGAGACACAATTGATTATGTATATTTTAGATTATTTATGTCATTGTGATTATTTTATTTATACTACTTATGTGTGTGTGATTTGGCCTAGTATGGCAAAAAGTACCTGATTTTACTTAGATTAAGCAACTGTCTGTGATATATATCCTCATTTACGTGCAATATTAGAATAATAGCCTTAGCCTACTTGACCAGATAATTAGCATAGTTTATATTGAAAATTAAAAAAATTTTTGATTTAACTGATTTACTCACCTGTGATTGTGATACAATTATTGAATACGATCCTTGAGTCTGTTCTGTCTGTTAAGTCTTTGTAGTAGATCAGAATTATTTAGGTTCGGTGATGACTTCTATTCTGTGCGAAGAAAATAAAATTTGAACAAAGTAAATATTCATACACATTCACATATGCTATTACTTATATACTTCCCGTAATATGTAAGGAAATTTCATAGGGATAAATTTGCCCGGCTTACTCATTAGGATAATCTCAGGATGTGGGTGTTCCCCGCGTTGAGCATGATGAAGATGAAATTGTATGAAGTTACCCGCACACCGTCCCCTCCACATTTCTGGGCGAGAACGGAGTTTTGTTGTGGGCGGGATCAGATAGGAAATAGAGAGAATTCACAATGCATATTAGTTAGATTAAACATTAATAGAATTAGGATAATACTTATCTGTGCAAAAAAGAAATTAAAACAGCAGATGAACGTCTATCATCAACCGGCAATATTTGTAAACAAATGAAGAATAATCAAGAGGAAGACCAGGTATAGAAAATAGGTAGATTGAAAGGGACAGATATAGTATCAGTAGGGGTAATGAAAATTATGGTAAAGTTGACAGGCAAAATAAATTAGTGTTGTGAATCTCAATGAATGAAAATAGTGTTGTAATTTTACATCAACTGAGTTGTTGCCAGAACATTTTTGTTTTTGGGAGATTAAACAGAGTTAATATTTAGAGAAAAACATGAGAACCTGGTAATAAAAGAGAACCGGAAAAGAGATTCAAACCTGATTATGATGATAGATAATTTAAATGGAATTAATAAATGTTAAAAGAAAAATGGAAAACAGAAGGAATTAAGCTGTATTATATAACGTTCAGTATAGACAGGAAAAAAAAAAGATGGCTATTTGGCGAGAAGAACTGCGGGTAAATTAATACCGATAGATAGAAAAAAATGAAAATTGATAAATAGTTCCCGCTTAGATAGGATAGATCAATATGTAGAATACGGTTATAACTGCGAGATAGAGCTGAAAAGACAGCCTTAGCGCTTACATAAATTGTGTTACTCGTGAAGAAAAAAAAAAAAATAAAGACAATAATAGAAAAAAAAACGGTCTCACAAATAAGGTGTACATACATACATACATAACTGGCCTTTACAACCCTGTGTCAGGATTACGGCCTAGCTTCTCGCAGCACTCATGTTGTGTGTGTCAATTTTTATCCATGAGTACCGGGACCTACAGTTTAATGTCGACTCCGAACGACAGACTTGAGAAGCTTGTTCATGGCAATTAGTTACTCTCAGAGCTTTTGCCAGAAGACTGCTGAGAGGTAGTCGCCGAAAGAAATATTTTTTTTCATATTTCTTTTTTTTTTGAAGATGTCAGAGCCTGGGGTCGAACCCAGGACCCTTGTCTTAGTAAACCAGCACACTAACCACTAGACCACGGCGACTACAATAAGGTGTAGTGCGCGTGAAAAAGAATTATACGGGGTAACATACATTAATCTCTAAGAAGGAATCTACTATATATATGTATATATATTGGACTCTTGGTTCTATCCCAAATGCTTGCCTCAAAATGAAATCACAGAAATTACGAAACCCTATAGTAAAATATAACCAAAAGAAAAAAACCCACACGAAAAAAAATCAACATTGAAAACAAGTGGAATCAAAATTTGATATCCAAAATTACTTACGTTTAATTTTGCAGCAAAGTGTGTAATTTATGTAGGGCAGTGAAAAAAATTAAATTCACAATATCCGTTATTCTTTTCAAAAAAATGAAATATCTTGGCTTCTAGACACAGACAATTCAAAGGCAAATGATAAAATGATCGCAAAGTTTCAAAGAACGCCAAGATGGAGTCCCTTCCTTAACTTTTCGTCAAATTACAGAAAATAGCAGAGTTGCCACGAATAAAAAATTTCCCATTCAACATATGTTAATTGAATATACCTGCCCTAACGTAACTTTCACATATAGATGCCGTAAAACCATTTGGAAGTAAAAATAAGTGCTAGCAAGTGCCACTACATATGTGATATATGTATATAAATTTTAATAAGTTTAAAATATATGTACGTTGAATTAGTTCATAAAAAAAAACTGTTCTAAGAATTATTTGCCGGTATAATAAAGGTCCGCCATGGAATAATAATTTGTCAATTACTGAAAAGAATAGGAAGAATAAATTCTACAAGGTATATAAACGTACTGGCTCATCAGTTGATTTCAGAAACTATTCTATTGCACGATCTAAGTATAATATAATTAATAAATTGGCTTATAAAAACTACATTACCTACCCAAAGTATCTAAAATTTGGAAGTACTAGTGCGGAGGATGACTTGCAGATTTGCAATATGTTTGCTTAATTCTTCTTTTCAACATATTCAAGTAAAACATACAATAATAATTTTCTTTATCCCTTCGAGGTATCCCATTCAACTGGTATACATATCGATGGTTTACTAACGCAACCTCGTAACTCGATTTTTTGCGATTTTGTGTTCTAACCGGAAAAGTAATCAGTTAATAACAAACAACAATTTTGCAAAGTTATAAGTGAAAATGTTTATTAGTTTTGTTTTTATTCAATATTATTCAACCTCGTATCTCAACTGATGATAATTTTGCATGCGTAACCTCGTATCTTAAAGTAAAAGGTGACGCATAATTTTACTGTCTTCACTAGAAAAATTACAAATAATTTTATTCTTGCTTTTATGTGAAATAATTATTAATGATTAACTCTTAGATTTATGGTCTTTTAATGAAAAAACAAAATACTATGCAGTTTATTAACCATAGTATTTACATTTTTAAATTTATAAAAATTATGATTTTTTTTTATTTATTTATTTTATAATGATTTGAAAGTCGAATTGGTTTAAAAAGATAAATATTTTAAACTTTTTAAATAAGTTACCCAAAATAGAGTCATACTACTGCAGTAAAGATACTACTAAAATGTATATACATATATAGAAAATGTTTATAGATCAGCTCAAGATGTTTACCGTGATTTCTTAAAAAATTACAAACGTTATATTGCAGTTAATGAAAGAGCTAGCTATAGATTTTTTTATACAAAAAATATGTCAAATGTAGCAATATTTCAATTTCGAAAAGATTTTTGATATATCTGTTTCCCTTATAAAAATAAAAACATGTATGTAGCTGTGACGCCCTGTAACTATCAATTGCCTAATTTCACTTGTAATCAATAACCAGTTTGCACATATTTTAAAATAACTTCTTATTAGAATGCAAAAAAGTAACTTCCTTCTTCTCCATTTGGCATCGGTGCAATAAGGTTGTGTTTTTAAATAATTAATCATTGATGAAATATATTTTTTAATATATAAAATAATAAAACTAAAAATATAAATTAATCAACATATTTTATTAATAAAATATAATTTGTAAGTAAACATATCAAGTGTAATTATTTAAAATACACCATCTAAATCCACACATCTATAATGACAATCATGTTATAGAAAAAAATCGTGCTAGGGATGAAATAAATAATGATAAAATTAAGGATGTTGCTGAAAAAATAAAAGCTTTCACGGTACATGTTCAAGCTGTGCAGATAATACCATATTTACCTGCAAGTGCAAAAAGCACAAATTAAAATGTCATCAGTTCAAAGTATACAACCTAGCTAACAGGTATGTATTATGCTACGTCTGGTACAAAGGTGAAGGCGGTATGGATGGAAACATTTTTGCTTCCTGTCTAATTGATTTTCTTAAAACCGAAGTCGAGCTTACTATGTCGATTGTATTTTACAGTGCAGTGCTCAGAACCTTAATGTAACAATAGCTAATGCTTTATTTCAATTTACTGCAAAAAACAATGTAGATGCCTATTAAAAATATTTAGTTAAGCGTAGTACCCATTCTGCTATCGAGAGGCGTACAAAAAACCAATCATACGCACCTTGTAATTTTGTTAAAAAAGAACTTGGATTTTAAGTTTTTTTAAAAACTATTCTTCTACTGTATTACAGAAAAGAGGATTCAAATACTGCAAGGATAATATAATGTTTAAACTATCTTTTGATAGTGAGTGGAAAATTCTTCTTAAATATGAAATATCCTATTGACGTCGAAATTAAGGTCTTATATATAGAAGAAATTTCATTATCTAATCAAAAGTACAAATATTTACAGTAACCAAAACAATAAATACCACTAAAAAATAAGTACATATATTTCATATTGGAACTATGTCAGAACAATACACAAACATTTTTTTATTTTCCATTAAAATGTATGTAAGTTATCTATTTTGTTATAAATAATAAAAAATAAACAATATATTAATACTTACTATAATAGTAAAAAATATCAAATATAATTTAATTTAAAATATTTAAACAAAAGTATTAAAAAAGTTTGTAAATGTGGTTTTATTAAAAAAAACGCAACCTCGTATCTTACATTTTAAAACACTTTTTCAGCGCAGCAAAATCGTATCTCAAAAAGGGTGAATATCTTACAGTTAATTATTTTTAACACAATAGTTGTCTTGAAAATAAATCAAAAGTTTTACATTTTCTACGATTATGAAAAAATATCTTGTAAAAATGTTTAAATATTTGTTAGAAAAACTTTTTTGTCTCTCCTGAAAAGTAGTAGTTTTTCAGTTACGAGGTTGCGTTAGTAAACCATCGATATACCATATATTAATATTTCAACTGTTCTGTCCCAATTAAAATTGTTAAAGGCTTCATTAAATCCTGGCCCGGATGGAGTACCCAGTTGTATTTTAAATAATTGTGCTGAATTATTATCCTATCCACTTACTGCAATCTTTAATAAATCTATAGAGTTGGGTTACTTACCATCTATATGGAAAAAATCATTTATCACTCCTTTATTTAAAAGTGGTAGTAGAACAGATGTATCAAATTATAGAGGAATTGCTAAACTGAAAGATATTCCGAAACTTCTTGAGAAAATTATTACTGATTGCCTTTCGCATCAAATATCTTCGCTACTTACTACATACGAACATGGATTCTGTAAATCGCAGTCAACTTCTACTAATATTCTTGAACTTACCTCAATGGTTTATGATGGCCGTTTAAACAAATGTCAAACAGATGTTATATATACGGATTTTAGTAAAGCTTTCGACAAAGTAAATCACCACATTCTGACTTATAAATTATCGCGTATGGGTTTCAGCTTTAATACGTTACAGTGGATAGCTTCATATTTGTCAAACAGAACGCAACAAGTGAAGTTCAAAGATGTTATATTTGATGATTTTGTGGTCCCGTCTGGTGTTCCTCAGGGTAGTCATTTGGGTCCGATACTTTTTACTTTATTTATTAATGATTTGCCTTCTGTCATCTTGAATGGTTAAATTCTTATGTATGCTGATGATGTAAAAATTATTAAGCTGTAGTGATCAGATTTTGCTGCAATCAGATATTGAATTGGAATTGAATATTAAAAAATGTAAATACATGTCATTCTTCAGAATTAATAAATTGACCACTACTTACTATATCAATGGCACAATGCTTGAAGAAGTGAATAACATTATGGATCTTGGTATTTTGTTGGATTAAAAACTGAACTTTTGTGATCACATAGCTTTAACTGTTAATAAAGCTAACGGTGTGCTTGGTTTTATGAAACGCTGGTCCAAAGAGTTTTCCGACTCTTATATAACGAATATAGTAGTCGCCGTGGTCTAGTGGTTAGTGTGTTGGCTTACTAAGACATGAGCCCTGGGTTCGACACCCAGCTCCGACATCTTAAAAAAAGAAATATGGAAAAAAATATTTCTTTCGGCGACTACCTCTCAGCAGTCTTCTGGCAAAAGCTCTGGCAGTAATTAATTGCCATGAACAAGCTTCTCAAGTCTGTCGTTCGGAGTCGACATTAAACTGTAGGTCCCGGTACTCATGGATAAAAATTAACACACACAACATGAGTGCTGCGAGAAGCTAGGCCTAATCCTGACTCAGGGTTGTAAAGGCCAGTTATGTATGTATGTATTAAATTAATCGATTGTACTAAAAGAATCTCAGAAGGATGTTTCTTTGGGGAATATTGGGATCTGTTTTTAACTGCTTTGGAGTCTACCCAGTTGATAAATTTTGTACGTACGGTACAGTTGTTTATTTTAAGATCTAGAGAACTAGGGATTTGGAATTTTTTTCTTCTTTTTTTCGGACTGAATTTTTGTAAATTCCTCATAATCTTCTGCACAATTCAATTTTTAAAGCAGATTTTTCTTAAGGTCGTCGTATTGGTATTGGGTTCAGGACTTACTAATACCAGTAAACTCAAACTTATCCACTATACTTTGGAACTGTGGTAATTCATAATGACATGAGCAGCACACACACTGTGATTAAAAACTTTTTTGTTTACATGCGTGGATGAACGAAATTTTTCAAAACAAACTGAACAAATGAAAGTTTATATGAGTGCCACGTTTCGGAAGAATCTGTATTTGTCAGGCTTTCAGTTTTTCGTAAGAAAATATTTTTATATGAATTTATGAATGTCCATCCCAGATGATGTCATTAAATAATATTTTTACCAAATAAACAGCAACAGCAATAGCAAACATCAGAAAAAGTTGAATTAAAATAAAAAGTTAAGGAAAAACAAATTATAAATTAAATGAAATTAAAACCGAAACAAATAAAAAAAGGAATATATTCATAAAGTGGGATGTATTGTACTTCTCGATCTCCTTTGAGCCTATTGCTGCCCAACAAATATTTGTTGTATGAGTTCTATATGAAAAATTGTGATGGACACGAACATGAACAGGCATTTATAATGAATGGCAAAAATGGAAAACTGAAATAAAAATAAACCAAATGAGAAAAACCATAATGGGACAGATGACAACATTTACTCTTTCTGTTTTCTTTTTTGTTACTTTTGTTTGCATTATATTTCTGGCCCTGGACATTGACACTCATCCGTAAGTGGAGGCAAATAAATTAAAAAGAAAATGAAAAAGAAGAAATGCAACATTGTAACCTGAGCTAAAAACGAAAAACAATACGTCCATCACAATGACACCCAGAACAATACAAAAAAGTAACGCAGTAATGGAATTAAAAGAAATGAAATCTTTTTGTTGATAAAACGCACGCAAAATGAGATTTTACGTAAATTTGAATGAAACTCTGTATTGTGGTAGGTAAGAGTGTCTACTATTTCCAATACTTCTGCAAATGGTAGGAAAGGGTAACGTAAAGAAAAAATGGTAAATGATGTCAATTAAGTGTCCAGGTCTTTAATAAAAAACAAAACAAACCAAACCAAAAAAACCAATATTACTTAAGAAATGGCAATATTATAATAGTTTAAGTGAAATATTACAAATAAACCTGTTCATCTTATTATCTGGGCTAATGGGAATCTCTGGTGATCTCTTAACGAGTACATACATACATACATAACTGGCCTTTACAACCCTGTGTCAGGATTACGACCTAGCTTCTCGCAGCACTCATGTTGTGTGTGTCAATTTTTATCCATGAGTACCGGGACCTACAGTTTAATGTCGACTCCGAACGACAGACTTGAGAAGCTTGTTCAGTACAGACGTGTTTTTTTCGCGACCGCATGATAATTAGTGTGATTAGTAATAGGTGGATTTTTGATAGGGGAAATTGTATATTTGTAATAGGTACCTATTACGAATTTTTTGTTTCTTTTCTATATTAGTTTTGTGTTTGGTAATAAGTGGAAAGTGAATAACTCTGAAACTTATTACCTCCGGATTGAGAACTCAGGGTCGGTGCCCACTTTAAGTGGCGCCTCTTTGACGATGGAGCCTACCTTTGAAGGCCCTATGGGTGGAGTTGGGTCTTCCGGAAACACCGAGAGGTGGTCGCCCAATCTGCGGCAAGGTCTCAGTCCCTCCGTGACTGGCAGTTACCATCACGAGTGTTTAAGAATACCGTAATTAATATTACGATTCTAAATTCCCCAAAAAAATTTAATAAAAAAAATATGTGTAGTACTGGTTTGTACCCTTAAATTTATTTACTGAAACGTATAGGTTGAATGATCAGAAAGAAGTAAGTGCTAAAAGAAATTTACATAAATATTTAAAGTTTAAAGAAACAAAGCACAGTTACTTTTCTTTACAATATTCTTAGTTAATTTGTTGTAGATCTTAATATTAAATAAATTCATATGGCATAACAGTTTTAATGATCATTAGTCTAATTAATATGATATTAGGGTAAATATAATCAATAAATAAACAATAATTATGTTAAATTAAATAAGATAAAATTGTAAGAGTTTATGTATGTATGTTGTAAGATGTTTAGCAATATACAAAATAATTCGCAACAACGGGAGTCATATTAGACAACCTCGCTGCATGGAGAAGGATCGCCTTTTTTGTGAGGGGGATCCTTCGTCGGAAGGAGAGAGACCTTGCAAGATCGGTGGCACAGTAGGGTCCAAATGGACCGGAATATAAGGCTCCATCCTAAAGTAATGTCATAAATTGACGGTCCCAGGATGGAGCCTGGTGATATAGAGAGGGTTTTAGCCGGTAGGCACACAATAACTGTGTGGAGTCCGGCACGACGGGTGGCAAAAGCCACCTAAGTGCGTAAATGCATTTCCCCTCTCACCAAAAAAAAAAAATATTATTTGGGCTAATGAATTAATATCCTGTCTCAGCTCGTTATTCTTACATTTACTTTTTTTCCCTGAAGACGGTCTTTTAATTACTAAAATGAATTTGTCAAAACAAATGTGTTTTTAAAAAGTTGTATTGGTTTGTACTCTGGAATTGTAAGTTGATTGCCTATTATTTATTATGAAGCTCTAAAAGCAACAGCAAAATGGCTATTGGAAAGGTAGGAAAGGGTAACATAAACAAAAAATGGTAAATGATGTCAATTAAGTGTCCAGGTATTTAATGAAAAACAAAACAAACCAAAACAAAAAAACCAATAATACTTAAGAAATGGCAATATTATAATGGTTTAAGTGAAATATTACAAATAAACTTGTTCATCTTATTATCTGGGCTAATGGGATTCTCTGGTGATCTCTTAACGAGTACAGACGTGTTTTTTTTTGCGACCGCATGATAATTAGTGTGATTAGTAATAGGTGGATTTTTGATAGGGGAAATTTGAATATTTGCAATAGGTACCTATTACGAATTTTTTATTTCTTTTCTATATTAGTTTTGTGTTTGGTAATAAGTGGAAAGTGAATAACTCTGAAAATTATTACCTCCGGATGGAGAAGTCAGGGTCGCAAAAACTGTTTTTTTTTTAGAAATTACGATCTGTCAAACGTCAACTGTTAAAATTTTAGCCAAATGCATCGATTAGTTTATTTGTTGTAGTCGTTTGAAGTAAGCAACTTTTGTGTTTCTTAGAAAATGGAAAAAAGTGAATTTCGTGTAGTGATTAAACACTATTATTTGAAAGGCACAACAGCGAAAGAGACAAAAGAAAAGCTTGATAAACATTACAGCGAATCTGCTCAGTCATATTATATGGTAAAATATTGGATTGCTGAATTTAAACGGGGCCGTACTTTGAAGAGTTCCCAAAATCGTATTATTCACATGGTATAAAAAGGTTGGAAAATCGTCTTACTAAGTGTATTGAGCTAAAAGGAACTACATATGTTGAGAAATGAATGGTTTTTGAAAAAAAATGTTTTTTTCCTACTTAGGTAGCTTCAATATCAATCCGCTCTCGTATGTTTTATAGAGGAACACTATGGATAATAAAAGTTTTAATGTGTAGCTGCAAAAATGTCAAATTCTCTTTTAAAAAAATCTATTCTTATTTGTTGTAGTTTGTTTAACGTTGTTTGTTTCAACTTTAAAATCAAATTTGTTAAATGACAAAATAAACAAGGAAGAAAAAAAGCAAGACTTTGACAATCGTAAGTAAACAGCTGCTATTGTTTATGATGACTGAATGATGATCACAAATATCGAAGCTAAGCTGACATCGACTGTCATTATCAAAAATAATATTTTACATGTTTTTTAAAAAGAGTTAAAGTTTTTGACTGCTTAAAGTTATATATGAAAATCGAATATCCCATTTGGAAGCAGTAAGTGTGTGTTCTGCCATTTTAAATATCATCCTCTGTCATGTCTGTCTTATGTGGTTACCATATTTTACACACTACCTATAAATCTCTGTTCGGAAATCTCACATGGGTAATCATTGCTAATGTTCTAAACATTATATTATAAATAATTGTTTTATTTTATACACTATTCCCTAAGTTTTCAACACGATTATTCTTCGCTGCAACAGGTTGGAATATTTATCAAAAATTACAAAATAAAAATTAATATGTAGGTCAAATTTTAATGTCTCTCCTATCACAGTTAGCACAAACAACTTAAAAAAAAAATCATTATACTCATAATTTTTAACAAAGTCCTATACAATAACTTGCATATCAAAATATCTATTCTAGCATTGAAATATGCAAGGCAAGCTAGTAAGTATAAGTTTGTTCAGTAGAAGATAAATTATGACTAACGTGTAACATATTTAAGACTGGTAATTATAAAATCTTATTTTTATTAAAAATGCTTATATTCGTAAAATAATACAGCATAGCACTCTTTTCAATTAAAATGTCTACGAAGAACTACATACATATATGTTTAGGTTTTATTTATTTTTAACCCACTCTCTGTCAAACTTTTCAAGAAACTATTGTGATTTGTGACAGACAATACGCATTGCAGTAGTTTTTATTTCATGTCAAAATAGTGTGAGAGTTTCTGATTTGGATATTGTTTTTATTGAAAATGACATTTTATGTACACAAATAAATAAAAATATCCCAACATACCAAATGGCTTGAGAATAATATTATAATAAGCTTACCAACACAAGCCTTAAGTTTGAGAAATATTTTAGAATTTGTTGAAAAAGATTATCGTAACAATTGTAGAAAAATCAAAACGGAACCCTTATGGTAATGTTATATGTTCAAGCTTACTAAAAGCTTAACTTTTCAATTGTAGAATAAGTTTACAAAAATAATATTATATTAATTATTGTACAAAAAAGTTTATTCGTCTCAATATTATCATAACATTTTTAGCATAATAACATTTAATGCATAGCACATTCGATTTATTTGTGGAAATCCCCTAAATTAAATTGTGGATGGTTAAAAAACGTTTGTAAATTCAAATTTTATATATAATATTATAAATTAATTTAAGAAATGCTTGCATTTTACTGTTTTTGTACGCTTATTCTCAAGTTGCATTATAGAAGGATTGCTTTATGGTATGTTGGGTAGTGACAGAATTAAAAATATAAAAAAGCACTTAAAGAAAAGAAATTGTTAAAGTATAGGTACAAATATCGTCCCCTTAGTAAAACAATAGTGTATAATTTTTTTGCCATATCGAGATAATGGAGTTTGAAATGTTTGTGTTGTTAGACCTGCATTCCACATGTGTATATATAATGTCAGTTGTGTAATTATATAATCATATAATTTAAGTTGTGGTCTTTTAAATATTTGGTGGAATAATCAGGCTACTAGAAGATGCTATTTTATTAATTTACAAGTTCTTTAATTACAAATAAATGGGATTCAATGTACCATGATGTCACTTAGGCTATTAAAAAAATAAAACAATCATTTTTAATTATGGATAGTGCCAGAATCCATAAAACCCAGGAAATTCGAAATATGGTGGATAATAGCGACTGTACGCTTAAATTTTTACCACCTTACTCTCCTATGTTGATAGAGAAAACATTTTCTAAGATAAAATTCCACGCCCGATCATTATTAAAGTGACATTACTACAGAACATAACATAGTAAATGTATATAATTGAGGAAAGTGTCGCACAAATTAATCAAAATGATTGTGCGAACTAATATATTATGGATACGATCATGTTAATTCCTAAAGCGGTCAGTGGACAAATTCTTCATTAATTTCAACAAGTATTATATAAAAATGAATATGTTTAATATGTTTTATTTTTTTTTCTTTTGTTTTCTATTAAATTCTATAACTGGTTTAATTTAATTTGAAAAATGTTTAAATGAATTTTAATAAAGTTTCATTTATTTTGAAAAGAGTTTCGTTTAATATGAAAAAGGTTGCGTTCATTTTGAAAAAGGTTTCATTTATTTTGAAAAAGGTTTAATTTAAACTGAAAATGCTATTAATAATATAAAAAGTGTATGCTATTTATTCACTATTTTTCTTTGAAATTATATTTAAAGTAACAACCAATGAAAACACAATACCTCCACTTACACAATTATTAATGAAAAATTTCAAACACGCAATTATTCAATGTTAAAATGTTAAAATCTTGGGCGTTACTCTGTAATGCGATGCGAAAGAAAAATGGTGCCAAATCGTACGATTGGTACTCTTTATTACGTTTGCACTTTACCTTTCGCATCTCATTCTAATGCTTTTCGCAAATCTGGTAACACTGTACTCTCTATTACGAAAGAGTCTTTCAAAAACGTATAATTTACGCAAATATCTTGCGATAGCAAAAGACTAAATGATTAAACAGAACTGGGGCATGACGTTTTTTTCTATATAAATTGACAGAAAAAAACGCTGGAGAATGCAGTCGTGAAATAGAATCTATTTTATTTTGACAGCGATTTTTCTTATGCTCTCATTTTTAGAAACAAATTCTCTCAACAATGTTACCACACTTTTATTAAATTTCATACATTTTGTAAACAAACCCATTGGTTTTTGTTGTTGGCAAATAGAAAAATAAGAACAAAAGAAAATCGAAAAAACATTTGAAAGTTTAAATAAATTAATAAATTTTGGAATTTGCTAAATAAAATGAGTTATATTTTAGTAAAAATAATTGAAAAAGTGTGTAAAGAGGATTAAATTTTAGAATATAAGTTCAATTCTTTGCAAAAACTCTCATAAACTTAATTTTTAATAGCTTTACATGCAAGAAATGTAAAAACAATAAATGACAGTTCGTGAAGTTACGGCCGTCGTTTTAATTTTGGGCACGTTTTCTCTGAAAGACGTTTTTGCCTGAAGTTGCAGTCGTATTCTGTTTAATCATTAAACGCAAAGCACACGCAAAGGAAATAAAAAATGTAAGTTAATTTGAAAATTATTGTATTTTATATCTAAACTTTTAATTTTAGGGAAAAGGGCAAAAAATTGCAAACAAAACAGCGCCAATTTGAAATTTTAAAAGATTTTATGGTACAACACAGTGATTTGGCCAAAGGACAGTTGCAGTCAGTAAACGCGAAACAACGCGCCAATAATTTGTGGTTAAAAATGTCGGACGACCTTAATTGCAATGAACCTCCTTTAAGAGATACTGCTGGTTGGAAGAAGGTGAGTAAAATATAAAACATTTCAATATGTATGTATTAATTATTATCTTATTATTTATATTAAATGTGATACCAATACAATACAAAAAGGTTTGGGCTGATTTAAAAACTCACACCAAGAATAAGATGCGAAGAAATAAAGTAAGTATTTCCAGCACTGGTGGTGGTGTCTCGCAGTTTTGCCCGCTTTCTCCAATAGAAGAAGAAATTATCAAACTTCTAAATATGGAAGAAGCGGTTAATAGTCTACCTACGTCTACTTGCTTTGTGACAAGTAGCAATAACACGAGCCCTGTTACCTTAGCGACTAATAAAGATTTACCTGAAGAGGTTTTGGAATCAATAAAAAACGATAATACTACAGCAATTGTAAACAGTAATGCAAACGTCGCAATTTGGATGAAAACCTCCATGCTACCAAACGTACTCGGCTACAAACACCAAATGACAGGGACAATTTATTAAAAATTCAGGTAGAAAACCAAGCGACGTTTCAAAAGGAAACAACTAAAGTACTCGGCGAGATGCTAAATGAATTGAAAGATTTAGTAAGGTATAATCGAAAAATTTTTGAGCTGAAACAGAAAGAACTAGAACTTTTCAAAGAAAAATTCATGTTCGAAAAAGAGTGTAAGCTACAAAAACAAAAGCTTGAAATACAAAAATTAAATATAAAAAAGAGAATTTTAGAATTAGAATTAGAAAAAACAAATATGCGAGCTTTTTAGTGTGATATTTTTATTTTTTTAGCACATAAGTATGTACCTATCTATATTGATATAAACTGAAGTTTTAAAACTCTAGATTGTAAGTTTGATTTAATAATGAAGTGCAAATTTTTATTTAAAAAATGTTTAACAACACAAGCAATGAAATAAGTAACTATTTTTATAGACTGATATTTTATTAAATATTTTTTATGATCTCAAAACCAAATTGTCTTTTATTTCGTTTCTTATTTGCCTGGCAATACTTATTTAATCGTTGTTGGTCCCATCGCAATGAACTGTTAATTGGATTTCATTTAGGCTTTCTGTTTCAGCAATTTCACTTGGTGGCATATTTACGTTAAAATTCACACAAATATTGTGCAGTGCACAGCAAACATTCATTATTTGTACAACTCTTTCCGGGGCATAGTGCAATTCTCTAGCTGCTAACAAACACCGAAATCTGCCTTTTAAAACACCTAATGTTCTTTCAATAATGGACCTTCCTTTGCTAAACTGGGTATTAAAATATGTCTCGGCGGTGTTTTCCAAAGCATTTCTATACGGAGTCATCAGCCACGGTTCCAGAGGGTAACCTGAATCGCCTTAAAATTATTAAAAATTAGTATAAAAATATTAATTAAATGTAACTAAGACAATTACCAATCAGCCAAAGGCCTTTTTCTCCCCTTTCAAAACGTTCTTTTAATTTTTGCTTTGCGTTAGAAAAGCTCCATATATGTGAGTTATGACATGTACCACCGTATCGGCAGTCAACAAATCTAATTAACATTTTGTGATCACATATGTATCTAAAAATGAATTTTCTTAAAGTGGTCACATACATATACATACACACATATACATACATATGTACATATATACATATTAAAATATACATACCACCATGGCATTCATACTATGTTTTAATTTTCTGTTAAAATACAAATGTTCGTTCTTAACCGGCTTAATCATTTGTATGTGAGTACTATCCACTGCTCCAATTACACCAGGAATCCCGCATGCATGGTAAAATGATCTTTTGATTTCTCTCAATCACAACACATATGTACATCTTTTAAGCAACGAGACATTGACTGCTGCGATAATCCTATCAGATGGTCTTGGCCTATTTGGTGTTGATATCCCCCCTGCCCTGCTGAAATAGCTGTGGATCTTTTTGGAGCTTTTAGCTCGTGTTGAATAGCGTTTAAAATGTACAAAAATGCATCTTTCCACTACCCCCTAGTTGGGGTGAGGTTTGTGGATGACCGGCATTAAAACCAGGTTGGTTTGCATAAAACCCCATGTTGTTTTGCATGATGCATTTGTGGTCTTTGCATAGCATCTGTCCATCTTCCAGTTGCCGCTGTACTCCATCGCTCTTGCCATCGTTGTAATGTCTGAGATCGTAGTTCGTCGGTATTAATGTTAATGTTTCCTATCTTCGCATGCCAAGCTCTCCTTCGCTCACTTGCCAGAAGGTGAAGAGGTATCTCGCCGCTAATTACGAAGATTGCCTCAGCTGAGACTGTGCGATAGGCTGAGTTTTTCGGTTTTCAATACAATGAGAGCTTTTCCTGAGGGTGCAAAACGCACATGTATAATTTATCAACAGCCGAACTGGGTAATTGTTCGTTGTTAGCCTCCTCTTTGGGTTTAATCGTATTATCAAAAGTATCGAGTTCGTGGTAGCCATTATCAATTTCTTTTTAATCTGCGTAGGACCTCCAATATTTGCCATCAACCTGCTCAACATACCAGTTACTCTTGCCGCTTTGTTGGCTGCATACTGCACTTGAGCCCAATAAGTGAGTCTACAGTCAAGCCCTAATCCCAAGTATTTTAGAGACTTCTGAGTGACGAGGGATAAATCGTCCATTCTCATGGTTACCTCAAGTGGTATATGAGCTCGTGTCATCAAAATCACCTCGGTTTTATCTCTAGCGAGCGCTAAGCCATGGTCATCCAGCCATATCCTAGTTCTAATCATAACCTGGTTCAACTTCATTTTAGCGTCCTCCATGTCCCTTGCCGAAATGACCGCTACTATGTCGTCGGCGTATCCAACCAGGTGTGTATTTTCAGGTATCTCCATGTTCAGGACCACATCATAACTAAGATTCCAAAGATCGGGACCGAGGATAGATCCCTGTGCTGCACCAGAGGTTATGTCCATCGTTCTCTGGCCTCCAGGTGTGTCATAAAGAGTTTACGGTTATCTAGATAGCTTCGAATCATCGCCAGCAAGTATCCTAGGACAGAAAATCTCTCCCGAAGTGCTTTCATGATATCTATCCAGCGTAGGCTATTAAAAGCATTCCTTAAGTCAAGAGTTGCCAAAACAACTATGCGCTTCGGGTAATATCGTCTCTGCTGGGCACCCTGAACGATTTTCACAACATCCGCTATGGCATTAATAGTCGACATACCCGGTCGGAAGCCGTACTGTCTTCCCGATAAGCCTCCAGCTACCTGATAGATTCTGCTAATCTATGCTTCAAAAGTCTCTCCAGCAGATTTCCAGCACTGTCCAGCATACAAAGCGGGCGGTACGCCAACGGTTAAGTTGGATCACCTCGTCCCTTCCATTGTCTGGGAAAGATACTCTGTGCAAGGCAGGTATTATAGACTGCAAGTAGTACGCCCGGGCGCTTCTCTGCCAGGAGTTTGAGTATCTCAACTGGTACTCCGTCTGGTCCGGAGGCCTTATTGTTCTTAAGATTTCTTGCCGCTGCTTTCAGTTCCTCCTCATTAAAGAGCAGGAGCGACTAATTCGGATCAAATATTTGCTCCACCTCCAGCGGGGGATGTACTGGAAATAATCCCCCAATAATCACCAGCGACCATAAATGGGCCACCTATTTCACAAATTTTGTCCTCAATCTGATCCATCTTCAACCTGAATTGCTCCAAGCTATCGCTGGGGGTGAGGTAACAGCTCATCAGTGTCAGGTGCTCAGTTCGGAGGTATGCATAGCCATAACCGGCTCCATAATTCACGGTTACAAATTTATCATTTCCAGGTGTCCAAATTGCAGCAGTTCCAGTCTTGTCTTCGAGACATGAGCCACGGGAGATTTTCCCATACTGCTCGCTGATAATAACTACATCCACATCAACAGCCATTTGCTCGATCAGAGCATCAGCCGTCCTACTCCTATGTATATTTGCCTGAAGCACCTTCATTATTTCCTGATTAGCGGGCATCTACTAGAGCCCGTCAGGTGGTTTATTTGGCAGCGTTTAGCGTCCAAGCACAGGATGCATCTGGCGGTAGCCCTGCACTCCTTCATTTTGTGCCCGTTTTCTCCGCATCTAAGGCACACATTTCTTCTGTTCGGGCCAGAGCTGTTTGACTGCAAGTGACCTGTCTCGAGGCAGCGATAACATCTTCTGATCTCCTCGCACCTACGTACTCTCGATCTGATAAATCCTATCCTGATATCGCCAGCTTCGATCAATCTTGCTGCGCTCTCCGCAGGTAGTGAGATAAAGGCCCGTACCTGCTCTCTAACATTCGGTGCCGTTATTCTCGTCCGCATGTCCTCCTCCTTGTTTGCAAGCAGTTTACGCACTGCGGTCTCCACCTCTTCTTTATCTGTCAGGGAATCAAGATCACGTATTTCCACCGTAACAGTGGGCTTTAGTTCCGTTATGTGGGCTGTTTCTCGAATGGTATTTCGCAGTTGTTTAACAACCGGCTCGACTTTCTCTCCTTTGGCAAGTTCCAATAGAATGGCTCCGGTCATCGTCTTCCTGATAGACCTAATCTTCGCCAAGTCATCTGCTACCATCTTGGCACGCAAATTTTTTAAAACCTCCGCATAGCTCCTACCCTCTGCAGGTCCAACAACTATTGCCTCCGGTTTCAAGGGTTTCGAGCGCGGTTTGTTCCCATTTTTCGTCTCGGCCACCTTTGTTTCCGCTTTCTTCTTCGGTTTCTCACTTTTCGTCTCTTCTACTTGAACCTTCTTCTTTTCGGATTTTCTAGCCACTGTCTGCCATCCACTTTTCTTGTCTGTGTCACCTTCGTTGGCGCTGGATGTTTTCGCCTTAGCCTTCTTGCTGCTAGCAGGAACTGCAGGGCTGGTGGCCGCTCTCTTCGGGTTTGTAGTTTTTGGGGTAGGAGGATCCACTAACTGTATAGCAGTGGCATTCCTTCAAAGGTCCGAGAATGCCCTCTCCCCTTCTGCTATTTTCCAGGTACGCCTGTAGTTCATCATAACATCGAGAAGCTCCGCCATCTTGGATATTCCGTTCTTTACCTCATTGCTGATATTCTTCTGTCTATTGATGACCCGCTGCATACCACACAGTGTTATCTTTCACTGAGAGATGGCCTCCTCTTCCATTTTCCTCATTTTACGGATAATTTCCAGCAGAGGTTTCGTTTATCGTGGTGGGTATTTCCCCCTCCGATGTAGCCTCCTTTTCTTCTCCCATCGGAATAGCATCCATGGACTGACTGCTCCCGATATGGGGATCTAACACCATGCCATCGCCAGGTGTAAATTCCCCACATGCGCCTTCCAAGGAAGCCTGAAGAGCAGTGGGAGTATTCGGTATTAACCCCACATTCTCATGTGCAGCAGCAGCACCTGCCTAGCCGGTGGTGATCGCATTATCAAGCTACTTCTTCTTAAAGCGTTTATCGGAGCCTCATTTTTTCCATCACATCGAACTTCCTTTTCTTCTCCATTTTTCTTCATCTTTATATTCGTCTGATTTGTGTTCATGCTTATCTGGTCCCGACTCCAGGCCGCTATCCACATGCGGATGTGTAGTATTCCATTTTATCCCCGTGGTTATCTATGCAAGCAGGGAGGCCATGCTAGGGTTGACCCTATGCTTCATGGGCAAATAGGATTCAGAGCCAGGACGGAAACTAATCAGGAGGGTTCCTCAACTGAAACTACACCACCAACTCATTGGCGACGCATGTGGAACGTACCTGGAGGCTTGCCAAAGTTTTAACAGGACAAAGACGCTGCAGTATTAGCCCGAAAGCCATTTCAGCACGATGTCACTCCTGCCTACTAAGGTAACAGAATACTGCAGTCGCCAGCCCGCAGCAACGTAAACCATAAAGCAATCCATCTCATACGCCATGTCTAAAATTTATCCGTCATCGTCAGCTTCATCAGAATTGATGAAGCTGCCCAGCTTTTGGTCCACGGGTGGTATTTTATTTCCCACCTTCCCTGCAAATCTGAAGAGATCTGCCGAGATTTCTCCTATCCGCCACCTGGGGATGTGTCCGATGGGAGGCTGGGAGAACTCCACACGGAAAATACACATTTTGTTGCTATGGGTTTGGATATATTCGACGATATTGAGGTCGAAGTGGATTCGGACCTTTTCTCTGCACTATCGCATGGATGATTGACTATGGTAGATTATGATATATACGCTAATATTTCAATTGATCTTTTGACCCACCTTGTGAAAGTAGAATTTCACCAAATTTTGACCACATTTAGAATCATTTATGTAGATTCTTATTGTGCAATAAAAAAATAATGGTGAACATGCGTATACACTATTGTTTTAGTGAGTGTACGATATAGGCCTATTCATTCATATGGATATGCTACACTACAACAGAGCTTAATTTTTGCGGCGATTTGTAACTATAGATTTACTTTACTTCACACCCATGACAAAAGAATGAATCAAAGAAGTCGATTGGGGTGGAAGCATCGCGAAGCAAAGTGAGCGAGAACAAGATGAAGAAGTCTGTTTTTTGCAATGTACTTGGAATTGTTTTCTTAACTTCAAAAAGAAAGAAACAATAATCGATGAGAATATAAGGCCAGTAATGGCATTAAAGAAAACATGCAATTTTTAGCAGTTCACCCTATTTCAACGATCGAATTCAGTCAATAAAAATAATTTCAGTATACTGCTTATGTCGAACTAAAAGAAGATAATGTTGTTTATTGTATGTTCTTTGTTAGGTGGTCTAATTTTACGACTGCGCTCGTCATCTTTAAAAACTACTATTCCCAAAATATCAATAATTTAATAAAAAGATCAGAAATTTATTACTTGAAAAAAAAGTCAAAAATTTGTTTCAGTGTATATACATACTCCACATTGTACACACTTAAACTACATATTGAAAATAAACGAGAACATATTGCCCGCCTGCTGTACACTCAAAAATATACAATTATGCGTGATTTGGGTTAATGTGTCAGCACATTGTAATACATTTTTTTATTAGTGTTGTTTTTCTCTTATGGTTCTTTTATTATTTTCGCAAATGATATGTTCTCCTAGATGGATACCGCGCCTTGTAGCTATTGTGGTATAGCTACAATGTCACCAGTAAGTAAAAGTAGTTTTTTTTTATTTGACTGGGTAGGGTAGGAGTAGCATAACACTGGGAAGAGGTGCAGTGATAACTTTTAAATTGCGTGGTTGGTCATTTGATCCTTGAATATTAAATTAGTCAAATATTTTATTTATATTTTTTTGGTTCGAGTTCCTTTATTAAAAGTATTTTTTTTTTTGTTGCTGTTGTTTTCATTATTGTTATTGTTTTCATTATGCGGTCGTTAATTAATTAAAAACATACGCGACGTGATAGTATTTTTACTTCATTCCTTTCAACGTTATTTTCTTTACTTAACTTTCTCGCTTATGTTTTTCTTTTTTGATAAAAAAATCTTTTTGTTTTCATTTACTGATTGAAGGTCTTGTTTCAATTAAAAATAATTGAAAATTTTTAAATTGTAACTCCTTAATATTCCAGTGGCCTATGTTGTTGATGATCAAATGCATTTGACGTAAAAAGCCATAAAAAAGCAACAAAATATATAAAATCTTCAGGATAACAATGCTTTCTTTTATAAGTGAGCGATTGTTTTAAAGGAAGTGAAAGTAAAATGTTTGTAAAAGTCAATCTTACATAAAAAAGATGAACAGGGGGCAATGTAGGGCATTCAATTTCAATAAGAAAGAAAACCATTCGAAAACCGAGTTATCCCTCCTATTAATTACAGTTAACTTTAACTATGGGACACTGTATAGGGCGTTAAAGCAGAATAATATCTCATATCAGAAAAATATTAACTCTTTAAAAAATACGAGTACTTTTTACAATCACAGGATCTTGTTTAACAAAAAACTGAGCATACTTGACTAACTGGTTGCTAGAAATTTAATGGCTTACGCATTTCTTTTTTTTAGCAACTTTTGGATTCATTGTAGCAATACAATTCAGCTAAACTTATAGGTTCATTATTAATAATAAATATGGCTGTTGGGTGCATCACATATTTGTTGCGTTTACAACAAAAATGCCGCCCTGTTAATAGGGAAACCTAAAAAAGCTTTCACCAACCCTGTATTAATGGCGTTGATTATTTGGCGAGAAAAAAACACAAATAAGAAAAAAAGGGAGCAGCATTGTTGTGATTGATGACTTCGTTGAAATAAAATAATTAAATCGTCTTCATCAGACGAAGAAGATGAATCCAGCAAATGATTCAGTTCAATCTTTGCATATAAAATTGAGGCTGCAATATTCATATTTTGATTTTTATTAAAATTCTTATTAATGCTTCTTAAATTCTGCTGTTTCTTTAAAAAATGTAAACAAAACAATAGCTTTGACAGATTGCTGATTTGATGGCTTAAAATTTATAACGCTTTTTTATAAGAAATTTAATTTTATAACACTTTTGTAATACGAAATATAATTTGTTTTATAACAATGATCATCTGGCTTTTCCGATATAATGTTTATTTTACAGAATAATGAAAAAAATTAGCTTTAAAATTTAATAAAGATTTATAGCGATTTTTTCCAAACTCGGTATGGTAGCCTTATAAGTAAATAAAAATCATCTATTTCATAGGGCAATACCAACACTGTCGATTTATACAGGGCGTAAAATGAACAATACCTTTCGCCATTAGTAAGTGTGAATTTTGTAGAATAAAACATGAAACCCTTTCAGAAAGCAAAACATTTTTGAGAAACAAACACAAAATTGCAAATTTTAAAGAAAATGACGCACTTTTTGGTAGAAAAGAAAACGCTATAAGGGTAACAATACCTTACCTTTTGCAACTACAATTAATTTCGATTGATATAGAACACTATACGCTTCTCTATAGAAAAAGACATCAAATATTAGTTTACTTTTTGCACGAATTTTTAGGTCATAAAGTCTTGTGGCTGTGATCGGCCTGAATTAAACAAAATAAATCTGCATTTTTTCAATCTCATGAAAAAAGCTATTCTAACCAAAATGCCCTACCTATGCAGGTGCAATTAACTTTTTTTGCATATTCAATTCTGATGAATATTCAAAAGATCTTAATCCCACCTAAGATGGAATATAACTCTCAGGTATTCTATTGATTAGTTGGACCATCGGATCATTATGGAGTGCGTTTCACTATTAAATCGGTACTACCACTGTAAATGCATTGATGATATAAAATCATTAATTGCGAATAATCGTACGAGTATATCCTTACGAAACAATCGTATCTCTCAGAGAGCACATCCTTTTGTAGTTGATTGTGCAATGAAGTACACAATGAATTATAGAGAGAATTCGTTCTTTAGCCGCACTGTTCGTTGATAGAAAAATTTTCCAGTGAATGAATTTTAGATAGTTGAGATCATGGAAAATAAGATAAAATAAAATTGCGCGTTCTTAGCGGGAATGCTGCAGGGACATATTTTATAAAGATTACCAGGGAACTATATTTAAAGTATATCAAAATATTCACAAAATTTTTGGTTCGTTCTTAACAATATAAAGAAGTACTCATTATGGGATATTTTGATTAGTTTTCTGCATGAGATTGAGGACTGAGTAAGAACCAGGTTTTGTGATTTAAATTTTGAAGAAAAGTAACTGAATAAATTGCAGCAATTGGCCTGGAATTGCACTAATACCGTCCGTTTGCAAAATATTCAAATATTCAGTGATTATAGGAAAAATACATAACATACATAACTGGCCTTTACAACCCTGTGTCAGGATTACGGCCTAGCTTCTCGCAGCACTCATGTTGTGTGTGTCATTTTTTATCCATGAGTACCGGGACCTACAGTTTCATTTCGACTCCGAACGACAGACTTGAGAAGCTTGTTCATGGCAATTAGTTACTCTCAGAGCTTTTGCCAGAAGACTGCTGAGAATGTTAAAATATGTATGAAAGTGGATTTTCCACACTGTATTTTAATATAAACGTTTACGTTTGTTCGCATTCTTAACGAAAGATAGCTGTTTTGCGTGTCAGTAATTGTTTTCAGTTTAATGAAAATAGTAATTGAAATGCGATGATGTAAATATTTTAGGGTCATAATTTACCCATTTTAGTAATTTTTTTCTTTAAATTGTCGGTTAATTTGTTGAACTGTTTATGAACCAACATTGCTATTTGAAAAGTTTTAAATGTCTTACGTCTCAAATTTAAAGCTAAAAAATCGATACCATTTAAACATATTGGGACGCTGTTTCGAACAATAATGAGAGACTTGTGTCCATTCGCACAGTCCTACGCTCGATATAGTGGGACAATGAACTACCAAAATTTACTTAAGATCTCAATAAATAACTTTCTAAAATACATGAACTTTCTTGGAATGATTCTTAACTCCGTTCAAGTAGCGGTTAGGTAGCCGCAAAAGTAAAAATTTCGAAAAAACGTGTGTGCTGAGCTTACTGTTTGTAGTTCATTGTTTCCTTAAATTTTGAAAGGTTTGCTCCATTTGGACCTAAACAGGGGAAGAAGTCAAAAACAAGATCGAATTTTTTAAAGTTTTTGTGATTTTGGTCTTGAAGTTGACGTTTTTTTGACAAGCAAACCAAATGTTAATTTTTATTTCAACTCAAATAGTAATGACGCTTAGAACACGCTAAACAATAACGATTAAAAGTAGTTAAAAAAAATTTTACTGTTAGAAACTTGTAATCATACATACAAGTGACTTTAAAATATGGTAATAAATCGCTCTCTAGGCCTTCTTAATAAAGTAAGAACAAAGCTAATGCAGTCAAAGTAAATAGTCAGGTAAGTGCTCTCCCAAAAATATAGAGAAGAAATCTGACGAATTAAAACATTCATATATACATACATATGTATATCCTTTACTATACGACACGGTTTCAATCGACCGATTTTCATGAAATCTGAAGTGCATATCGGGTAGGTCTGAGGATCGGTCAACATCTATTTTTTATACCCCTAAATACTAAGGTGACGCGTCCCAAGGGAAAAAGTATGCCTCACCTAAATAACGTACCGACTTTGATGAGCATATATGGTCTATGTTTTTTTTTTAAATCCTCAGTGGAGGGCGGTTCAAGGGCTATTTCTCCCTATTTCCAACTAACAAACCGATTTTAATTAAATTTTGTTTAAACAACTTTAGATAAGCAAATGTAAATTTTTACATCTATTTTACATACCCCTAAATATTAAGGTACCCGCCCCAAGGGAAAATTTATGCCTCACCTAAATAACGTAGCGACGTCGATGAAATTTTAAACTAAATATGTATATAAGCATTTATTAAAACTATTAGTAACGCAGACATTGATTGCTCATATCAGTGTTGACTTTTGCAGTTCGGTGAAGAGTATATTTGAGTTAAAGTTAAAATTTCCTAGAGCAAATTTTTATGGCAAAACAACGTTTGCCGGGTTAACTAGTTTTTATATATTTTTTTATTGTTTTTTTATATCATTTTAATATTATAATTTTGTAGATACCATCTAACTATCATTAAAATTTTAAATTCGTAAATATTATTTCGTATTAAAAAGTCGTTAAATTAGTTAATATTGTTCACACCTTTTTTACGGCTTTTAAAAGACAAACTATTTTAAAATTTATACAGAAATTACTAACAACAGATCTGTAACGTTAAGATTTTATCAGATAACAAAATTAGTACTTCAAACAGAATACAGAGATAGACGAATATGCTTAACCCTTAAATGCATGAATTTTTATTTCTCAACTAAAGTGTCAATGAAGAATTTTGTCGATAATAATAAAACTAGCTGCCACAGGCCCTAGATATGTTTAACAACGATAAATCCCCTTCTTTATTATTCAAAAAAAAAAAAACAAAAACACTTTATAAAAGTTTCTTTATTGCAATACGAGCGATTCAAAATACGATGTAGATCTACATCACAATGCATTTAAGGGTTAAGAAATTCCATGGCAGCTATAAAAACGGGTCATAAAATGATCACTGCAAAGTTATATTTTTTTCAAGCTATTAACTAAAGTGTTAATTATGGAATCAAGTTTTAATATATTGTATTGTTCCAAATGACCTTCGCCATAATGTTTGCAATAAACTTTGTTCTTTACAAGAAGTTTTATCAACTTCGCTTTTATAAAAAAAATTCTGCTGCGTTGTAACATATATTTAAATTCTATATTTAGCTAAAGACGGGCTATTATGTAGCAGTTGAAAAGTGTTTTTTTTTTTTTTTCTTTAATTTTTACTACTTTATGTGGGTTTTTAAATTACCCTTTTCGTATGGGTTTTTCAAGATGATTTTTTTTTTTTTTTGTTTAAGACGGATCATCATCACATTTCATATTCTGCACTTAAACATCAAATTCATAATATCAGTTGCAGGCTCTTTTGTTTCTTACACCACTCTCGCAAATTGATGTATTTATTAAAAAAACAAAAAAAAAAACAAAATTTTTAAATCAAATTTTGGTCATCGACTTGTGGTTTTTCTGTTTAATTATGAGTTAACAAATTATTTTAAACAAACAATTAAAATTCTTCTCCACGATTAATCGCATAACATAATGTTGTGAGGCATTTTGATTTTTAGGTTTTAGCTTTTTTGAGATAAGCAAGAATACTAGTTGCTACTGTTATTCCCCCAGCCTATCTTTAAAACTATAGGAGTATTTGTTTAATCAACTAAATGTGTTTTATACCTCTAAAAATTGCATACATTTTTACGGGTTTAAGTGTAGGAGGCATTTACACTTATGATTAATTTAGACTTTTTTTGAAGAATTCGGAATAAATATTTTAACAAATTTTATTACTGACTGGCAATCCTTCGTGTATATTCGGGACTTTTTCCATACTGGATGCAAGTCCTCAAACTTTGCTTTTATAATCTCCTGTTTTAAAGTGGATTAATGGTTAAAAATGCTACAAAAGCGTAAATTTTAAAAAGATTCGAACTGCCACTTTAGGATCATAAGGGTAACGCTTATGGTTTGGTTAACTGTCAACCGGTTTTCGTCATATATTTACAATATCAGTCATAAAACAACATAACTAATTTTTATTAAATTCATTATCATTTTAGAATGACTGCTCGAAGAATACTCGTACTTTACAGTTTAATGAAAATGTTGTTTTTTTAACATTATATAAGTAGAAACAAAAAATATTTTTCGCCATATAGGCTGACTGTGGTGAACAGGAAAAATAGAATTTCAATTTTTAAGAAACAGAAATGTATTGCTTTGTAAATACTTTTGTTTGGTTTTTATATACTAAATGTGATTCGCATTTAGTTTATAACTATTTGAAGATAAGTATTTGTATTTTTGCTTACCACCTTTGGGAAAAAGTCTCCTGACAAGTCTCTTAAGCAGAGACGAAATGGCCATAGAGACATGCTTATCCCCAAAGCAATACATTTCATATATTATGTATATTATATAAGTAGTACAAATTCGTTAAGAAGGTTGTAAAGGAATTACTTGAAAATAGAAAAAAATTAATTTTTTATTTAAGGGAATTAATAACTGGCATTTATTCAACTTGGCGATAGTCTGACAATATTTTTGTAATAGAATAAAATAATGGTTCTATTGTTTTTAATCTATAACAAAAATATCGTTCAACCGCAGTAACATCGCCAACCAAATAAAGATTATTGCTTCAGAAAATGTTTTAGACATTGATGTTCTCTGAACTGTGTAAACCGGTTTTTTATGCATGTAAGTATATGTATATATGCTGTCTTTGCATGTGTAATGGTTGTTTTTAATGAGACCAGCACTCAGGGTATGACCGCTACATTGTGCTGGCCTAGGAAAATAGGCGGGGAAGGGGGAAAAACAAATCGGTTGTTGTTGATTGATTATTCAATGGTCATTGTTATACCTTCACCACTGAATAATCCAACAGCAAGTAAAACCAAGTAGCCCGTATAATAAGGTTTAAGTTAGGGGAGGAATAAACAATTATAATTATATTGGAGATGAGGTTGTTGTTGTTCTCCTTGTTCCGACCCCTGGGATAATTATTGATAACTGCTCTTTCACTGCCTTTCTGAAATGGGAGACCCTGCCAGAGAGCTATTGATCTCCGCCAGCTTAGCCAGTTGGGTCTTTGCATCCACACCACGACAAGGTAATTATCCCACGTAGGTTCCTAAGTTATGGACATTTTAGACAATTTATTTGAATTTATGAGCGGGAATTAATCAAAATTTTTGGCATAGTATCTATTAAGTTAAACCTAATCACTACTTAAAATAAAATACAAATTTTTTTTTATTGCAGTACAATTATCAATAAAATCATTTTTTTTAAATAAATATTTTTGTTAAATTTTTTTCAGGAACAGAATTCATTAGTATTCTGTTAAAAAAAACGCAATCACATTAAATTCGATTTAAATGTATTTTCCTTTTTTTTTTTTTTTGTTGACATACGAGTACTATTTATTCCATCAAATTAATTACTTTATTGACGTCTGTATCTGTAATACAATAAAAGTTAATCAACCATATTTAGTTTGTTTAAGAAAAAAAATTTTTTTTAATAATAAAAATAATAAATAATTTTAAAATGAATATTTAAACAATAAAATTCATAAAAATTTGTAGATTGCAATACAAATTTTTTGTAGTGAAATGAATTATAAAAAAAAAACCTCAGCCAAATAAATGTCAAAGGCTGACCAAAAAATAAAAAAAAATATTTGCTGGGTATTTTTTAATAGACATTGTGAAGTATAACGATAATATTCGTTTGAAATTTGCCAAATACCTCATAAATTTAAGGTCACAGTATGGTCCACGGTGTCGAATGTCCACAATTAATTTAACTTCTTAAATACACAGCAATGTTTTGTGTGAAAAGCTAGCTTAAGAGTAGATTAGAGCATATGAGTTAATTTCTTAAAGGATTTTGACATATACGATAGTATGGCGATATGTTGGAATCGGTATCATTTATGCAGGCTTTAATCTCTCTAAGGATAGGAATTAGTTCTGATAAGGATTTTTGATTTATATTTTATGGCACCATGAATAATGACCCCAAAGAAAAATGGCCCCAACGCATAAAATGAAAAATGGCCCCATTTTTGGGGCAATCTTCCAAATGAAAAATCGCCCCAATAATCATTATGAAATTTGGCCCCAAACTAAAGTGAAATATTACCCCAAAAATAAACAAAGTTTGAAAAAAGAAAATAACTTAAAATAAAGTAATTTTTTAAAAATGAAAAATAGCCCCAATTAACACAAAACGCCTTAAATTTTTTTTAATAAAGTTTTTATTCCATGCAAAAAAAATAAATATTTAATTAAACCCTTTTTGGCCAATTATTACAACGTGCCGTTTGTTAAAGGTAAGATTTTATCAGACAGATATCTTGCTTTTTGTTGTTGCAAGTAAACTTTAAGCTAAAGTGATCGATAAAGTTATTGGGAAGATTGCCTTACCTTTTGGTTAAAGTTTACTTGTAACAACAAGAAGCAAATTATCTGTCTGATAAAATTCTACCTTTAACTAACGGCAAGTTGTAATAATGGGCCTTATACGTACATTAATTATATTTTCTTAACGAATGAATACAAAAACAAAATTTTAATTTTATTTACAAAAAACCACTAACAGAACAACGAATTCCGTAAGGTTTCTTGTACCTTTTTATATTTCACTCATTTTATGAAAAATGACCCCAAAATAATTTTAAATTATTTTGCAATATTATTAAAATTTGGGGCCATTTTTCATAATCCAAAATAGCCCCAAAGCAAGAAATGAAAAATGACCTCAAAAATATAGAAAAATTACCCCAAAATTTCGTGTTGTTGTGCTCCATTAAAATTTTTGGGGTCATTTTTCATTTTCGGGTTGGGGTCATTTTTCTTTGGGGCCATTTTTCAGGGTGCCATATTTGGCACCATGAATAATGACCCCAAAGAAAAATGGCCCCAACGCATAAAATGAAAAATGGCCCCATTTTTGGGGCAATCTTCCAAATGAAAAATCGCCCCAATAATCATTATGAAATTTGGCCCCAAACTAAAGTGAAATATTACCCCAAAAATAAACAAAGTTTGAAAAAAGAAAATAACTTAAAATAAAGTAATTTTTTAAAAATGAAAAATAGCCCCAATTAACACAAAACGCCTTAAATTTTTTTTAATAAAGTTTTTATTCCATGCAAAAAAAATAAATATTTAATTAAACCCTTTTTGGCCAATTATTACAACGTGCCGTTTGTTAAAGGTAAGATTTTATCAGACAGATATCTTGCTTTTTGTTGTTGCAAGTAAACTTTAAGCTAAAGTGATCGATAAAGTTATTGGGAAGATTGCCTTACCTTTTGGTTAAAGTTTACTTGTAACAACAAGAAGCAAATTATCTGTCTGATAAAATTCTACCTTTAACTAACGGCAAGTTGTAATAATGGGCCTTATACGTACATTAATTATATTTTCTTAACGAATGAATACAAAAACAAAATTTTAATTTTATTTACAAAAAACCACTAACAGAACAACGAATTCCGTAAGGTTTCTTGTACCTTTTTATATTTCACTCATTTTATGAAAAATGACCCCAAAATAATTTTAAATTATTTTGCAATATTATTAAAATTTGGGGCCATTTTTCATAATCCAAAATAGCCCCAAAGCAAGAAATGAAAAATGACCTCAAAAATATAGAAAAATTACCCCAAAATTTCGTGTTGTTGTGCTCCATTAAAATTTTTGGGGTCATTTTTCATTTTCGGGTTGGGGTCATTTTTCTTTGGGGCCATTTTTCAGGGTGCCATATTTGGCACCATGAATAATGACCCCAAAGAAAAATGGCCCCAACGCATAAAATGAAAAATGGCCCCATTTTTGGGGCAATCTTCCAAATGAAAAATCGCCCCAATAATCATTATGAAATTTGGCCCCAAACTAAAGTGAAATATTACCCCAAAAATAAACAAAGTTTGAAAAAAGAAAATAACTTAAAATAAAGTAATTTTTTAAAAATGAAAAATAGCCCCAATTAACACAAAACGCCTTAAATTTTTTTTAATAAAGTTTTTATTCCATGCAAAAAAAATAAATATTTAATTAAACCCTTTTTGGCCAATTATTACAACGTGCCGTTTGTTAAAGGTAAGATTTTATCAGACAGATATCTTGCTTTTTGTTGTTGCAAGTAAACTTTAAGCTAAAGTGATCGATAAAGTTATTGGGAAGATTGCCTTACCTTTTGGTTAAAGTTTACTTGTAACAACAAGAAGCAAATTATCTGTCTGATAAAATTCTACCTTTAACTAACGGCAAGTTGTAATAATGGGCCTTATACGTACATTAATTATATTTTCTTAACGAATGAATACAAAAACAAAATTTTAATTTTATTTACAAAAAACCACTAACAGAACAACGAATTCCGTAAGGTTTCTTGTACCTTTTTATATTTCACTCATTTTATGAAAAATGACCCCAAAATAATTTTAAATTATTTTGCAATATTATTAAAATTTGGGGCCATTTTTCATAATCCAAAATAGCCCCAAAGCAAGAAATGAAAAATGACCTCAAAAATATAGAAAAATTACCCCAAAATTTCGTGTTGTTGTGCTCCATTAAAATTTTTGGGGTCATTTTTCATTTTCGGGTTGGGGTCATTTTTCTTTGGGGCCATTTTTCAGGGTGCCATATTTTATAATGGACAAAAGGAATCGAAGTAGGAGTTTTATTCTTTGCTTTTGCTTTTGTAATTTAATGATATAGCAGCCTAAAAATACGTCACACATTATCATTAGCAATCTTTTGGGTACACCTTGATTTCTAAGATTATAATGCAAATGATCCAATTAAAACATTGGATCATGATTTTTAGAGTTTAAATTTTCAACCAGAATGTCGATCGCATTTTCAAGTTTACAATCATAATATAATTCGTTCATTTGGCTTGTCTAATAGTTTCTTTGGATATTTTAACTACACGAAAGTCATTGTATAGTTTACGCGGTTTAAAATAAGAAACTTTAGTTGTTCATCTAATGTAAAGACACCTACATATATAGTATATACGGCTCCAGTCGATTTTATTTTTTACGATTTCCAGTGCATTAATGTTAAGGCGTGTGAAATTCCAAAACAATATTTTCTTACTATAAGCATGCAGGGTATGTTATAAGTAAGAAAACTTGGATCGTGTAACTTCCTGGAATATTAAAGCCATCAAATAATTTGAGTAATTAAATTATATTTGTCTTTTCAGAAACACTGAACTCTAATTTGACTCGACTAAAAATATGTTCTGGTAAGGGTGAAGAAGACAGTAGCGCTTGTAGACATTTGATTTAAACTTACTGATATCGTAATTTTCATGAAAAACATTCACTGAAAGGTTGTTGCATAAACGAGCGGTGGGGCTGAAGAACGTAAACGTGTGCGAATTTAAAAAAAATTTTTTTTTGTTTATTTATATTTTATTTAATACTTTCTTTTTTTCTAAATCGGAAATTGCTTACGAAAATATTTTTTATTTGAATGGGAATACATAATAATTCCTCAGACTGGTCCTGTTAACTGTTTTTTACATAACAGGCAAATAACTGAACTACCTAGATAGAGTCTTTCTTTCTTTTTTTTCACAGGAAAATTTTATCAAACCTTAAACCTTGTTCAGTTATTTTTTTTTTTTTTTTTAATTTTTAAATGGAGATACATTCAACCGAAAATCTGATGAACATGTCCATTTTAGTTTTGATTAAAAATGCGAAATCTATTTGATTTAATTCAAATTTTAGAAACAAAAGTCTAGTGTTTTTCGAGAAGTCTTTTTTTTTTTTTGAGGAGTGGTAGGCATAGTGTAGTTGTTAGAGTGCTCACTTACAACACCTAGAAGGCCAGGTTCGAGTCTTAGTACTGGAGAAAAATTAAAGAGCAAAAATTTGTGTGCGGCATTTCAGAGTTTTAATTTAAAAAAATATAAGAGGTTCCACCCCTCCAAACGTCTAAGAATCCCATCCTTTAGAAAGCTGTCCCTTGACATTACAACCTGACCACCTTTGAATTATAAAACGAATGATCAAGAGAAATCGGCAACTACTGGGAAATAAAAAGCAGAACGAAGCAAGGACTAAAATTTACCATTCAACTTAGCAAAGGTCCTTACCATTTCTCAACAAATAATTAATATCAACAGATGGAATCTAACTTTCATGTATGGGCCGGCGTTTAAAGTCTATTTTTGGGCTTCTCGACAGAGTGCAGGAAAGGGCGAAGCTGCGTATTATCGGCGGTAGGGTATCCAAGTCTATTGATTCATTAAAGCATCGGCGCAATATGGCGTGCACTAATTAAAAAAAGGATTTAATTCCGGATGGACGCATATTCTTGCGAACTACACGTACCTCTCTCAGAGCACATTCATTTGTGGTTGATTGTCCAGTTAAGCGCACAATGCATTTTTTATTATTTTTTTTATTTGTGACCAATACTCAGGAATAAACCCCTATTAAATGCAGTGCATTGAATTGGATTTTTTTTTAAAAAGGACAGTACATTTATGACAGAACATACTACATTTTGTTTTTCTTGTATACTATTAAGCGCCTTAGGAGTGAGACAAATTGCTGTGAATTGATCATTCAAAGGCCAGTGTTATACCTTCACCCTTGGATGATCAACAGCAATTGTCTCATCGTTGCATGTTGATTGTGTGGTGAGTGTGTTCGCTAAGTAGGTTTAGCTGTTATCTGCTACTTCCTGATAGGTGGCGCTTGTCTCCTTTGTTGACATTGGTTAAGGTGGAATAGAGTGGAATGTATAAAGAGAATTCGTTTTTTGGCCGCACCGTTCGTTTGGGGAACAATCTTCCGGTAAACGTTCCTCCTGTCAATTACAATGTTAGTAAATTTAAAATATAACATATTTTCCTAGACCAGCACAATGTACTGGATGAGTAGGTGTCATCCCCTAAGTGCTAGCCTTAATTTATTAAAAATAATGCCAAGTCTAAATGAACAACATGAACTGAAAACAACACTCTTTTTTATTGTAATATCAGTTTTTTTAATTGTTGTCGTATAGTAAAAAATTATTAAAAGTTCTTAAAAAAAGAAAACAACTAATTCTGCCTCACATTTAAATTGCCTAAATTTTTACGATATATAAATACGTATGTACATCCATATGTATATGCGGTGAGATTTAATTTAATAAAAAATAAATAAAATTCATTACAAAACAATTTCAATTATGCAAAAATTAAAGGTAAATTTGTACAACAAACATGAACAATACCAGTTCTTATGGCCGCTGGCTATTTACTCGTATTTATTCGTATTCTTGTTAAATATAAACAAATGAGCAGAAACAAGCAATAAAAAAATAAATAAATATTTAAACAGTAATATCAGTATAAAAAAATGACACCCTCATAAAAACTTTCACCAGAACTTTTTTCTTTTTTTTTTTTCTTTTATATGAAATTCTAAAAGACTACACACACTCCCATAATGTTGTGTTTTTACACTTATATATACAAAAAAAAAAAAAATACAAAAAATTCTGAAAACAAAAATCATTGCGAAATAATTCATGGCATGCTGCTTGCTGTTTGATTATCTACTCATTATTTCGGTAAATTGTAAGCCCTACAATAGTATGGTGCGTAATAAGCGACCATGCCTAAGAAGATTTCAAGTTTTCGATATTTGTTGTTTAAGAGCGATGAGTCAAAGCCTAATGTGTTGAGCAGTGATGGCGAACCATATGTCAGACGTCTATCTGTTTGAGAATTCAATCCTGAAGAGTGATGCTTGAAACTACTAAAAACAAACGGAACTGAATTCCAGTAAATGCGTTTAAAAACAAAATTTTATTACTTAAGTAGAATCCAATTTTCAACTTTTTTCTGAATGATCCAAATATTTCCCCATAAAATAAATATACAAAAAAATATGTGAAATCATGGTAGAATTCAGAAAATTCGGTTTAGCTGTTTGCTCTATGAAAACAGGTATAATTCTGTACTATTTGCCTATATGAACTTAAAAAATAAATACTTTTTTGTTTGTCTTTGGGTGCGTATGTAATAAAGATCAAAATCAATAGAAAGTTTTCAAAAAAAAAAAAAAAAAAACCTGTTCTTTTTAAAAAACTTCTTAAATAATTTACAATTTATATGCGAAATATTTAAACAAAAAAAACATTTTTTTATTCATTAAAACGGTCTACACAAAGAATTTTAAATAGATACGACAAATAGATTTGTTTGATAGACACCAAAAGTCACAGGTTTTTTTTTTGTTTAATTAATAGACTTTATTATACAAAAGATTAGAAAACACTAGACTTAAGAATGGGAAAAACGAGTCAAACGGAATATATTCATTTTATTAGACTACTGACCCACTTTTTAGCAGAATTTGCTTGTTTTGACTTTCTTTAATTATTAATATTTGAATGCAAAAATAAAGTACTAAAAAAATATGGAAAAATATTGATTTTAATCTTCTTAACTAGTTGGTAAAAATTAGAACAAATTTAAGATAAATATTCCAGTAATAAAAATATGGAATTTGATTTTTTATGGTGATAAAAAGAAAGTTTTTTTTTATTAAAAATCTTAAAACATTTACATTTTTTCGTTAATTTTTTTTAACAAAATGCAATAGTTTTAAATTATTTAAATAAGAAAATTTTAAAATATATAATACTTAAATTACTTCAGAGATGATAATAGAGGCAATCTTCCCGCAAATAAACACAAAACACTAATCACAGAAATTGCTGATACAGTGAAGGATGGAGTATGAAATTTTGTGTGTCTTATTTGTTTTGGTTTTACTTTTTAAACAATTTTTTTGTGGACTTAAACGTGAAAGAAAAATATGCAAAAAAAAGCATTTGCAATATTTATTAGCAGTGCCAGCGCATAATAATCATTTTAATCACTTCAGTTTTAGTTACAAACCCACACTGGTTATATTAAAACACTTATTGGTTATTTATTATGTACTTATAAATCTATTTTATAATTATTATATCGGTCTCAAGATGCTAAAACTGGTATTCTTTATGAGAATTAACATCCGTTAAGGAACATATAGATTGTAGTCGCCGTGGTCTAGTGGTTAGTGTGTTGGCTTACTAAGACATGAGCCCAGCTCTGACATCTTAAAAAAAAAGAGATATGAAAAAAATATTTCTTTCGGTGACTACCTCTCAGCAGTCTTCTGGTAAAAGCTTTGAGAGTAATTAATTGCCATGAACAAGCTTCTCAAGTCTGTCGTTTGGAGTCGACATTAAACTGTACGTCCCGGTACTCATGGATAAAAATTTACACACACAACATGAGTGCTGCTAGAAGCTAGACCGTAATCCTGACACAGGGTTGTAAAGGTCAGTTGTGTATGTATGTATGTAAGGAACATATATTAACACTAACGGAACTGAACTAAAGGGTGATTTTTTAGGTATTATCTTTTTGACAACACTGGTTTAAACAGCTGATTCACGTTTCGTGTTTTGTTTCACTGTCAAACATCTTCAGTTTGATCTGTAATTTAACTATGAATAGTCTTACAAACGAACAATTCTTGCAAATCATTGAATTTTATTATCAAAATGCGTGCTCTGTTAAGAAAGTTCAACGCGCGCTTCTTCCATTTTATGGTCAGTTTCATCGACCCACTGAAGCGGCTATTGGACATTAAACCACCAACAGGCTTACGTAGAGTGCAAAATGAAAAAAATATCGCAGCTGTATCGGCCAGTCTTAATGCAAAATGCAAGAGCTTGACTTGCATGACATGTGGTTCCAACAAGACGGCGTCACTTGTCACACAGCACGCGTAACAATGGACTTATTGAGAGGCGAGTTCGGTGAACATTTTATTTCACGTTCGGGACCAATTGGCCGCTTAGATCGTGAGATTTAACGCCTTTAGTCTATTTTTTGTAGGGCTATGTTAAAGCTCATCTCTATACAGCCAAGCCCGCTGCAATTGACGCATTGGAAGACAATATTGAAGCATTTATTCGTGAGAACCCGGCCGAAATGTTGGAAAGAGTATGCCAAAATTGGACTAAGCGGATGGACCTTTTGAGGCACAGTCACGGTCAACATTTGCATGAAATCATCTTTAAACATTAAATTATATGGACCGTACTATCGATTCAAATAAAGATTTCATTAATTTTTTAGAATTTTATGTGTTTTTTTTTTTTTTTTTTTTTTTTTTGAAAAACTTTCCTATAGCTCTTAAAAAATCACACATTAGTCTAGGTCTCATCAGAGTTCTTTATATTGTACATATTCATTTCCTACATTACCTATTTAACTCACCATTTTTTCGAATGAAATTTACACCAGTTTTTGGTTTAGAGTTACTTTTATTTTTAAACTATGTGTTGAAATTTCTAAACTCAACTTATTTTTCACTGTAACCATTACACTTTTAATTTTAAATAGTTTTCAATTTTATATAGTTTTCTAAATATTTACAAAATATTACCCATATAGCCGTACGAGCTGTTTCTAAATCTTCCACAAAATCATTTAATAAAATAATCTCCGCCATTTTTGTGTAAATTCCATATTTCATTTTCGTTGTTACAAAACATAATCTCAGCTCTCTCCATAGCATGACTTGACCAGCTCCAAAGTTTCTGCTCATTCTTCGAGCATTAAATTTTTGTAGATCGTACCAGTAAAAGTTGTAATATAGCCTGAGTAGCCTCATAAAGTCAAATAGTCTTTACGCTCCTGATAAGGTTACCCGGACAATTATTCTTAAAGTTTGAATGAATGAATTATAAATTATAATTAATGAAATAAATACATATTTCACTTTTAATACATATGAACGAATATTATTGCAAATGAAATCAAGACTTATGGTACGTTTAGACTATGCTAATATTTCTCCAAACACAACAAATAATGGTTTGGGCTTATAGTATGGTTTGTGACTAATGTTTGGGCATACGTTTAGATTGCACTAATATTTGTTTGAATTTTATTTGCACAAATAACAGAAGATTTTGTGTCAGCCATGTTTGGTACAAATATTTGTATACCCCTTTACACTGCACTAATAATTTTATTTTTCCGGTGTGTATGACAAACATCTGTGAAATAATGTTGTTGTTATGTTTATGAAATCCATCTGCCAAATAGTGTCAAAGTGTTTGTGAAGCAACGTGAAAAGTTAAAATGTTTTGTGACAGTGATATTGAAGATTTATTATTAATAACTGCTGGAGCTCATTAGTTTACCTTCGCTTTCAGATAAAATATCTAAATTTGTTGTTGTTGGTTGCTGCTGGTTAACCTCCGCACGTCCAACAAAAGCCATGGAGTCGAAATATTTCCACTTTAGTGCATTGTCTGCATTTGTTTTTTTTTGTGTGGAAACTTCCTCCACTGTAACATTAAGCATATCGCCAATTTCAGTACATGCGCTATCTCGCATGGGTTTTTTGTGGTAGTCAGCACTTGATGCATTCCAAATGCAAGGATCGCCGATCAATTTAAATATATTTTCTTCGCTCCAGTCGAGCGTCATCCTCTTCCTTTTGGTTTTTTTGGCAGATAGTGCATTGATGTTGTCCATTTTCTTTCAGAAAAATCTGCTTTATAATAAAGAGTTACAAAAAAGCGCTTTTTACTTACCAATCTGTCAAACGAATTGACCATATTGCCATTTCAATTTATTTCATTTTTTATATGTTAAGCACTGTTAAAATTAACTGTTGGCAACCCACGTTTCTGCAATTATTTGTCGCTATTTGTTCCACCAAAAATATTGTGAGAACAAACAAAATATCGAGCCAAATATTTGTAACGACGTGCTGACAAAGTGTTTACACTATGCAAAACTTTATTCACAAACAAATATTTTTTTAGCCAACAAACAGTCGAAAAATATTTGGTGGCTAACAAATTTGAGTGGTTACACTAGGACAAACAAAATTTTTATGATTTTGCACAAATATTAGCACAGTCTAAACGCACCTTTAGTGAAGCGTAGAGAAATTATTTCGCAATGTGTGCTGTAAAATGGTCGCTTATACCCATCATATATATAATTTGCGTATTTTTCGTCTAGAACTGGGATCATCAGTTACAAAGGCATAGATAAAACCTTTAAGTAGAAAACGATAAGTTTTTTCCCACTCAGATATTTTATAAGCCTGCATAAGTTTGAGTTTCGAATTAAAGACGTGCACTGTTACAACTGTTTGTACAAGTTTGTGTGTGCTTACTGATGTCTGTGAGTATAGATGAGTAATTTTGTGTTTCTGGTATAGGTTTGTATTGTTATTATTTGTAGCAGATATAGTGTGAGTGGATAAAGAGAAAATGAGAGTAACACATTTGTTTTCCTATGTTTCGCACAAGCAAATACTTGTAGATACTGGTGGAATACAATAAGTAACTTATTGTGCGATGCAAATAAAAATTCGTATTGCATGTTTTACAAAAATTATACCAAAAAATAGTCTCAAAAAATCTTATTAAATTTTATTATGTTTTACTTAATATTAAAATCATATAAGTAGGTATATATTTATATGTAGGTTTCGATTACTATTTTAAATTATTATAAAAAAATATTTTTTCATTTAATTTAAATTATTAAATTTTATTATTTTTTACTTAATATTAAAATCATATAAGTAGGTATATATTTATATGTAGGTTTTGATTACTATTTTGAATTACTATAAAAAAATATTTTTTCATTTAATTTAATTAATTAATAAAATTAATATATAATAATAGTAATTTAAATTAAAAATTTTAATTTTGTAAATTTTCCAGTCTTCTTTGTTTTTGTTGTTTTTTATTTTACAACCCTTTTCTTGTTTTTCATTGTTTTGTTTGGTGCCGGCTTGTCGGATTGTTTGCAAATTTTATTTTTTTTAATTTTGCCTATCTGCCGTCGGTATTCTACATACATACATACATACATAACTGGCCTTTACAACCCTGTGTCAGGATTACGGCCTAGCTTCTCTCCGTAGGTATTCTGCTGACATTTTATTGTGTGTATTTATTGATAGGTTTTCTTTTACTATTTTTGGCCTGTTTTGTTGATTGTGTGTCACCCTCGCTGTCTATATGGGTAAAAAGAGGAAGCCTGCAAAGGCTAAGGCCTCCGAGTTGCTGAATGTTCGAGAGATGAGTCCTGCTGTGCCTTCTTCGTCTGAGGAGGATACGGTTTTGGGACCTGGAGTAACTAAGCGGTGTAGACGTATCTCTTCTGGAGATGATTTAATTAATTATTAAATTTAAATTAAATAAAATGTAAATTGTTACCTGCTTTATTTTGAAGTAAACCGTTTATCTACAAATTTTGGGATTTTTCGATTATTTCTATAATATTGTGTAATGTTGTGTGATGGATTGTCCTATTTGATAATTTTTTAATAGAATTGAGCATCGTTTTTTTTTTCTTCACATATTTATAAATTAATTCTTATTTCTTTATTAAAAACATTTTATAATTAAATTTTAGTTTTTTTTTTTAAATTTGTAAAAAAATTATTTATTCTTTTATATCAACTGAAAAACGAAATAAAATAAATTTTACATAAACAACATCTTAATTAGGTATAATTTATTAATTATGTATAAAAAATTTTTTTATAAATTATATGTTCATACATAAATATGTTTATACTTTATTATTATTCTTTTAGAGTTGAAAAATTTAGCAAAATCCTACTTAAACATTTTCATTCATTCTCTTAAACCACGAATTCAGATCACAGTTCACAAAAGTAAAGAAAACCAAAAACACTATCAGAGCTATCTTGTATATTTGCTTCACCAGTAGTATTTTGAAAATACTTATGGTGACAATAAGTATTTGAGAGCAAAAAAAAAATCTATACCATACTCAACTCAAAACCATAAACAACTGTTATTGTTTATAGGAATATAGTGAGTGTGAAAAAGCAAAAGCATACAATATTGGTTACACTCGTTCTCTCATTTATATCCATAGTAACATAGAAGTATATGGTATATTTGTTTTGGCAATACTTTATGGTATACTCTTGCACGTCTTTATTTCGAATCATTATTTGATCATGAGTTTGGCTAAATCACTCCAATGAACATGTCTTGAATGAAAGTCTTGTTTTTGGTGTACTGCTACAATTTTTATTAAAACCTAAACCATAAAATATTTACTTCTTAATTTATTGGACTATTTAATCTGGAATGAATGATATTAATATTTCATGTCAACTAAATTAGTCATTTAAAAGAGTTCATAGCCTTTTGCTGATACTAATTATGACTCATTTTTGGCATGTGCATTTTGTGCGATTAAGAATCTTTAAATTTAATTGCCCTCTTTAACACAAGATCTAGGGCAATGGCTCTTTCTTCAGTCAACAAAAGATGTAGTCTTTGTGATTATTTTATAAACAGTTAAACAAATTAAAAACCAATATATATATATACATGAACACACCCTATGATTAGCACAATAATATTTTCGGTAAGAATGTGATACGAGTACAAACGGGTTTATATGAATATGAATTACTACCGAAAAAAAACAAGTAAAAATGTTTAAAAATTGAAAAAACCAGCAGCAACAAGAGCAATAGTCTATTAGAATACCTATATAAAGTAATTATTTTATACACGCACTTATCCGCTTGCTTTTTAATTTGTTCTTGGGCTTCTATGCCATTGACCGAAAATGGTCAATTTCAATATATTTTGTTTACAGAATTTTGTATAAAACCCACACATACTCAGAGTTTTTGTTTTGTTTTAAATCTTTCGTAAAAAAAGGCACGAACAACAAAGTAAACGAGCTTTAATTTACAGGCGCAATATATATGTACGTACGTAGATATGTAGCTGTCAGCAATTGAAAGACCGATCATCAGTCATTTCAAATTCTTGATACAAATTTTTTGATTTCTTTTTCTCATTAATGACTTAAAAGAAAGACACATTTAACTAGTAGTAGTCGATTGTGAATTACTATTAGATATGCTACTTCATAATAAAGTTTTTTGACTGATCAGCTGCTTTATTCTATAATTCTTCTATTAAAAATTTTTAAACTTGATTTAGCGCTTTTTGGCTGTAAATTAAAAGACATTTTTGAACGTGTATTAGGGCTACATCTCTAACATCGAAAAAACAATTTTTTTTACAACAAAATATATTGACAAAAATATATATAAAAATTGTTCAAGTCAATTGCCAGAAAACGAGTTTTTATGTTTTATAGTTTCCAAATGGTGTTTTATATTTGAAGAGCCGCCATTTACAATGGAAAAATTTGCTGAACATATTCCTCACCTTATATCATGATCACTAACTGTTTTATTTAAGAATGGAAAGTTTTTGTTTAATTCACTATTAAAATTACATTTTCGCTTCGGCGCCATATCTAAAATGTGATAACAAAGTGGAGGGTATTTTTATATTTAAAATATATAGAAATTAATTACCAAAGCTTACCGCAAAAATAAAAACCTTCTGCACAAAATTTATTTTAACAATATTTCTTCTTTTTACTTTTCCAATTTAAGTTGACAAGAGTTTAACCCGTTGAACATACCTTTTGAGTGTTGCCAGGTAATAATTTTTGGCATTGTTATAGAGCATATTACAGTAAAAGTATTAATGTAGAAATTTAGGAATTTGGAGAAAATAAAATTTATAATTATATAAATACAAAATACAAATACAAATTATATACGGACAATATAAAGGAAATTCTATCAAAAAAAAGGCAGTTTACTGTCCTCTTTAAAAAAAATCTGAAAGGACATCGGGTCAAGAAGGAGGATTTCCCTCTTAAAATCAAGACAAATGGTCTCCGTATCTATAATGCCTCTGATAATATTAATAACATCAGGCAACTTGTTTCGAAGATCGCATTTAAAGTTGTGTTTTGTTAGACTGCATTATTAAAACCACCTTGGTCTGTGCTATTTACACTTAAAAATCTATTTAAATTAAAATCAATGTCGTTCCTTGGTCATCGCATCAGTTGAGAACGGCTGGACCGATTGTGACAATTTTTTCTTTTTTCTTTCTTTCGTGATCCAACTTAGGTTTTTACGGAAATAAAATTTTGCCTCGCCCATTTTTACGCCTACTTTTTTGATTTAACTTAAATCAGAAAACGGTTCCATTGATTTGACTAATTTTTCTTTCAAATGTTTGTATTAATCCATTTTAAGTTTTCGTCGAGAGAAAAATTTGTGACGCCTACTTTTACGCCCATTTTTTATTTACCTAAAATCAGAAAACGGCTTCATGGATAATCATACCCTAAACCTACATGCATAAGTCAATAAATGAATAAAATTTTCATTCAAAAACAGTTTTTCTTCCCTTTTCAACGCATTTTAAAAATCGAACGCACACATTTTTTTTAATTTGGACAGGACAGCGTCTGTCGGGTTAGCTAGTTAGTAAATATATAAAAAGTTATCGTAATATTTTGGTTTTTAAAGTTTACGGAGTGTGCTTGTACACGTATGCGATCTGATAAACAACAATAAATGCATAGAAAAACTGAGAAAGATCACCATATAATCAGCGTGGACATTGCAAAGGATTCAGGCTTTCATCACCAAACAATTACTACCCACTTTAAAAAAAATTGAAGCTCTATAATTAAGTGTAACATGAATTAACAGTGAATTGACTGGATATAATTTTCATTTGCGGTTCACTTGTAAAGCCGAATGATGACGAACCATTTTCGAAACCATAGAATTCTGATTTTTACTGCCAACATTTAATGAGACTGAAGTAAAAAATTTAATGCAATCGGAATCATTAGGTGTTATGTTCCATCCTGACAACAGCAGGATGACTCGTCAGAGACTACGAAATCTTAGTTGGGAATTTTGTGCTTCCACTATATAGCCCGAACTATTCATCTTTATATTATCATCTTATTACCTCTGCAGAACTCTTCCAATGGTGTAAACTTAAATACTATAGCTGCCTGTAAGACGCAATAGAAAATCCAGACACAAGAGGAGAAATGGATTAACCCTTAATGGGTAAATGGTGAAATATTATCCATCAACGGGCACATTTGTACTTGGTTTAAAAAAGTTTTTAATTTTTAAGAAAATTTTCAACCAAACTTTTTTGAATGCGCAATAGTTCAGCGGTTATCAGATTAGTTCTGTGCCTAGTGAAAATATTTTCATATTAAGAGAAAATATCTGCTGCCATTTCAACACGATATCTTATTTCTTCCGATATTTCATACCAGTAGTCAAAATAAACCCCGAGATATCGAAAACTGTTTACGGTTTTCTTTTGTAAATTTTGTTCATAATTATATATTTTTTTATCTTATGTTCTGAAGACTCGAGTTCGAGCCCTAGCAAAAGTGATCAATTTTTTTATTTAATTTTTGTTTCGTCAGAAACGCTTTAATTAGATCAAAGTTAACTGCATTGAATATTTTTGGTAATCAAAGGAGAAATGATGTCCGTGAAGGAATAGTACGTTAGCCAAACTGAACAATTGTTTTCGACTCCAGCTACGGCAGTCTCATCGGAGTTCTTTGTGTCTTTTGTCTCCTTTGATTACCAAAAATATTCAATGCAGTTAACCTTGATCTAATTAAAGCGTTTCTGATGAAACAAAAATTACATATATATATTTTTTTTAAGTAATAAAATCCTGACTGTCCCCAGATATTGGAACCCTTATATATTATTAGCAAGAAGAGTCGTAAAATTAGCATGTCTAATGCTACTAAGGATGGTTTTAGTCACATACATATATTCTCTTCCGAATGGCGCAGTATAGCTTGTGAAATCTTCACTTAGAGCAGTGATTACCATTTCATAGCACAATTGTGCAGAGAGCATTCACACGTATTGCTTACGCTCTTTAATCTTTTCACCTTTACTCAAAAAAACTGATCGATTACACTCAAAAAATATTTTATATTAAAAAATTCAATTTTTTTAGAAACATTAAAAGCTTAGTTAGTAGGTTATGAACCAAAATTAGATCTTAAATTGAAAATCGCGATTTCAAGCTTAATAAGTTTAAAAATTGTTAGAAAGGGTAGATCATTTAGTGATGATGTTTTTATTAAGCAATTATTGAAAAAAAATTTGGAAAAGGCCTAATTATTGTATTTATTTTCCGACTTAAAATATATTTGTTCAAGCAACGCAACAAATTACTTCTACAATTACGAAACTGTCAAATAAAAATAAATGAAGAAGATTTTATCTTCTAAAAGTCTTATTTTATCCCAGTTATATATATACTTGTACTTTTAAAGAATTTTTTTTAAGAAGAATAAATAGAGTCAAACATTTATAACTTTATGTATGCATATTGATGAAATTAATGTCAAAATAGCGTATATTACTAAAATTTTTCTATGACTGTAAACAAAACTTTTTTTTTCTCTCTTACTCACTAATACACAACCAAAAACATTTTGGTAACCCCTGACTTAGAGTACACATTAAGTAAGAAAAGAGACATTTCACATCACTGGTTTACTCCTCTTGAAATTGTAAATGTACACTAATCAGTTCACCGTCGATATTCAACTGTGTCCTCCGGACACAATTCAAACTTTTTATTGTATCAGATTTCCCCGTCTTCTTTACCAGTCGATGTTAGAATCTCAATAAATTTTTCGTATTTCACAGTATCAACCATCTGTTCATAACAAATTAAACATCGTTTTTTTACAAATATATACACTTTGTCTTGTATGTAGCATTTATCAGAATTTCGGGAGTGAATTATTTAAAAAAAAAACTTTGAAGGCGTGCCTTATTAGACTGCTCAGTCTTTATGCATTGCAATTTTTCTTTTGGCTTTTTTTAAGGATACTAATTCAAACTAACCTGAATAAATATTATTTACGAATTTATTAGGTAAACATTTGTTAAAATATTAGTTTATATTTCATTTATTTTTATTAGTGAGACACTTGTCACATTGATCTAAAGATTCAACATGAAAATTGAAGTTCAAACCCATCTTTTTAATGACTGCACCAATACTCCAGTAACCAGTGTCTATTGCTAAGAGCCTTTATAAAGAATGGGGATGGGGATCTTCCCCAAAATTTTTAATTTGCTGCTCCCGTCATATCTTGGCCAAAAAATAGGAAAGAGCATAAGAGGATTTTTTTCTATACTTTCCTACGGAAAAACCTCAAGAAAAAAAGGAGAGCGGATTCCTAACGTGTCCAGAAAATTCATTATCCCTTGTGTTTCTCTTCATGTTACAAACACTAATTGAAAACTAATATACCAATAACCTTAAAGGTAGTGTATATTTGTGGATTTTAATTGAATATTTTATTACAAGTGTTTTATGATTTTTATTATTGTGGCCATTTTTTTCTTGTGTTTTTTTTTTAGTTTTATAATAGCGTTCTTATGTCTTGTTCGAAAACTTTCATAATGACCCAGTTGTGATGTCATATTGAAGGCCATTGTATTACCAGGTACTTACTTAAACTTTTATTTTTAGGGCTGAAACGATAAAAAATGTGTTCGTTTTCTTATGTTTTGTTAAAATTCCAATTTTAAATCGGCTACGCATGGATATTTAAACCCAAAATTAGAACAATTGCTTTATATTACACTTTAATCAGAAAAACAAATAATGCTTGAGACGTACTGAAACGCTATAAAATAAAATAAAAATTTACATATTCAAAGCAGTTTCTTTTATTCCTTTTCTTTCTGTAGAATTTATTGAAGTTCTTTAGAAAACACCATATAAATATTTATTTTTTGAAGATTTGCTTTATGATTGTAAAGTGAACGATTTTTATCGCTAAATTTTGACTGCCAAACAAAAGAGTTAATTTTTCTTTTACGATAATGATGATATTTTTTTTATCGTTTTCTGATTAAGGAAAATAATTTATGGCTCATCACATTCATATGTCCCATATACAGGGGGAAGAGGGAATATTGGTTATAAAATTTTGTTTTCAATATTTTAAGTAGCAGAGTGTACATTTGCAGGGTGTTCATTTCACAAACGAACAGTGTATCTAAAGAAATTTTTTTTGTAATACATTATACGTATAACCGGCTATTCAACTACGGACTTTCATGGAAAAGCTTACTGTTTACATTATTATTATAAACATGTCACATTGACCCATTGGAAACCATTTTCTGGCAGTAGCCCATCTATTAGCTTTGTGTTCCAATCTTGCTGAGATATATAGTATAGCTTGTAAAAATAAGCATATCAGATTATTTAAAGTATGTACTGCTTTTGTAATTAGTGTTAAAAGGTTAAGTTTAGTTACAAAGAGTGTCGGAAGACTCGTGGTCACTTCATATATTGTATTGTAGAAAGCAGTGTAGAGAGCAGTATATAGAGATGATGACATACCAGCTGTCCTCTTAAATTCCATGCCAAAACCTCTTAATTTCTCTCTCAATCGTTTTTGTTTGAATAGAGTGTTAATCGGAAGAGGTAATAATATACATATACTGAGTATGAACTTAAACTTTATCTTTGTTCACATTGAAACACGGCTTCATGGATTATGCCAAGCCAAAATCGAAATTAACAAGTTGTAGAATTGATGCCCAGTATTTAGGACTGATTGACCGACAAACTAGTAGACTTTCAAAGAGGTTTATAATACTTATGTATACATATGTACTGTTATATGGATTAATTTTTAGATAATAAGCAAAACATAGAAGTATGTTCTTGATGCATCGCATAAGAAAAAACATCGATGTATTTTTTTTCGTGAGCTTCCCTACTAATAACTTAATTAATAGGAAATTATTTTTAATATAATCGAACATGATTAATTTAAAAAATTATTATTTACTCTTGTTTTAATATCATCATCAAATTTTTATTATTTTATAATTTTATCTTGAAAAAAACCAGTAGAGAATCTCGCCGGTTTTGACCGAATGGATGGGTAGCAAGAAAGCAAACAGTCTTTGTTGATTTTATGAATTAAAAATATCGTAAAAAATTGCTGATGATGATAATGATGATGATGATAAATATAATAATGATTAAAAAAAATGTTGCTGACAATATGTAAATGAGTTTTAATTGACAGCCTGATTTCTTTATTTAAATATTTATAAAGTTGAAACTCAATACAGTACGATATTGTATCGATACAACTGTTGCTGCTGCTTTTATATTCAGCGATAAATTGTTTCATAATTTATGCACAGTTGTTGGTGATACGATTTGCATATTAATATCTTTTAATATTAAATAGCAAAACTTTTTTTTATTTATTCATTATTTTTTCTTCTTCTTTTTTTTAATATTTAACAAAACTAAATATTAAAGGTTTGATCAATCGTCCATATAGGGGTCTCTGTTGTTTATTTTATTAATTATGTTTGATCATGATAAATCATCGGTATCAAAATTAATTTACTTTTACTTTTTAGATTATACTCATATTTATTTTAAATAATTAACGAAAGTTTTTTGGGCACATTTAAAGTTTACTGAACTTTAGCTTCAAATTAAAAACATTCAAAAACTGAGCAAAGAAAGGCACTTGTAGCTAAAATGTTTAAAGCAATAGTTCTACAATTAATTTTCAATGTAAAAGAAAAAAAATGTATAAAAAAGACTAACGGCGTCGAATCGCATGGCATTGGTCGACAAACCTAAAAATTACAAGCGAAAAAAGGCTCATGAAACAAAACCAAAAATGGTCGTGTTATCTAGCTAATGACACCTACTTGTTGAATCCACATATTGGTTGGCTGAAAATGTTCAGTTATAAGTCACGAAATAGTAGTGGTTCTTCTAACATTATATTCGAAAACACACGACTCAATGACGCCTCCAGACAATAAAGAGCACCTGATGCAAAGGCTTTTGCCCAATAACTTCTGGACTCTCCACACTCTATATGCGCCAGTTTGGCTTGTTGAAGTAACCATTAGATAAGAAATGAGTTTCATTGTTAAATAAATTTTTATTTAACAAATTAGCATTAAAAGCATATTTTTCAAGCACCTAATCAGCATATCTATGGCTTTGGGAAATGTTAGCGGGCTTTAATTGTTGTCTGAGTTGCACTCTCTGTAGATGGAAATGCAAATTCAAATGCAAAATATTTCATATTGAGCTGCGAGATAGGCGCAATGCCGACCACATCTGCTAAGCTTTCAATTTCTTAAATTTCTTTATAATATTGCCAATACTTCTCACAGCATTATAATGACCATAATCATAATAATAATCGCCATTGTCTAGTATGTAGTATATTCTGTGTTAGTAGAAGAGACTTCTGGATTCAAACCGCAGCGATGACATCTTTACAGGGGACCACCTCTAAGAAGTCTTCTGGCAAAAGCTCTGGGAAAAAGCTGCTTAAATCTGTCGTTCGGTGTCGACTTTAAACTGTAGGTCCCGGTGCTCATGGATAAAAGTTGTCATACGCAACATATGTAGGTGCTATGAAAAGCTGGGCTGTAACTCAAAAACAGGGTCGTAATATCCAACTATGTGTGTAAATTTGAGCTTGTATGTACATACATACATAGTATTAAAAGATGTTTTTAAATTCTTGGTATAGAAGTAATTACATGTCTTTTTAAAATACTTGTGTAGTAAATTTTCAAAATATGGTGATCGGCATATCTCTATTTTTTTTTTTTTTATTGAGACCAATACTCAGGGGTAAACTCCTACTAAATGCTTAAGCGACTTAGGAATGAGACAAATTGCTGTGAATTGATCATTCGAAGGCCAGTGTTATACCTTCACCAATGAATGATCAACAGCAATTGCCTCATCGATCCATGTTTATGTGTGGTGAGTGCATTCGCTAAGTAGGTTTAGCTGTTATCTGCTACTTCCCAATAGGTGGCGCTTTTCTCCTGATCATTCGTTTTTCTTTGTCAAAGGTTAAGGTGGAATAGAGTGGAACGTAAGAGAGCGGTTGCTTTGTGATTTGACTTCTTGGAGAGGGTCTTATTTTTAAATTATAATTTTGAAAAAACCGCAAACTAACTTTTTCATTTTTCACCTTTGCTGGGATTCGAACCTGGGACGTTTGAGTTTTTGTTCTAGCACTCTAGCAACTATACCACGCACCCCTCTCTATGGCCATTTCAACTCTTTAATACAAAAATTTTTGTATTTCCACTCATTCGCTACAGGTATTTATGGCAGCTAATAGATGGCTGACTGTGGTGAAACAGAAAAATAATATTTAAATTTTAAAAACAGGAATGTTTTGCTTTTAATTTTTCCCTTTTGTTTTTTTAGATACTAAAAGGGATATAATCTGATATCTTTGTAATCAAAAAAATCAAAATCAAAATGTAGTCGCCGTGGTCTAGTGGTTAGTGTGTTGGCTTACTAAGACGATAGTGCCGGGTTCAAATCTCGGCACCGACATCTTGAAAAAAGAAATATGAAAAAAATATTTCTTTCGGCGACTACCTCTCAGCAGCCTTCTGGCAAAAGCTCTGAGAGTAATTAATTGCCATGAAAGAGCTTCTCAAGTCTGTCGTTCGGAGTCGACATTAAACTGTAGGTCCCGGTACTCATGGATAGAAATTTACACACACAACATGAGTGCTGCGAGAAGCTAGGCCGTAATCCTGACACAGGGTTGTAAAGGCCAGTTATGTATGTATGTATGTATGTAAAAGGGATATAATTCTTATTTAGTGTAAACATTTTTGAACATAAGAATTTATAGTTTTAATACCATCTTTGGAAAAAAGTGGCTATAGAGATATGCGTATCCACATAAGGAATACATTTCATATTTCATATTTTAAATATTATAATTTAATTGTGAATTACAAACAAAATATTTATGAAAAATAAATAGCTTGATTTTGGTAAAATTTAAAATGTTTTTAAGTGCTCTTTTGATATACTACCTAAAAAATGATCTCTTTTTCTAAAAAAAACTTTATATTATTTCATTGAATGTCTTAAAAATTATGAAAGTTTTTAATTGTAAAGCTATAAAGAAGTTGGGTTGTATTTTTAGCTTTGTTTTTTCTTCTGTATTACCTTTTTATGAGTAATTTAAGCCTAATTTAGCTTTAAGAGATGGTCATACTCATTAAAACTGTTGCTGACTTTATATCTCAATTAAGACCTATTAACCTTAATATTTTAATTAAATATTTTTCAAAATCTCTCCAATTGTTTTTCTTTATATGTAACTAAACAAACTATGATACAATGTATATCCCTTTGAGAACCAACGACGTTTTTAAGTCCCATTTCCGCAAAAGTAATGTTTCAGTATTTTTAATTTTTAAATACTAACCAACATGATTTTTAAAATTTTTTCTTTGTATTTTTTTTAGGAAAAAGGACCCAGCACAATTGTGTACTTTGGGTAATAACGTTTAAAATAAATACCAAAAAATTTTAAAATGTAAAATTTATTTTCTGTTAGAATTAAAAAAAACACAACAAAAACAAAACATTTTTTAAATTAAAATTAAAATACTTCATTCAATAAATAACAAAATAAAAAATAACAAAAAAAAATGAGATCAATTCATATAAAATTTGAGCACAAGGACTTATTTTGTATGATATTCCTTAAAACAGAATTTATCCTTTGCCAAACACAAGTGCACTTTACACTTTTGGCATCTTCCTCTTGATCGACTTTCGCAACCTGTATTGCGGCATCGTTTAGCTGTACCATTTAAAAACTCAGGCCAATGGTCTAATCGATCGTATCTAATGTCATCTGGGGCATTATGGGGACGGTATTTATTTCCATGATATCCTTCGGGTAACTGAAAAGGTTGAACCGTGTTTGGCGGCACAGATTTGAATTTTGCTAAAACCTCTCCAATTTCCATTTTAAAACACAAAAATTTTTTTATTTTATTTTTCGGAGTTAGAAGTGATTCTGCATCTTGCCTGTATTCCATCCAGCTGTTATAAATAGCTAGATCGAGAAAATGAAAAAACACTTTTACAGGCCATTTTCTAGTTTTCATTTTAATGCGATAATACTCCATCATTTGATCGGCTATATCAACCCCTCCCATTTTATCATTATATAATTGTATAACCGCTGGAATAGGAACAGGCAATCGCCGTTTTAAGTTTTTTATCCAGTGTTCTTTTTCACTTACAGGGTCTTTTCCACATATAGTTGATGCAACTGTTACACATTTAGTATCGCTCCATTTTACTATAGCAATAGAATCATTTTTTACAAATTGAATTATATCGCCTCTAGACATGTTCTTGTCAGCTGGTAGGTTAATTCTTTTTCCCAAACGATTTGACATAATAGTGCCTGTGGCTCTATATCCTTTTGATTCTAGCTTTTCTAATAGAGGTATTGTGGTAAAAAATCTATCAAAGTACAAATGACTACCCCTTGGCAAATATTTTGTAAGTCTTAAGACAACTGATTCCCCGTGACCAAGCCCACAATCCGGAAACGTTCCAGCACCTTGAAATAGCTCAAAATCTACTATCAGGCCTTTAGAGGTCGCACACACAAAATTTTTTAAGCCGACTGGCCGGGGTTTTGATCTCATTACCTGCCGAGCCGGACACCTCCCAGTAAAAGGTATTATTTGTTCATCAATGGAGTAACTGGTTACTTTAGTAGCTAGCTGATTACAGCGGCTTCTAACTAAATCAATCGCAGGTTGCACCCTCCATAATTTATTTGAGGGATTTGGTTTGCTGGTATCAACAAAATGAATAATGTTCCGCAGCTTCATAAATTTGTTTCTCGACATCGATGACGCAATAAGCTCATTACGAAAGTTTTCGGCCCAATACATATTAATTTGGGGATATCCCAAACAAGACATTATGATAGAGCAACCATAAAAATTTTTAATTTCTGCTTCTGTTAAATTAATTTCAGTGCCAGTGGAGGAAAGAAAATACATTTTTGTATACGTAACTACTTCTTTGAAATGATTTTCGGTGAAATATTTACAAAAGTATTCAAAAGGAGTACCAATTTTTACAAGATTTTGACATTCTTGCGTTAAGAGGATTTCATGAACCTCAAAACCTTTTTGCAGCCACAATTCATCTCTTTTATTATTTTGGTTTCCAGTGTCTTGGATTTTAGGAATTTGAACTAGTAATATGACAAAATTAATGTAAGGTAAAAAAAGAAAACCTAAACAAACCTGTACTTTCTTCAAAGCTATCTTCGGAACTTTCTTCGTTGCAGTCTTTTAGTTCCCAACATGTGTCTTCGAGATCATCATCTGAAGATAAATCAATATCTGAATTCTCGAGAATATCTAAGACCTTTTGAAGGTCCGATTCATTTAAAAAGTTTAGTTTTTTTCCTAAAAATAAACCACATAACACAATTGTGAGCTTGAGTTTAAACATGAACTTATTGCCGCATAACACGATTGTGCTATCTCTTTTTTAGTTCAACAGAAGTTTTAGTAGAAATACGAGAGATTGTTGAAGAAACGTTAAATCATCAGTAGAATACTTAATTAAGCAATAAACAATTTTGCTAAAATTCTACAATTCGAAGAACGAAAATACTGTACTTACCACTTGGCATGCTTCTGATCTCTCTGAGATGAGTATCGCGACTGACGTTTTTCTTCTTTTCTTGTACGATTTTTTACAGTTTTAACGTATTCAATTAAAGAAGAGAACCTAACACAAGCACTGCTTTTAGTAGTTTAGGATTTAAATAATTTCTTTTTTTTTGAGAATTTTTTTATTGTACATCGCACAATCGCTTAAGATGGTTCTCAAAGGGATATTAAGTATTGCCTACATTATCAACCAACAAATCTCTGCTCGCAACTAGGCAGGCCCATTAGTTCCACCCACTTGTGTGTAAAGGAAAAAATGTTGCATGAATAAAGTAAATAATTTTGTTTAACAAAAAATCACAAATACTCAGCATAAAAAAAAGGGAATGTTCCTTTTTTGTTCTGGTTTTTATAGATCCTTATCATTTTTGTAAAAAAGAAAAGAAAGAAAAAAATTATGAATAATAATAATAAAAGTACTCGTATTATTAATAATTACCAGGTAATTGTTTTATTGTAGTTGATGTAATCATATCCCTTTAGTTTGTGTGCCTTGTGAAATTGTTTTTTCCTTTTTTTTTATTAAAATAAAAATACTTGAAAGCAAATATTATGCACGAAACAAAATTTTAAAGAATTTTTATTCCATTAAAATACAACATTTTAAGCAATAAAGAAACGTATAATTAAAACTTTACAATTATGTTAATTGTTCTGTAACATGAAACAAATTAAGAGATAAACGATAAAATTATTAAAGAAAAATGTGTAAACTGAGTAATTTTCCTTTAACTAAAAAAAAAAAAAATAAAAAAATAATAAATACATAAAATTTATAAGAAAGAATTTCAGTTTTTACTCTACAGCCAGCCAGTCTGTATTCAATAATTTGGCGCTATAAAAAGCCGATCTAATTAAAATGTCGACAATTTCTACTTCAATATACGATTAGAAAAAGAGTGTTTTCTTTTATAACTATGGTTTGACAACTGTGTACGTCAAATTTCAGAATTTTTTTTTTTTATTTTATTTTTTTTTTTTAGATTAAAGATGCTGTAAAGGATGATATTTGCCGCACAAAAATTATATTTGAAGACCCTGATTTCCAGATGGAAGTAGAAGGCTAAGAACAGGAAGCTGAAGACTATGATGGAGCACAATTATTGGCGGATTTCGAGGCTTCAGATCATAAATATGATGATAAATATGAATATGGCGAAGCGTTATATATCTCTTCTGACCTTTATGATGAAAACTTAAAGTCAAAAATGTTTTAAAAGTACCCAATAATTTGAATTTGAATTTTATTGAAACTTAAAAAGTTAATTACATAAAAGCGATTGTAAAGACTAATTGAAAAAGAAAAAACTTAAAATTAGAAATTATTATTTTAATACAGAATTTAAAGGAAATTAATGCAGCATGCTTGCGATAATTTGGAAAAGTACAATTACAAAGAGTAATAAAGATCAAACAATAAATAAAACAATAATACGTTTAATTTAAAAAATAGTGAAAAACTAAATTTTTAGGGTACAAAGTGCTCTTTGTAAGCTATTTCTAGACACATTCAGATTGTATTCGTATGTTAACAAAAGTTGTGCAGATTTATAATGGCTACAATTTTACCATATATTGTTGGTAAAAAATTACGAGCCCCTGTAAGTTATGCTGGAAAAAGTAAAAAAAGAAATAAACTTCTCCTACATTTTTGAAAAAAGTGCAAGAAAACATTATTTTTTGCACTTAAAATGTTGTTAGGATTTGTTCAGTAGACTCTTTACAACATTATTGCCAAACGTAGTTGAGCAATATCTTTAAGTTTGAATTAGCTGTTGGCCAAAAACTGAGGACACCGAGCCGAACCGAGTCAGATTATATATATACGGCGTAGGATTATTAAAAGAAACCAGCAACTTTTGCATTGAATATGAATCCATTTTACTGTATATTTAAGCAAAACAATAAATCTGAGTAAGTATATGTTTCTTACAACACTGTTAATATGATCAGAGCATGAAAAAGTGGAGTTGATAGAAAATCCCAGGTATAAATTTTATCACGATATATCATATTGTGCTCTACTGATTGGTAATACGTAAGATTTTTCAGCATTAAGTGCTAAATTCTAAAACACTGCCCATTCCATAACTGAAACTAAATGATTATTAAGTTTGGAAAATTTATCATCTATTAGAACAATACAATTGGAGACATAAAGTTAAATATCGTTGGCATGCATGGAGCACACTAGTATATTTACATCCAGAATATGCATCGTTGGTCAACATACTAAATAATAGAGGCCCTAAGACACAGCCCTGTGGAACCCCAGAATTTATATCCTGTAAACCTGATTGCCTATTGCCAAGAGTTACTCTATGAGCGCGACCAAATAAATAGTTCTGCATAAGACATAATGCAGTATAATTGAATCTAAAATAGTGTCTTGATTTTTTACAATTTATTGAGCGATCTACTCTATCAGAGCTCTTAGAGAAATCAAACAGACATATGTGAGATAAGTTTTTAATGTCATATTCACACCTTATATCATCAATAACTTTTAGGGCTGCAGTAGCACAACAATGACCAACACAAAGCCCAGACTACAATTTGGACATAAGAATATTATGATTTAGGTGAAATGTATATGTATATAGGATGTCCCACAACTCAACGTCAAGCCGAAACGTAATAAAAAACGAATAAAAAAGCATTTGAGTAAAATGTGTATGGAAAAATCGGGTTACTTGAGGTTTTTATTTTTCTACTCGTTTTTTTTTAGTATGAAACTAACAATTATTGTACCATTTTACAATCCTGATTAAATGCGCTACTATTACTATTACTTTTAAAGGAACTTGCCAATGCATTTTCGTACAAAAACAATAAAAACCAACCACAGTAACCAAAAAATTGTTACAGTTTCACCAAATTTCTGGGTTATTCTTAAATGCCCATAAATCTAAAACTGCATAGGAATAATTTCTCTTCTGAATTTTCTCCTGATGGTTACAATCAATCCTGTCACCCCATTTAGACTTGATGTTGAGTTCTGGGACACTCTGCATAAAGAAGGGGAGATTGAAACAGTCCAGAGTAAAAAGTTGGTACTACACCCAAAGAGTCTACCAAGAATTTCTTAAGACAGAGGCCTCTTAAATGCCGGCAGCATTGTATTCATAGCCCAGTATTAAGACCAAATTGGTTTGCACCATATAGTGATGACAAGATCGTCTCTAAATTGCAAATTGTTTTGCGTTACTATCTGCCCCATCAGATAAAAATAAATTCATCTACATACTAACGACTCCGAGTTACTACTAACATTAGTTAAATAGTGTTATTATTACAGGGTTAAAACAAAAAGCATACCCACTACTTCAAAATCTTTAATTCAAAGTCTTATAGACTGGTAAGAATATGACAACACCTCTGTGGTAAACAAAATTAAGTAAAAGATCTAAAATAAAGCTGCAAAAGCTAAAAAAAAATAACATTTTATAAAAATTTTTTTATTTTCTTACAAAAAAAAAAGATCTCCTCCTTTTATTACAAATTCTATGTACTTCACGCTTTCGTTATTGAAAATGAAATGGAAATTGAAAATTAATATCTATGGCTAATAAATCAAAATATATTAAAAACGCTTTATATTTTTTGCAATATACGAGTATATATCGATTTGTTTAAAATAAATAAAAATGAAATTCCATTTTACCATTTAAAAAAACTGTTATGCTGTCTCAATACCGAAAATATATTTTTTTCCTCAAGAAAGAAAAAAAAACAGCGTTAAGAAATCCATAAAAAACATTAAAATAAAAAACATGATATTAAACACGTTTTTCTTTATGACGGTCGTCGTCTGTACGATTATGATCATTAACCAGGGCTATAAACAATTTAGCGCCATATTAAAACCAAGTACTTGTGTTTAGCACTTGTACTCGAAATCGTAAATTTGTCGTTATTGTTGTAGCATTAAAAATGTAAATACAACGACCAACTGACTGAATGACTAACAAACACTTACTAAAAACGTTTAGACGTACAAATCGCATAACTTGGCTTAATGTCTGGAGAAATAAACAACAACAAAAACAACAAATAAAACAAAACACGCATTAACAATAATTTCAATATCAGCGATAAATGTGTGTATCGATTTATCAGTAAAACGTCAAGTAAATTTTAAATATTCAGCAACCATTTGTTGTAAAACAATTCGTTAAATCTGTAGCCATTGCAATGAGATATTAAACTTCATATGGAATATTGAAAAATAATGTCATCGTAAACATAAAAATCGAAATTTAATTAATTTTCAAATTTTTAAGATGATAAAAAGCCACTTTAATAGGATAATAAATGGAAATGGTTGTAAAAGATGAATTCAAAATGTGAATTGTAGTCCTTCGGATATAGGTTTTTTAAAGCTATTAAAATTGGGTTTATGAAAAATGTAGAAAAGAAAATTGGAATTTTGAACGATATAACAACATACAGAAGCACGTGTAACCAAAACATATAATTTTTTTTATTTATAAATGCAGGCTTATTTGCTGTGTCCTAATTATCAAGGCCAGAGGCCTTATTCGGTAAGTCTCATAAGCTAAAACTCTATCGCTAAAAAATTATAAACTTGATTTAGAACTTTTTGGCTACGCATACAATTCTTGAACGCGTATTGTAATTAAAAAGCTTCATGCAAATCATCTTTAAAATTTTTAATTTTTTATATTTTAACATCCAGCCTGTTTTAAAAACTCATATTTTAGCATTTTAGCTCAAGAGAAATACATAATAAGGCCCCAGTTTACACTATAATATGCAGTAATCAAACTAAAATGGAAAGTATAATAACGTAAACGCAATATGATAGAAAATGTCATTTGATCAGAGTTGTATTTTTATAAAATTACGAGAACAAAATTAGGAATGGAAAATTTAAATTTTGTCAACATAATTTCTTTCCTTTTTATAAATACAGTATTCCACAGATAATTGCCTCGACAAAATTTTCAAAATTTTTGGGCAATTATGTGTGGAAGTCATTTAAACGAATACGGTTAATTGACTGTATACACTGCCGTCAATACAAGTGAAAAGGAAGTAACGTTATGCTTATATTTATACATAAACTTGGTAGACTTTAATTACAGGTAGTTTGAAAGTAAATTTAATACATTTTATGCCTATATAAACATAGTTGAGTTAAGCTGCAGTTTTTAGAAAATAATTATTTTGAGTAATTAAACGAGAGAATTTAATGGGACATTTTTATTTGGGGAAAATATATTTGAGGTAATTAACGGCCGTATGTATAATGAATAATAAACAACTCGTTAGTTATATGGGGTAAAAAACTCTATTTGATAACTAGTCAGATAATCCAAAAAATTTAATACTTTGTACCTTTGAGTAAGAATTTCCACGTATTGGAATGACAAACTTAGCCACTGGGTACAACGACATGCTAATTTTTTATTATACATTAGGCTGTAAGTGAATAACGCAATTAGGCGAAAGTTAATTATATCTAGAATTTTATTAGAAAATAGTAAGAAAAAATAGGGGGACTTAGTAATTGAGGTAAATAAGCGTGAAATCCAATTAAGCGTTGGGAAATTATCCGGGGAATACTGTAATCATAAAATAATAAATATTAAGTTATAATTTGAAGCTTATCTTTCTAATTTTAATTCAGTTAAACAAACTCATATTTGTTGTAAAAACTAATTAAACTAATACTAATTCATAGATTTTTGGCATTAAAAATTGTCACGCAATGGCACTTGTTAACGATTGTGAACAAATACGGCACATATGTTCCCAAAGCATTTTCCATACCCAAGTGACATTTCAAAATTAAAATGTGAGCTACAATTTGCATATATATACTATACTTTGCACTTTTTCTCTGGAACCATCTTTCTGAATTTGGGGGGAATCTTGTTTGCAGTGATCAATTTTAAAACTGACCCGAGATGACTGTCAGTACTTCTTGATCTCATTGGAGAATTATTTTCTTACATAAGAAAAAATAACTGTTCGCACCGATAAGTACTTCCAAATATGGCATAATTTCATATGCAAATGTTTGAGTGTTTTCAAATCTAGCTGGCAAATATTAGTAAAATTCAGACACTCCAACTTCAATGCATTTTTGAGACAACGAGATTACTTGAAATGCCTTCACACTTCCAAAACAAACAATTTCTGCCGATTTACTTAATTAACTATTCTTTAATGAAATTACCTTCGGTAAAAGGTTTCGAGTGTACCGCTGCTTTACTTTCGTATAATACTTTGTTGTTTTTTCAGTCCCATTCTTTTAACTTTTCTTGTCTCATTAATCCTTCGTAAATATAATATTCTGATTTATATTGCACATAGTGAAGTATAACGTTATATTATCAAGCAGATGATTTAGCAGTTCCCACTTTCCTTGGAAATTTCGATGTTCTTGAGTAATTTTTTGTTTTGTTTTACTGCCACTTGGTGTCGATAAAGAAATGCGAAATACAAAAGCTTGAAATAAATTAATAAAACTAATATTTTCCTCCTAGCTTACTTACGATGCTTTCAAAACATATGTGACTTATTGCAGGATATTTATCTTCGCTTCGTAACTAAATTTGTAGGTTTTTGTTTCCTTAGTTCTTATTTTAATGGGCCATACTAATTTAATGTACCAGTAACATAAAAAATGATTCCACAGAAAAATTTATAACTGAATTTTCGTTTTGTTCTCTTGTACTGTTATATCGAGTGGGCCGCGAGTTTGACTTCTATGGTGTAGAAGAAACTTTATTGTACTACTTCCATTAGTATTACATACCCCACCTGGCCGTGGTAGGCTTATCAAATACAAATAGCAGAAAAATATGATAATGGAATAAAAATAACGAATTTACTCAAAAAACTAAATTAATTTTTCATGAATATATGTATAGAAATTTAAGCTGAAGTTGCATTAAATAGATAGACACTTTTGAAAAATACTTCATATTTGATAGATTTAGGATTCGTGTTACCATTCAGTAAGTAGACTCGGTTTTACTTAGATTGTTATTTAAGCACACACAAATTTTAAGTAGCCCTAGGGAGAGCAATTAGTTTCGAAATCCCGTAATCGCAGGGGCCAATAAAATATTTTGTACTCATTATAACGAACTATGTTAAATATAATATAATAAAAAGCATAAGGACTTTAAAGCTAATTGTGTTAAAACATATTTTAGTGGCATTAAACGTTTTGGCCATATGTATAATAAAGGACTTGTGGAATAAAATCAGGTTGAACATTTTACAAAAATTTAAATATTTAGTTAAACAAAAAGCGTGCTTCTAATTTCATGTATTAAACTTTTGTATTTAAATGGCCTCCTTGCATTTATGTGGCTCACAAAGGTTTAAACAAATTACATATTCAAAACACAAGCAGCAGTCACAATGATAAACATGCAGAACATTTTGTCGATTTACTGGATAAATGTAACGATGATAATGATAATGATGGCACGAATGATAATTATAACGATGTTCATGATGAAGAAGATGATGATGACAATGATGAGATTATCGATGCTGATGACGATAAGAATGTAAGACAATGGTTCGTTGATTTTCTAAAAACGAACGCATTCTCATTATATTTCTTTTATTCATGCCTTATTTCGAATGATATCGTTAGTTGGTTAGCTGGTTGGTTATTTGGCGGTTGTTTTGTTGGATGGTTGTCTCTTTAACTAGCGAATGAATGGATAGATGGATGGATGGTTGAACGATTGCCTTTTTGGATACATGGTGGATCGATGAATATAAGAATGGTTGTTTAAATATCTGGCATACCATTTGACTTTGCTTGTATGCATTAATTTTCTCAATTTTTTCGTTGTTGTTGTTTTTTGTTCAACTTTATATTCATCTTTTGGCCCTGGTCTGATCTGTTTGTTTGCTTGTATGTTGCTGATGTTTTATTCTTTTTTTTCCTTTTCAAATCTATAGTTGCGTATGGAAATCACGTACACGCATAAACAACAGTAACAACAAGAGCAACAACAAGAAAATGAAAAGTGGCTACAACAATATTACAGCAGCTACTGTTGCTAATGTTAATGTTGCTACTACTCGTGTTTATTAATACGCACACACCTACACATACACACATTTGCAGATAAATAAGCGCAACAAAGTTTTCCACTTTATTGTAATAGCAAGAAACCCGGCAAAAAAAAAAAGGAAAAAAACCGATATATACACTCGAGGATAAACGACAAAGACAATAAAGTTTTTTAACATTTTCATTGTAAGTTTATGAAATGATTGGGTGTGCATGTGTATGTACGGCAGTGTGTTACATGAATATGCTGCTGATAATCAAACCTTATGGCAATAATAATAATACTCATATGCCCCCTTCTTCATCAGTATCAAATACTCTTTTTTCATATTTTCCTTTTTTTTGCTGTTATTGTAGTTGTTGTTTGTATTTTTATTTATTGTTATTTTCTAAAGACAATATGTTCCACTTAAGCATTTGTGGCATTTTGAAAGTCAAGTCTGTAAGTCTGGATATGTATTTAGGTAAGTAGTCGTAGTCAAGTCAAGTTAAACAAATTTTTATTCAGATTTTTACACGATTATTATCTTGCCACTGCTGACAGGAGAAACACCTGTTTTTATTCATTTTTAACTCCTCCATTATTGAGAGGTGGGTGTTTAATATAATTTTCTAAATGCGGAGGGCAGAGTGATTGTAGTGACATTTAATAACTCCCTTCAATTTGTATTTATAAATAAAATTTATTCGATTCCTTTATAATGTGGAATGTTGAAATAAAATTAAAGTTTTTTTTATTTGTGGTTGAAATGGAATTAAAAAGCAAACGAAGAAAACCCATACATACATAATTGGGCATTATAACCCTTTGTCAGGATTACGGCCTAGCTTCTCGCAGCACCTATGTTGTGTGTATTAATTTTTGTCCATGAGTAACGGGACATACGATTTAAAGTCGACTCCGAACGACAGACTTGAGAAGCTTGTTCATGGCAATTAGTTACTCTCAGAGCTTTTGCCAGAAGTTTGCTAAAAGGAAGTCACTGAAAAAAATATTTTTTTCCAAGATATTTTAAGCGAAATTTATCCAATTCAAAGAATGAAAATAAATGTAGCGAATGTTCAAAAAATTAAAAGAAGCTCAAAAAAAGTAACAAAATACTAATTGTCTTATTCATAAACGATGTTGAATAGTTCAGTAACAGTCGCTATATGTTTTATTCAAGACTTTACTTGTTTAATAAAAAGAGAAAAGCATTATTATAGCGGTAATCACTCTTCATTGCAAACAAGCAATCATAAGTGTTATATATTACAAACTTCCTTTATTATATCAATTTGAACACCAATTAATAAGAACAGAAATAAATAGCTACCCATAAGTGGATCAGTTACATTGAAATCATTGAGTACACCTTTTTGATCTTAGTTTGATCTATAAAAATCACTTGATATGAAATACGATGATTTCAATCGGTATCAACAAAATTTTATACAAAAATGCTCCGTCAGAATTATGAGCAGTTGTTAAGTTTGTTTTATATCAAAATCCTTAGTTTTCAATAAAAGGATTTCAATAAGAAAATTATTGTTTTATTTTGCAAATTTTGTTTAAAAAAAGACATTGTGTAAACCCTGCTAATGACCTCCTGCTTTAAAGTTCACATTATGAGTTTTATAAATATAAACTTTGATATCCCTTTTTTATTTTTTTAACACTCAAATGCAATTCAAAAAAATGTATCACTTTTTTTCATATCTTAATACGTCTGCAACAGAATGAAATGGCGAAAAATGAAAAAATTTTCAAAATAAAATAATAAAATGCTACTCACACACATGAATGCATTTATGCATACTAATGATGAAGAAACCAACGAGGATATTTAAAAAAAAAATAATAGAATCCCACATAGAAACACTTATAAAATATATAGAGTGTTTTCTAAATCCCTCTAGAAGTTTATATTATATAAAAGCAATACAGAAAATTAATTTGAAGTTTTTGTTTTATTCAAACGCTCAATACATGTCATTACATACATACATAACTGGCCTTTACAACCCTGTGTCAGGATTACGGCCTAACTTCTCGCAGCACTCATGTTGTGTGTGTTTATTTTTTATCCACGAGTACTGGGGCCTACAGTTTAAAGGCAACTCCGAACGACAGATTTGAGAATCTTTTTCATGGCAATCAATTGCTCCCAGAGCTTTTACCAGAAGACGGCTGAGAGGTAGTCGCCGAAGGAAATAACAATTTCATATTTCTTTTTTCACGATGTCAGAGCTGAGATTTGAACCCGGCACTATCGTCCTAGTAAGCCAACACACTAACCAATAGACCATGGCGACTACATTTCATTACAATTCAAAAATTATTTCAGTATACGGACATCGTAGATTTTCTTGACGAAACGCATCATCATGCCAACAGCGTGGTAAACTTTTGGGTGATAATTTTTTTTTCCAAGTAATGAAGTTTGTATGGTCTTTTTTTATGTGGTTTCATTTCACATGACTAAACTGCTAAAATCTTTGATCACAAGACCTTGTGTCTTTATTTTTTTTTTAGTCTTTAATCTTTACTTTTTCTTTTATTAAGTTGGTAGCTAAGTAAGCCGATTTAAGTTATAGATGCCTTTAACTCCGATTTTTAGAATAAATGTAATCTTCCTCTCAATTTAGGTGCTTGCAATCACCTGTCATTTAGCTTTTTAAGTTCAATTTTGTAGATATTAATTTTAACCTTTATAACCCTGTGTCAGGATTACGGCCTAGCTTCTTGCAGCACTCATATTATTTGTGTCAATTTTTATCCATGAGTACCGGGACCTACAGTTTAATGTTCATAGCAATTAGTTACTCTCAGAGCTTTTGCCAGAAGACTGCTGAGAGGTACTCGCCTAAAGAAATATTTTTTTCATATATCTTTTTTTTTAAGATATCAGAGCTGGGTGTCGAATCCAGGGCTCATGTCTTAGTAAGCCAACACACTAACCACTAGACCACGGCGACTACGTTGTGCTTTTTACCCACTATTAATTAGAATTGCAAACATTAACTTTTCCTTCATATTATGTTTTATTATTTCTGGGAAGAAAGAACGCAGGGCAAGTCGTCAAAAAAGGGGAATGTAAAAATTGGTTTTAAAATTATGTTTTAAAGATTTTTCTTTCACATATAAAAAGTTATCATTTATTTAATTTTAAAAATCGGCAGTTACTAAGTTGCCGAACAGTTATATATTTTTTAGAAATTTTTTACGCCCTCATGACCTTTGGTCTAAAAGAACTGTACACCATTACAACGTAATGGATACACTAAATCCGTCAATTTATTCATCATGATTAGCCAGAGTATTTTAACAGCCAAAAACATTTCGCAATTTCTCTCAGATCAAAAAAGACACCCTCTACAGGGTGAGTGAACACTCGGTCATACATACAAACGACAATAACCAATTATTAGTGTCAAAATAATATAAAATAATGATTTGTTTACGATAGAAAATAATAATAAAAAAATTATAATATGAAGAGTTGATCAAATCCGTTCATGTGTTACCCTACACCAAAATAAACTTTTTTAAAAATTATTTTATCAGAACCAAATAATTTGCTATACGCTTTGACTGGGTTTGGTTTCTATTCACCAGCAACTGTGGACTGCCTGTAAGTAAGAATCGGCAAACCAAATTAAACTTAAATCACGTGACAGCCGACAAAACGAGGTTTGCAGGTAAAACAGTGATACCAATTTAAAGTTATATACCTCCCCCATTGTAACATTGTGTTAACATCATACAAAAAAAAAAAGAAAAGTATAAAATTTAAATTCTTAGAACCTTCAAATATTTATGTATTGAAAGTCAATTATCTATAAAATTTGGAAGTCAACCAGTCTTTTTAGAAAATATAAATTTTAGGTCAATTACAGCTGCCTTATAAACTGGTGTGATGACTGGCACTCATAGCATGTTGAGAATGTGGAAACACCACTTTTCCGTGCTATTAAAATGCGATCAAAATGGTAATATCCCGAATAAGAATTACAAAGATGCTGATGTCGAGAGATTGTCGACTTAACTGTTGAATGTGGGAGGTAATTCGTTGGTTGGGTACATGTCCTATCTGGT